>WHYT01014835.1:74833-88607 GCA_009806455.1 Tetrax tetrax | reverse complement strand
AAAAAAAAAAAAAAAAAAAAAAAAAAAAAAAAAAAAAAAAAAAAAAAAAAAAAACGGACAAAGGAATTCCAAACAAAACAGATCTGAATGGCAACAAAAACCAGATCTACTTACACCAAAGACAAGTCCCATCTCTTGTCCTTACCCTTAATTCCATAGGGGAAAAATAAAGAAGTAGAAAGATTGGAGAATGAACTGGTGGCAGAGCCATCTTTAACCCCTTTAGTCTGCTCCAAGTGCTGCACCAATGACATCTCTCAGTACAGAGGGGTTTTACTGCTATGTGCAGCTTCTTTCCTGGGTCTTCCAGTCTCATGTGTACTTTCTCCAGGATGGTATCCTTCTCCACACTCACTGTCTTTTGCAGAAGAAGCACACAGGTGCATTTTTGGGTCTTGGTGTCCAACGGGGCAGCAATGTGCTAATGGTGTTTTTCAACCTCTACACCCATGCCATCCTCCAGTGGGAAGGCATACGGAGGCACACAGACCTCCAGGCTGGCATCTCTCTGCCACCTCAGCTCTCTTGTGCCATAGCAAGAGCTGCAAGGGGTGGAAATGTTTGACGTACACATTGAGAAAGTAATCACAGGAGATGCTCATCTTGAGCAGTCACAGCTTCGGCTCACAGGCTGAAACTTCATCCTGGAAGACTTGGAGAGTCTGGGAGACAGACCTGGAAAAGATTCTAATGGCTTCTGAGGCTTGGATTCAGCCCAGTGAAGAGAAACTGGATCTTGCAAAGGTGATCCTCCAGCTTTGAGTTCTCCCTAGCTTTCCAGAGGAGGTCATCTCTTTTGCCTTCTGCCTAGAGGATTTTGACAAGTAAAGCAGGTGGGCAAGGATTTTGGTAGGACAACTTTCATCAGAGGAGAAGACCCTTCTGCTACTTTGCTCCATGGTACAAAGATGCACTTGAGTCATTAACCTCAGAGTAAGAAAACCAGTCCATGATGAACCCAAATAACTGCTTAAAGGCAGACTAACCAGGACCAGTGCCCTTGCTCTGTCGTGGTGGCCTGGTCTGGTGAAGTCTGTGTAGCCAAACTCTCTCCAGAGCAAGGTGGCTGCATCTAAACAACCTACCAGGAGTGGTCCTTGGACTATGCTAACTCCTGACCTACGGCTGGGGACTATCTGGGTCCGGGCCAGGAGCTCAGGCCAAAACCAAGCCAAAGACTATGCTAACATCAGTGCGAATGGCTGAGCTCTGATGGCCAGTGCCTATCGAGATAAATTCAGGTTGTCTCTGTTATTTCCTGCAAGCTGGAAATTAATCTCCAGATTAAAATTCCCTGAAGATAAAAGCAGGAGCCAAGACCGAGGACTTGTTCAAGGGACTGCAAAAAAATCAACAGGCGTGGACTTTTCAGATCCCTGCACAGCGATCATGCACTGTGATGGCAAAGGGGAAATTTTCCTGTGTTTTTCCTTAGACTGGAGTGGATGGATAGCAAACAAAAGCAAATACTGAAACACTTACTCATATCGAAAGAAATATGAGCACAAAATCCAGTCACCTCCTTGAAACTTCAAGTGAGGTGGGGATTTCCATGTATTGCATGTGTTTCCAGATCTAAAGATAAGAGTACAGCTGGTCAAATATTTTCCATTGATGATTTCCTTGCAGAAAATATCCTTCTAAGGAAAACTTAAAGAAAATTCTAGGTTTAACTTAGATTCCCTTAAGCCCACTTTAAAAGAAAATGCACTTTATGCAACTTTTTTTTCTTTCCTCTTCGATGGCCCACATGCATAAAGGAAAAATAAAAGTGCTGGCTGACCAGTCAGAGTGAGCTTGTTTGATGCTTTTTAAAGACATAATGCATATTAAAAAAAAAAAAAAAACATTTTTTTCATAGCAATATCCAAGCTCCTCCACAACATCCATAGAAAATAGTTCTTTTTCTTCATGTGCTTTACTTATTTATTTCTGTCAGCTGTAATTAATAGTTTCTTGCTCAAGTTAGGCTTCATTCTCATGGTCAGACTCCATTAGTTTGAAAGCCTATTTAGTTTTAGTAGATTAAAGAGAACATGATGAAAATATAAAATGCCCAACTCTCAGCCTTTCTGGTTTAGCAAAAACTCTCAGCTTTTAAAGACAGAAAAAAACCTAAAGTGCTATGGAAATGTGACCTTTGCAATCACACTATTTACCCACATTTATTCCCCCCTTCTCCATGATTTGTAAGTCTTTCGGCCAATTTCAATCCAATCTGAGGACACAGAGGAAGTCCCAAAGATGTGAAGGTCAGATAATTTTGATGATATTCAGTGAATTCAGACACCATAATACTTCTTCTTTCTGAAAATATGGTCACAGCATGCACACAACTGTGCCACTGGACACAAGAGCATCTACATGGGCAAGACCTGTTAGTAGTGCATGGTCTGCAAGATGAGCTTTGAGGTGAGCTCCTCACTCCATGACATCTGCATGACGCACAATTACTCAGGATGGCCAGGCTCTTGGGTGCTGCTTCCTAGTCATGCCATAACCTGCTGCTGGACTCTGGGCCAAACCATAGCATCCCTCTTATCCTCGTTTATCAGCCTGTAAATTGGAGATTATTTCTGCACGGAAAGGTGTTACAAGGCTAAAGGACTGGAGTTATTTGGGAGGATGCAAAGAAGCTGAAGAGGTAGGTTATTTACCCCCTAAAGTTTGAGAGTGGCATTTGATCTCAGCTGAGGTGAGCTGAGTCTCATCTCTGATGTCTGTAAAGCAGACATTGGCTTGAGAGCTAGACTTTATTTATGGACAACAGAGAAAAGGGAATTACTGGGACATCTGTCTCATAAACTCTCCGAGATCAAATGATCATACCCCACCCCAAGATTTCTGATGGGACCATCTTCTGATATTGATGAGTGTTCCTACTGCCATCCTATCTGAATGGGAAATATTTGAGAGGGAGTGAGAGGCAATTAAATAAAACATACTCCTAACCTTAAAACCCAATGGTGTTTCAAGACATAGGATCACAGGAACAGAGCTGGGAAGAGATGGGGTTTGTGTCACACAATCCCTTCCCAGTCTGTGGAGAGGTAACTGGAGACAAAAACGATCAGAAGGCTCCAGGGAGACCTTATTGCAGCCTTTCAATATGTTAAGGGGCTTATAAGAAAGGCGGAGGCAGATGTTTTACCAGGGGCTGTAGTGACAGGACAAGAGGCAACAATTTCAAACTGAAAGAGTGTAGATTTAGCTGAACATAAAGAAGAATTTTTTTTTATTATCAGAGTGGAGAGACACTGGAACAGGTTGCCCAGAAAAGTTGATCCCTCATCCCAGTAAGTGTTCAATGCCAGGTTGGATGGGACTTTGAGCAAACTGGTCTGATGGAAGGTGTCCCCGTCCACGGGCACTGGGTTGGACTAGGCAACCCAAACCATTCTGTGATTCTATGATTTAAGCACTCTCTACTTTAATGTTAACTATATTCAGGTGAACAATTTTTTAATTGTCTATAAGTATGAGATTTTTCAATAAATATATAAGATGTATAGATTACTGTTTTCAGTTAAACAAAGCAAAACTGTATCAGAGAAGACATATTTTCCATTTTTAAAAATTGAGATTTTTACGATAAAATATTTTTCAGAAAGGCAGCTTTTCATTGAAGAAAGAATGATGAAAATCTAAACTGAGAGCACGATTCAGGTTGTCCAATTGTTTATTGCTGATTTTGCCCATCCTTTCAGTCAAGCAGCAGAATGATATCTGTAGAATCAGATAATATTTCTAAAAAAACAGGTGAAGGGGTTACATATGTTTGGAGGCTGGAGGGAAATGGAGATCCACTTCCTAACCCTACAGTCTGCGTTATGTTAAAGGCAGAGAGGAATTATGAAGGGAATGAGTCAGGATGCTGCAATCACAGTCTGGCCTCTGCCACCAAATCTCTACGTGTCCTTTGTCAAGTCCCTTAACCTCGGTGAGCTTCGACTAACCTGTCTGCAGTACCAGAATGAGAATTCCTCTCTGAAGGGAACTGGGAACATCCTTTATTCTCTGCAAAATCCTGAAGTGCTGGTGAACACACGCTGTTATTAGTTTCCTCCAAGGTGACGTTAATGAGTAGGAGAGAGATTGCTGCCTTTTAGGAGAAATGTCTGTAGTAACAGGCTGACCCTTGGAGGGTAAAATCGTTAGCATGAAAATATTTGGCTAGACTTTCCACAGCACCACATGAACTGGAACAAGGTGCTGTGATTCCCACCCTGAGACCTACTTGGGAGAAACAGGCTGAGGGGTAACCAAAGCTCAGCTGTAGCGGAAGGAGATGTTGAGCTGATGGTAAAAGTCCTGACCTCCTTGCAGCTGCTCAAGTTACTTAACATTTAGGCTTTTGGGGCTGTGCTACACAACTTAGGGGTACCTGTCTGCAAGAAACCTGAGCCTTTCTATGTTCCTATGCAGAAGCAGTTGAGAAGATGGGTCTTCATTGGTCTGCTAAGTTCGAAATTCTGTGTGACAGCCTTTTCCTCTCAAAGGAAGCAAAAAAAATTGTATTTAATACATTTAGGGCACAAAGAACTTGTATTTAATACATTTTAATGCACTTCTAATACAAACTCTTGTAAGTCTGCTGAGGAGCTGGCGTCTTCTAGGGCTTCCAATGTAGATTCTAGCCTTTGGTCCAACCAGATGTGGTGGTGTAAACCCAGTATGATTTCCTGCTTTATTTGTCTTGTGGGGGTTATGCAAGAGCACAAGATGTCTCAGCACTCGTTTTCAAGTATTAGTACATCTGCTACAGTGAGAGACAGGAGAAAATATAGTAATAGAGTTCACAAAGCCGTTTCTGAAATATATTTAAAAAATGCACCTCCAAATATTTGTCAGGAACTCACAAAGTCCTCAAAGTTGTGTTTTCAATCCTGGCTTCTTAAGTTAGAATCACAGAATCAAAGAATGGTTTGGGTGGAAAGGGACCGTTAAAGCCCACCCAGCCCAACCTCCCTGCCAGGAGCAGGGACATCTCCAACCAGATCAGGTTGCTCAGAGCTTCATCCAAACTGGCCTTGAAATGAGATTTTTCAATTCTCCTCTCCACTCCTTCCCTCCAAAAAGAAAAGAGTTGTAGAAGCACACCCTTGCTCCATCTCTGGACTTCAGTCTGTCATTAGCATCCCATGCATTATTCAACGGGCTGATTATGAATGAATCAGTATGGGTCCCTCCCCTTCAAAAGCTGAAAAAAGCTGCAACTTCTTCAGAAGGCCCCGTGGCCCTTCCCGACGCAGCTGACTGCAGAGAAATTTAATTTCTTAGTGATGTTTAATTAAAATTTAATTAATTTGTTAAGAAGCAGTGGATGTCCTGAATAGATTTTTATTTCAAAGGGAATGCTTGAAAATTCTTGCTCTGATCCTGTATGGTATTGGGAAAGTTGTGAATGGACACATTTTTGTAAGGAATGTAGCCAGATTGTAAGATTTGTGGGGCAAGAAGCACAGGAGGGTTGGCGGTAGATGTTTGATCCATGATTGAAGTTGTGTTATTTGCAAAACAAATATGGAATGAGTTATTATTAAACATCCTCCTATCAGAAGGGTCAGCAAGAAACAAAGATTTACTTCAAATTATAAGGCCTTGACTAATTTCTACCTAAACCTAGCAATCCTAGCCACCTTTCTGGTTGTGCTTCCCTTTTCCTCCTTCCTTCCTCTCAGAATCCACCCCGCAACAATTTCATCAGACAGATGTGCTGAATGGATAAAATCCGCAGCAGAAACAAGTCGTCTGGGAGATTAAGTGGCCTCTGAAACCAACATTATGCAAACAGGACCCACCCTAATTTGTGTGAACGGGCTGTGCATTAGCTTATGATTAAACAGTTCTGTAAGCATCAAAATACCTAATCTCTCAGGTTTCCCTGTGCAGGGTCTAATCCGGGGCAGATTGGCACATTCTCTTCAGCCCCGCTTTGCACCTTCAGTATGATGCTTAGGGCCTGGTGATCGAGAGACTCCAAGGTAGTATCCATGTACAGGAACCAGCTCTGTGTTGAGTTATGCATTAGTGGTATCTTAACTTTATTTCACTAAAAACCCCATCGGGCAAACAGGTTTACTCCAGCATCAGTACAAAAGCCGGTTATCTCTCTTTGGCCATGTGGTCAACATGGACTACCTCCAAAAGATGAGTGAGATGGGAAGCCAACCAGCATATAACGAAAAATGGTGCCATAGTACCATTTCCTCATCTCTTTCCATCCAGTGCAGAAGATAGCTAGCCCGATAAGTGTTTTTTTCACTCAACTATTATGTGGACATTGCCTGCTGAACTGTGTTGATGGGGCTTTGCTGCTGGTTTCTCTCATCACTTGCTCCATCCTTCTCATTCTCATGAAGGAGAAGGATCTAACATCCTCACTGCTCTCTTAGCATAGGCCTGATTCCTGCCCTACATACATCAGTTCAAGTGAGAAAGAATTTCAAAATATCAAGGAGATGGATGGAAAAACAGCCCAAGAGGAGAATAATCCTTATTACACCTGCTGGAGTGTAATAGAGTGTAATACAAGAGTGTAACAGAGTAATAAAAGACCTATTCTCCTTTTTATGGAAGTATTTGATACTTGTAAGACACATCCAGAATAGTGTATCTGGTTTTGAGCTCCCAGTTTTGGGCTTTTCCACAAGGAGGAGGCTAACAAACTGAAGAGAGCTGGGCAGAAGGTCACCAAGATAGTTAGGGGGCTAAAGGGCAGGATTTACAACCAGAGGCTGAGGGAACTGGGTTGGTTCAGCCATATGCAGAGATGTCTAAAGGGGGATCTTATTGAGTAGTCTTCAACTACTTAATAGGAGGATGCAGAGAATGTAGAGTCAGGTTCTCCTTGGATGTCCACAGTGAAAGGAAAACAGTCAATGGACTTTGACTGCAAGAATAGAAATCCCAGTTAGACATCAGGCAGCAGGATGGGAAATTCACCACGGAGACAATAAAAAACCTGAGGAGGTACCCAGAGATTTTGGGGGATCTCCATCCTTGGAGATACTCAAAACATAGCTGAGTATGACCCTGAGCAATATGTTATAACTTGGAAGTTGGATTTAACTTCAGAGTCACCCTGCTTTGAATGGGAGATTGGACCAGAGACCTCTCGAGGTCCCTTCTGAACTGCATCCCTCCATGATTCTGTGGAGACCCCACCTGCAGGGCAAGCCCCCACCTGCAGGTGTTCTTCCCAAAACTGGATGTAAACAAAGCTTTAAGGAAGTTCACAGCAAGCTCCACAGTCAAAGGTGACTGCCCATCACCGCTCGGAGCTGTGCTGAGTACACATCGAGCACACCCAATGGCGAGAAGCGGCTCTGTTATCTCATATGCAAACAAGGGAAGTATTAACTCCAATTTATTTCTTGGCAGCAACTGGGGGCGAGAAAGAAACAAACTGCCTGGTTATGTTTTAAAATGGCCATAACAATGCAAATACTTCAAAGTGCTAAAGCACTGAGTGGTTTTGCCTGCTCTGAAACCTCTAAGACAATGCAAACAGAGGCTCTTTCAGGGCAAAGCCCTGAAGATACCAATTTATTCATATCCAACAAAACCAGAACCAGCAGAGGCAACATTAAAAAGTTTATTGCAATACCTGTAAATGAAGCAGTGCCTTCTCCTTTCTCTGGGCCATAGTCCACCTGATACTGTTTGTCTATGTCCATACTGTCAAATTCAGCCTTCAAAACAGGGTGGTCCCGTACTCACTTCTGGTCCACGACTGGGAATTGATTGTGAAAGTGGTGTAAGGTCATGCTGACACCACGTCAAGGACGTGACATTAGTTTTAGTAGTAGCCAGAGTTGCCAGTGACTCAAGTCTCGTCATCCATACACATGCTCAGACACACTTTAGGGCTAGTTCACTCCTTACATTTATGAGTGCATTCGTAGTGATCCTCTGGGGACTCCACTGCTGGAAGTAAGTAGAAAACACCCCACAAAGAGTCTTCACAGATGTCATTAAAGAGTTGAAGGGGCCACTTCAGTGAAGAGTCAGAGCTGGGCAAGGTGGTGACACGCCTACAGCAGCAGAGGTGGAGGCTCAACAAATGGAGACAGTGGTTTTGGAAGAAGAAAAGTGTAATGGCTACCCTCGTTCACTGGGAAGAACCCATCTGCATTGGGGTTTGCAGCAGTGGCATAGCCAGGTTTCTGCAAAACTCCCTCCAGTAGACCCAGCTTCTCACTCCCAGGTGGACTGCCATACCTGACGTTATTATAATTCTCAGCATCAAGTGAGGGGTTGAGTTCTGGATTCATTTCAATGGTGAAAAACCGTAGAAGTTCCTTCAACGTTAATCTCATTACTCTAGATTAATACTACTGTGATGGAGAATCTGTGTCTAGATCTGATGCCCAAGAATGTATGTAGGTCCAAAACAACATCACATACAAGTAAAATTAGTATAGACACGCATAGGGGTGAGCACCCTTTCACCCTGCACCTGCAGAAGCTGTGGGCAGGCCCCCCTCTTGACTGCCGGCCCCAGGGGAGCACAGGGGTGTTTGCCCACCACATTCAGATCCCTGCTTGGCAGGGGATGGATGGATGTTGTCATCTTTATTACAAAACAGGGAAGCTCTTCAGCAGCTCACTGGGAGGTAGGGTGAGGGCATGATTTCATACCAATCGCGCCGGTATGAATATGCCAGCAACCCTACCAGACTTGTTCTGCTGGGCTGCACTCCCAGACATTTGGCCCAGAGCGTAGGAGAGCATGACGGCTCCGGGTGTCCCCAACAACCACAGCTCTAACAAACCCTTCCCCCTGGGCTTTTCCCAGCCTGGGGCAGTTCTCAGACCACCATGGACTCTTCTGCCTCTATTTACAAACAATGTAAATTGTACTCCCTCTCTGAAACAACATCTGCCTGCTACGGCTTGGATTTTGAGCTAACCGTCCCACACTCTTTAAGTAAACCCTCTCTGGAGGCAGATTTTCCTTTCCTTTGGCAGGGAAGACCCAAAGGTTGCAACATGCCTTACTTAGGCACCTTGGGAAGGTCTTAAGTGTATGTAGGATGAACCTGGGGATCAGGCTGCAGAGGTCAGACAGTGCTTTGCAGGGAGCCCAGGTGTGGGACTCACGATGGCATAGAGGAGGCTGTTTGTGCTGAGCTGGGCATAGGCTGGCAGGGTGGGTTTCATGTGCTTGCCTAAAGGCATCCCCTGTTGCCTTACCCAAAGGGAGTCTGAGCTGAGGCCATCCCACGTGCTGGGTCTGGCCCACTAGCCACCATGCTGTAGGTGTAGCAAAACATCGAATGCTCAGATGAAAACTGTGCACCAAAAGTGCACATTTTGGGTTATTATTAGGGTTATTTTCTCCGTACTGGTCTTGGGGTGCTGATCTCCTCTCAGCTTCCCCTGATCCTGAGGAGACACAATGGGTGAATATCTTACCCTGGACCACATGAGATCAGTCTTCCATTTCCTTTCATCTCCTTGAGGAGCTCCTTCACCTTACCCCCTGCTTTTGTAGAGGACATCCTGGTGGGCACTGCACTGCAGATCTCAGACTTGATTGCAGGAAGGTTCCAAGGAGCTGGCACCTCATCCTTCTGCAATTGCACCTTTCATGGTCATGAGGGGTCTTTTAGCTCTGCAGGAAGGTTTGTGAAGCCAGAGCTGCCAGAGCCAAGATTTAGTGCCTGTGAGAAAATTACTGACTCCCATTAGTGGCTATTTCCAGGGGAAATGAAAGTGAACCAAACTCGTCCTTGAAGGTGGAAAGTAAATGAGAAGGAGGAAAAAAATAATTCAGCAGCAGTAAGGCATAGGCAATGGGACTGGTCTACAGATCCTATTAGACAGCTGGCACAGTCCCAGGTCTGGCTTTGGTCTAGGCCAAGTAAGTCCCAGGCCCAGATATCCCAGGAGGATAGCATGAACCAAAGATTATCCCCGGTCCCAGTCAGGAAGCATTCACCTTGTTTTGGAGGAAGTTTAATACTATGGACATTGCTAGATCTGATAATTGGCCTTACGACCAGAAAATGACTACGAGCACCATTTAATTTCCTAGTAGAGATGTCTTCTTCCTGCTCTGTGTTGGAATGACATCTCCAGAACTGACACATGGAAATGGTGGAGCGAGCAAATCGTGGCTATCATCACCCTTCATCTCCAAACCAAAGAATCAGTGGCAGTTTTGTCTGAAATCTGAGATTATCCATCCTTCTATCCCTTCCCAGTCCCTCTGTTTATCAGAACAGCTGCTCCTGTGGTCATTTGTCTCTACATCCCAGAGGACACAGGGCATTCTCCAGCAGGAGAAGGTGCATTTACCCAAAGGCTGCCTGTTGCTGTTCAAGTCCTACAACCTCTGATTAATCATGACTGCTGATCAGGTGAGCTGAAGTAAAAGGTCATGTCCCAACTGCAGAGCATGTGCTAGAGAATTCAGAGACTGCAGCGTAGCCAGGAGAGCGCTGGAGATTTTGGTGTCCTACTCAGCAGTATAATTTCCACCACCATTTATTGGAGCTCAAAGTGTTCAAAGTAGCAAGAAGCTCCTGCAATAAGTAGGAGAGATTTCCTCGTGTGCTGATACGACTGGGGCCAAATCTTCAGTTTCAAATTTAGAGAAAGATGCATCGTTCCTCAGAATACAGGAGCTTTCCATATACAATGTCCCCCACCTCCACCTCCTCTGCATGGCCAGGGTTCTTCACAGCAAAGATCTTCCTTCAGGAAGATCTCCATTTACTTTGTAAATGCCTACAGCTCGGTTGGAGGAATTCAGGTTGATGCAGTTGAAATTATGGAAAAAAATAACTAGTCATGAAAAGCTCTGCATGGCAGAAACTGGCTTTGGACTGAAGGCAGGATCTCAAAGCGTAAGTGTTGCAGTATGGCTATAGGAATCCGTCAAAGCTGCTTGCAAAGCTGATTTCTGCCAGGAGCTTGCATCTTCTAAGGAGAACAGCAGACGCCAAGCCTGCTGCTGACACATGGGTGTATTTTAGTGTAGTCACAGAAAATGATGAATGACTGCCGGAAGATACAGGGACCAGGCAAGGATGGAGCCGTTTAAAGGAGGATCACGTGGTGGGTGTGGGTGCGGAGGCCGCGGCACTGATAAAGTCCCTAATGCTCTTAGCACTAATACATTAATGCCTTAGCATGTAAGGAGGCTCGCTCTCATACAGATTTTGGGTACGAGGAGATTAGGAGGAAAGTTCTATCGTCTCTTGCCCTTGTGTTCTGCATCGCACTCATCGCTCTTTGCGTCTTACAGTCTTGCAAAAGGCAACATCTTAGAGGTTAAAAAAAAAAAAAGCCAGTCCTGAAAAACCTCACCACTACCCACTGCAGGTGTAACTGCCATCAGGCCAGAGACCTTCACCTCAGCCCAACAAGGCTTGCGGTACTTCAGCTGCTTCCCAACGGCAACCTGAGATCCTAATCTCACAGAGACCGTGGTAAGGGCAGGGGTGTTGGGCCGAGGCAGCCATATCACCCTGTGCATCTACCGGCAGGCTCTACCCCGTTGTGTCACAGCGCTAAGAGATGAACCTGTGAAGATCTCCAGCCAAGATAAAGAGAAGCGCAGCAGAGCCTGGCAAAGCTCCAGCTCTCCTTTTGGTTCACCTAGAGGAGTCAGTGATGATGGATGGTCCTGTGCAGACCTCCTATGGTCATGGCCCCATCGGGAGCCCAGGGTTGGTCTTAGAGAAGGGCCCAGTCAGAAGGTGAGGTCTGGGTAGATGCTTGAGCATTCCATAGCCATCCCTTATCTCTGCAACGGACCAGACCAAGGTAATCTCACTGTCCTGCCAGTCAAAAGCCTCCAAAGCCATCAACATTTTAAGACTTGTGGTTTTGGCCTCTCCGCTATCCACCTGGATGGGTCTAGTATTTTTTGGTGCTGTTGGACAGCAGAAGACAGCAATGCTGTTGCCTGTGGCCTGGCTCAGAAAAGGCAGCTAAAAAGTTCAGAATGGTGCTTCCCACCTTTGGGGCAGCAACACTTTTGTAATAAACTTCATCCCACTAGTTTGACTCTGTCTGTGCCCTTTCAACAATTTAATTTGTTCTGTCTTCACCCTAAATTAGTAACTTTATATCCATCTTGTGAATAAATTCACAAGATGCTGAAGGCTAAATTCCTCCATCATCCCCAGCGGCACAAATCCAGAGACATTTTATGGAAGTGAGCAGAGAGCAACTGAGTAACATCATTTCCACTCCTGCAGACCCTGGTAGTTTCATGCATTTATACAGCCGCATTTGAGGACAGAACAGGGCTTCCTACTTTGTTTGGTTTTCAGGTGTTTGGTTTTTTCTTCTATAAAACACAAGAAAGAACAAAAAGCTTTTTCAAGTAGCCCTGCAATGTTGAAGTAGGATGTGTGTTCGGTGAAGAAGGAGGAGAGATTTGGCAAAGAAATGGATTTAATCTCAATGGGAAAGAGAGATCTAGCTCTAGCTAACTGAGATCCTCCTGCAGCAGTATTTCCTAAGCTTATTGACTCTCCAGAGGTCCTCATATAGTCTAGATGAAACCTGGGCTCCATTGTCCTCCTAGAAGTTGGTCATCCACGGCTGAGATCACCTGAGCCAACCAGTCCTTAAGTACAGTCTGCCTAAAGTTATACGATATTAACACATCACCATACATGTGGGAACAGCCACATTCTGGGAATTATTTTGGTAGAGATAGTAAACGGTAACTAAGACAAACAGTCTTATCATTCTCTTCTGCTCCACAGGCCGGCCAGCATAATATACATCTTCCTGAATACCTCTGGGAGGCTGGGCTGATATCCTTTCACTATATGCAAAATAATGCTGTCTAGAGAAAATGAGGCCCTATTCAGTAGAGGACAACCTGGGAGGAAGCTAAACACCTCCTGGAAATGGTGTCATCTTATATTCCTTTGTGAACAGAGAGTAAGTGATTAGCCCAAAGTAACTCCAGTTTTTCTGGGTGAGACCTAACACCTTTGGCAATTTCAGCTGTTAAGCGTAAAACCTTTAAATAATGGATTAGAAACAGGTGCTAATAATATCCAAACGTAAGAGGGCTTTATGGGAGTCAAAGAGCTTAAGTTCTCCTCTGTCTCTCAGTCAGCAAATTTTTCTCGTCTTCTGCTAAATTTCTCATTGTGGGGTAGGAGTTGTTGATTAGGAGGAAGGTGATTAGAAAAGGGGACCCCTAAATTTGTTGGATGACCTGCTGTTGTGTCATTTTCAATGTGCTATTTCATCTGCCTTTCTCTCACTCTCAGCGCAGAGGAGCTTTGCATTTTTTTTCTTGGGCTCAAGACCTTACAGGACTGTTTGTTTGGAGAGGAGACAGAGTCAGGACAGCCACTGTGGTGTGGACCTGGGACCTGCAGCATGATTCTTAATTTATTAAAAAGGCTTGAAGCTGGGTTAATAGCTATCCATCCTGGGTGCTTTCTCCCTCCTGTAGATCTGATTAGGGTTCAGCCCTGAATTTGAGAAACATTCCCAGCAGGAGTTTTCTCAAACTTAACATGTTTTGCAAAATGCCTTTCCCTGCCCTGAATTCTCCCTTAATGCTTAATAAAAAAAAATAATCTTCAGCCACCTCTGCAGGTAAGTCCATTTTCATTAGTGCCTTGATGTTGCAGGTAAAACAGGTGAGGGAGTCTGCCAAAATGCAATTAATAATAGTAAACAATTAATTATTAAGACAATCTCGGAGGAGAAAAGTGCTGGAAATCCCACTCCGAGCAACTCAATGTGTAATCTTCTTTTGGAAAAAAAAAAAAAAAAGCGGTCAACA
>WHYT01014835.1:44330-63323 GCA_009806455.1 Tetrax tetrax | reverse complement strand
TCTCAGTCAGCAAATTTTTCTCGTCTTCTGCTAAATTTCTCATTGTGGGGTAGGAGTTGTTGATTAGGAGGAAGGTGATTAGAAAAGGGGACCCCTAAATTTGTTGGATGACCTGCTGTTGTGTCATTTTCAATGTGCTATTTCATCTGCCTTTCTCTCACTCTCAGCGCAGAGGAGCTTTGCATTTTTTTTCTTGGGCTCAAGACCTTACAGGACTGTTTGTTTGGAGAGGAGACAGAGTCAGGACAGCCACTGTGGTGTGGACCTGGGACCTGCAGCATGATTCTTAATTTATTAAAAAGGCTTGAAGCTGGGTTAATAGCTATCCATCCTGGGTGCTTTCTCCCTCCTGTAGATCTGATTAGGGTTCAGCCCTGAATTTGAGAAACATTCCCAGCAGGAGTTTTCTCAAACTTAACATGTTTTGCAAAATGCCTTTCCCTGCCCTGAATTCTCCCTTAATGCTTAATAAAAAAAAATAATCTTCAGCCACCTCTGCAGGTAAGTCCATTTTCATTAGTGCCTTGATGTTGCATGGGGATTTACAGGTAAAACAGGTGAGGGAGTCTGCCAAAATGCAATTAATAATAGTAAACAATTAATTATTAAGACAGTCTCGGAGGAGAAAAGTGCTGGAAATCCCACTCCGAGCAACTCAATGTGTAATCTTCTTTTGGAAAAAAAAAAAAAAGCGGTCAACAGCCATAGCATAAGGTCAAGCTCATCATGTGCAGCTTTAACTTACGCAGCCACTGCACAGAGTAAAGCTGGAGAGATTCCCCTCGTTACGACGATAAACAGGAATCAATCCCTTGAGAGATTTAACACGACACCTGCCTGAAGTTACAGCCCACAACGTGTGGAATCCTCACACATGTCTGAAGTGAGCCCTGTTTTCGGCTGCGGTTTGAACATCACTGCAGATGTGATTTAAGCTTCAGATAGGACAGGGTGAGGAAGGAGGCACGGGTACCACACACAAAAGGAAAATCTTTTTACACAGCTATTCTCATGATCTTGTCTTTTGGAGTATTATTTCGGGCAAATAATGCAGAATTAGATACTGCTCTAGTTACAACCGTTGAATAATGCATTGCAAACAGCCTCTGGTCTGCCATCAGTAGGGCTATAGTTGCTTGCAAGGGTAATTCAGAGCTGGCTGAGGTGTCTCCCTACCTCCCTTCACATAGAAGATACGAAGCACTTCAAGGTAAGTAGTAATTGCTGGAATTACTTATTTACGGCCACAGCTCATGTGGGGTAAGGATGGGATTCATTGCATAAGCTCAGACTTTGAACTCTTTATGCTTATTTGTTTTGCATATGATGTTGTTCCTCTCAGATGAGATATGGTCAACAGAGCCTGGAGAATGGTTCAGCTCATTCTAAAGCAGAGAATCCAGAAGTATCTGTTTTGCCTTAGATGAAATTCCAAAATTTACAGTTTTATTCCCTAATTTTTCCCTCCTCCCAAAAGAAAAAAAAAAAATTACACCAAATGCCAAGTGGGATAATAATATTTCTTACTTCACCACAAGTCTGGCTTATTTCACAGGCATCCACAGAGTGTCTTTAGGCTCAGTTGTAACAGAGCATTGAACCCCTCTTTGAGATTTACTGAGTGTCACGCTGCCAGGCTGAAGCTGATCTGCATCTAAGGTGGGGTGAGAAGGCATCTGACCTTGATAAGAGTGCTTCACACTTAGGAGAAAAAGACGGGCGTCGTCAAAAGTTTAGTGGGTAAATCATAGCAGAAGCCATATTTGCAATTAGGAATCTCAATCACCACCAAAAAAATACTAGCAATTATTGAACTGTAGTTATTCAGTAGTGCAGTTAGCTAATTGTTTTCACTGTAGGATACAGAAAGTTTTTGGAAAGTGTTTCTCCTCATGTGCACTGTGTGACTGGACAAGCTCAGAGTGGGCACCGATCTCGTTTAACCCTAGATGTCTGTGAAGTAGAGGTCAGTATCTGAGCTAACATCTCAGACTTCATTTATTCCCTGGAGAGAATGAGGCACTCTTGAGGGTGAATCAGCTGACCTGCTTTTGACATCAGCTGTAGCATGTGAGCAATTGTGCCCTGAGGAGCATGCTGAGCAGCGAGCACAGGCTGCTGTCTCACAGGGTCTGTAGTGTGGGCTCCTATTTTTGGTCAGGTAGTTTCCACCTATGCTGTGTCCCAGTACAAGGTCGGGATGACACTCAGCCATGCACCATCACAGAATCACAGAATCATAGAATCGTTAGAGTTGGAAGGGATCTTCAAAAGTCATCTAGTCCAACGCCCCTGTAAGGACCAGGGACATCACCAGATCAGGTTGCTCAGAGCCCCGACCAACCTGGCCTGGAACGTTTCCAGGGATGGGGCATCCACCGCCTCTCTGGGCAACCTGGGACAGGGTTCCACCATTCCTCAGTGTAAAAAAAATTTTCCTAATATCTAATCTGAGTCTACCTCCCTCTATTTTAAAACCATTACTCCTTGTCCTGTCACAACAGGCCCAATCTGAATGCTCTTGGTCCACCCCAAAAGAAGCCCAGATGAGGAAGTGCGAATGGAGCCTCAGCGTAAGCTGGCAAGTTTTGGGGTGAATGATCACTAACAGGGACTGCAGAGCAGTCCAGCTTTGCAGGACAGGCAATGGTTTTGTATAAGAAAACATGAGAGTCTTTTGGCAAGGATGCATGATCTGGGGTGAAAGTGTTGAGCTAGGTGTTAGGACATGTGGGATCTGCACCTGGTCTGACTGTGGAAAAGATAAGAGAATTTGAAGATGCCTCTTTTCCCACTAATGAATGAGAAATAATGTTTCCCCTCTTCTCTCTAGGGTTGTGATTTTTTGCCGTTCCTTATCTTTTATAGGTGCCCTTTAAGATCCCCTGACGGAATATATAAGACTTTGTCCTGGACACTAAGGTTTTGGTTTTTTTTTTTTCACCATTCAGGAGGATTTTCATGCTGGAAGGGACCTTTGCAACCATTTAATCTCATTTATTTACTGCGTATCACAGGCTGGAGACTTAAAACATGGGTTTTGTGATCAGAAAAGGCAAGAAAGCCTTTGCCACCAGGAGCCAGCTCCTGTGCCCAAGCTCGTGACTCGAACACATGTGCACAGAGGAGAAGGAGGCACTGGGTCAGGCTTGTTAAGCAGCAGAGACCATGATCCACAGAGTGATGCAAATTTCTCAGTCGTCAGATCTGTATGAGGAACAAGAAAAAAAAAAAACAACCTCTTTAAAAGCTCGTTAGTTAATTATCGTCACTGCAGATGGTGCCCAGCTCTAAGCTCCTTTCTGCTCATCTTAATCCCATTCCAAGAGGCTGCCCTAGGCAGAAGAGCCCATTTAGTTTTTTTGTCTGGAGAAGTGGTGGAGCATGGAAGCACATGGTGGTGGGGAAAGCTACGAGAAGATGTAAAGCTTTAGAAAAGGAGGTGGGGGTCCATCCCCCTGTGTAGGCAGCGAGTGAGCAGAGGTGTTCCATCTTTCATTTGTAGGGCTGAGAAACGTAATCTAGGGAGATTTCTCTGCCTGGCTTTTGATCTCTGCTGTGAGCACTCAAAGGAGGCCTGACCTGGGATGGATTATTGCCCCGAGCAAAGCTATGTACCTGGATTACCTTCGCTGCGGTGAGTAGAATCTGCCTCTCTGTGTCCCTCTATGCACTTGTGAATCAACACAGGGAAAAGGAGCAACGAGGGAGATACTGGAGTGATGGAGAGCAGGCAGCAGCAGGAGGTCTGATGTTGGTATTGCTTGCCTTTTTCTCAGTAGCTCTGTTGTCCTTTTTTTCTTGCATCTTTGTTTCTTACTACGAAAGTGAGATGTGGTTGATGTTCACGTGGTGGAAGTAGGTGTCCATGATAAAGAAGAGTTATTCTTATGGGGGAAGGTTGCTGATGTGATCAAGCCGTAGCTGGTGGCTGTGTTTTGCTCTGTTGAGCAATGCAGATGTTATCCCTGGAAGACTTCCAAAGGCTGTTTTTGTGTTTTCCTGGGAGGCTTTGCGGTGGCCTCTGGGTCCATCCTTATTGAGACATTTCCCAAGCAAACAGGTCTTCTTTCCGACTAGAGCTGAATTCCAGTTTTCCTGATACAACTCTCTGTGGCCACTTAAAGTCTTTGCTGCTATTCAGGGACAGCAGGAGATTGAGTGGATCAAGCCCATAAGAAGATAGGGGCTTCTGTGCACAGGGACGGGACTCCTGTCTGTTTTAAGCAGTGCTGCCCAGGCAGGGAGCCAGGCTGGTGGCAGGCTTGCTCCAACACTGGTCCCTGGTGGGAGAGATTGTGACTTTCACCACAATCCCAGTCGGAGTCTAAACCAGAATTTCTGCTCTGATTTTCTCTGTAGGATCTGAAGAACCCACAAGACCTTTTTTTTTTTTTTTTTTTTTTTTTTTTTTTTTTTTTATTTTCTTACCCCCAATCTAGTTTTAAATAACCTGTGAAAAGGGACTTCCACGCCTTCATTTGAAGATTATTCCAATCCAAATGACTTCACTTGCCCTTTTCTCAGTTTTATCCCATTACATCTATTTATACTCTCTTGCTCTACATTGAGCAGTTCCTCTGCACGCCTGGGAAGAATTAGCGCCTTAACATTTTGACCACATAGAGAATGAAAAACACAGGAGAAAACTAAGACCCAGGTGCAGCTAGTGCCAAAAATATTGTTTCAGAAAGGACTTGATTTCATCTATTTATGTAGTGCCTACACTCATCAGCTTCCCTTCAGCCTAACTTATCTCCTGGCTTGAAGCAGACAGTCACTCCTCATTGTTCACTTACAAGGGCTGAGAGCTCTTAACAATGGAGATTCTACTTCTTCCTTGGCTCTCAGCTCCCTTCTGCCTGCCAGCTCTTTTATTTTCCCTCGGGCGATAGTTGGCCAAGCAATGTATATTTAGTGTTTTCAATTTTTTTTTCTCTCCCTCCTTCATCTAACCAACCCCTCAATTATTTTGTTGGTTTTCTCCAAAACCTCTCAAAATTGTCGGCATCCTGTAGGCTTGTGGCTTTCCAGTGTTGCCCTCAATCTTCCTCCTCCTGCAGACCACGGTAGTTAAGTTTGTTGCCTTACTTTCTGAGGTGTTTCCACTGACATTGGCACCCTGGATTGCGTGAGAAGAATCCTGCATGTACTTAAAGGCTTAGCGAGAGAGATGGGCTACTGAGGTGGCAATGCAAATCCTTCCGTGCTTGTTTCAGAGCAGCTCACTGGGAAATAATGAACTTTTGTTGGAAATTGGCTTTATCTCTTTCACTTTGCTTTGATGAGGTAAGGTAAATCGCTGTATCGGGACCAAGGAGGCAAAGGTGGTGTTTCTAGTGCTGTCCCAATGGCCCAAAAAGTCATGCTGGGCAAACCACTTGATCTGTCAGTACCTCAGTTTCCCTTTTAGCCTTCATCTACCTCTTCTGTGTGACACTCTGAGAACCGCAGCTATCACTTAGGTTTGCATCCATACAACTCTGAGATGGAGAGAAAGCCTAAGCATTGCAGGCTCCCCAAGCTACCTGCTTTCTACCCACCCTCCGGGCTTCAGCTGGGTCTCAGCATCTACAACATGATTGGAAGGAGCCAGGCTGGGATATCCGGTGATGGCATAAGCAACGCGAGGCTGGCTCGCGTTACGGTACCCAGACTGGAGGTGACTTCTTCATGCACACATGCCTGATCACAGCGTGGTGGTGGGCAAGTCTGTTCCTGACGGAAAGCCTGGGCCCGTGCTGACTGGCAGCGTGGATGTCCTAACACGTGCATTTACCGTCAGCCGTCTCAGCAGCAGCCTCAGAGCACTGCTGGAATCCAAAGGAGCAATAAATCTCTAGAAATGATACCTGCTTCCGCAACAGACCCAATGCATGTCCCAGAGCCATGTTGTGCCTTGAAAAAAGTTGTGGTTTTAGACTTTTTAGTCTGGTACAGTCAGTAAAGCTGTGAGAGTGAGAAATGGACTTTTTGCTGCCTTAGGGAGACCTATGTACAGGTGCCAGTTAACCTACAGCTGCTGTGCTGGTTTGCACTGGGTAGCACTGGGAGTGACAGTGCCTTTCGGAGACCGGAAAGCAATAAGGCCCTGGCAGGTGATAAAAATAACCTACGGAGTTGTAAATTTAGAATATTTGATCTAAAGTTACTAGGAAGAAACACATTTAGAGTAACTTTTGGTACTAAAAGTGCACCTAAGAATAATGAGATATATCCTGAACATAAGAACTTAAGACAGCCACTCCAGCTGGTTCAATAAATTGCGAGTTTGATGGATTTTTTTTTTTTTTGTCCTACTTGAGGCAACATTCGCTGCTGCGTTGAAGTTTATTTGGAATTATCCCATCCAAACTGCTCACAGGCTTCTTTTGCTCAGTGGCTTGATTTCTTCATATTTGCATTCTTTCTGCATTAGCTGACTAGGCTTAGTCACCTGGTGTTGTCCTTGTTTCTTGACTGCACAAGCCAATCTCCTGTCACTGAGATCTGGCCATGAGGTCTTGCAGGGAGGTAGTTCTGACTTGCCCTCCATGAACACCTCAGCAAGCCCATAAGCACATTTGGCAGATGCCCTTGCTGTTAAAGTTCAGGCGAAGTGAACATTGAAGTTGGGAAAAATGTGGCACTTGGCCAATTCATGGAAAAAATTAGCACAAGTAATCCTAGGTACATTTTGCAGTACTTTTCCAGACCTATTCCATTTTTCTTGGCTATTCATTTACCCCCTTCAACACGCTATCGCTTTAAGCTTCCTCAAAGGCACGCAAAGCCTCTTAATAAATAATCTTGCTGTTTCTTATCACATCTGCCTTTGAGTGAGAGACAGGACAAACAGGGCAGCATTCACATCTGAATCCAGGTCAGGATTGGACACAGGCTGGGAAATGGTGGTGATGAAGAGCTGAGCAATGACTAGAGGGTTATATAAGCTTTGCGTTAACTCCTACATTTTTAGAAGATCTGTGTTTTTAGGCTGGGCATGAGGCCAGGGGAGGGAGGTGCACAGCAGCAAGGAGGACTGCATCTCTTATGTTTCACATGTCACCTATCACCATAGTATCTGAACACTTTCTGCTCCATGGACTGCAAGGTGTGAGCTGAGTTGCCCAACTCTAACAACCTTCAGGAGCAAGAAAGGAGAAGGTGAAGATCTTCAGAGCTGCTGAGGGTGGCAAGGGCAAATGTGAAAACACAGAAAAACAGAGGGAAACCACCAGTTTGCAGAAACAAATTATTTTATAGGCAGGATTTTGAATAGACCTTGCAGAATATTGTGAAATTGGGTAAGGTTTACAAAGGTTGAGATATGCCAGCTCAGCAACAGATAGGTGTTTTGGCAGGAAGGGATGGCAGGAGATTTCAGAGATTGCAGTCAAGAATCTGTAGGATTTGGCAATCGTTCAGATAGAAGTGTTTGGTGTGAAGGAGATGTTGGTGTTGAATACATGGATATTGTGAGTTTGAGTGTCATACGAGTGTGGGTTATTCGCAGCAAGGAAGAGTTTGTGGTGAAAGATAAGAAGGTGTTATTTTAACTGCGATAAAAGAGTTGGCAGCCCCACATCTGGGAAAGAGCTCAGAGGAAGAGTAGGAGAGACCCAGCAGTGGAGAGTTACACTTGCTACCGTGAATATGAAGAACGATGTCACTAGGTGACATCACAGGTAGCACGGTGTCAACAGGAGAGAGAACAAGGATGAGGACAAAGTACAAGTGCATTCAGAGAAAGTGTGGAGGGAAGGCAGCAGCAGATGGCCAGACTCTCATAAAGCAGACTGAGCCTAACAAAGGTGGCATCCGTTGCTGTGGAAGATAGATGGATCTCAACCACAGTTCAAGTAAAGGAGGGGCAGGAGGTGGCTTTTTTAGCTGTTTTTTAATGTCAAGTTCAAATGTGGAGTCTTTTAAAGGACATAAACCATTCTGCTCATCAAGTTTTGAATGTTTCAATATAAAATTTCTATTTTTACTTTTTTCTTTTTTTTTTCCAACCATTCCTTCAGCTGCTTTGAAAGACTAAAAAGAAAATTAAGGTGAAGCAAAACTTTTCATTTAATTTAAAAAGGCTTTTTTACCTCCTCATCCCTCAAAACTATCAAAGGAATGTTATTTTAACAGTCAACTCAAAAGGAAATATAGTGCTTTTTTTGCCAGCCCCCACCCCCCACAATGGCCCCAACACATCTGGGAAGGAGTGTGCGTGTAGGAAATACCCACCATTGTCATGCAGCTGGCAGCGGAGAGAAAGCATTGTCCCTTTTGCCCCTGCACGGTGCCCAAAAGGAGTAGGTGTTCAGCAAGCAGTCATCCCAAAGGATCTCGTGCACTCCAGTGAGTCCTGCTGGCTCGTCTGATCCAAGAATCTGGCACTGAGGTTCAATGCATGGGGAAAAGAAAGAACAGTTTATTGTGTTAAAAGTGCAGGCAAGCAAAAATTGCAGAAATCGCCAAATTTAGACTTTGGCCAGGGGACCAGTATGAGCAGTGCTACTGTGATGAGAAGTCAAAGTTCTGCTGACATGAATTGAAATCAAGAATAAGGAAAACTGGAAAGACGTAGATCTTGTGGGTAGAGCAAAAGAAACTGAAAAAGTAGGATCATTAATAAATGTAAAAGGAGGACAATGATTCAAAATTGGCTGAGTTATTGAATGCCTCAAAAAAATCCAAAATCTTCCCTAAAGAAGAAAACCGTAGGAGAGTAGTTTAGCAGGATTTTAAGTGAGGAAGGAAGTAGCTATGAAAAAAAAAAAAAAAGAAAAAAATTGATAGAGAACAAGTGGATGAATCCTTGAAAAAATTGGAAAGAGCACAGATCAGCTTTGCTGACCATGTTGTAGAGAATGAATTGAGAAACCAACTACGTTGCTCCCCAAAGCAACTGATGCTAACTAGGATGAATAAAGGAGAAAGGGCTGGGATAATATCCCTGATTTTCTTTTCTTTTCTTTTTCTTTTCCTTTTTTTTTTGTCTACTGTTCAAAGCCAAAAGAAAAGAGTCACTCACTCCAGGTGAGTCATTGTGTCTTCTCATGTAATGGAACAAAAGTTAAGGTAGAAATAACTGCATAGCTGTATAGCACAAGAATTGTCAACTAAAGGCCAAATAAATATACAGTGCCAGAAAAAATGGACTGCTTCTACTGCTGATCAAATATTATACAGCATCTAATTTGGCTTGGAAGATTATTTCAAAGGTTTTTAGAAGACACATTGTTGGGTGAATAAAAGCTGTCCACAGATTTGGTAACAAATGTATCGAAAAAGTGAGAGAGAAAGAGTATATATGTGGAAATGTAGAGAGAACTGATTTAGAATCATAGAATCGTTAGGGTTGCAAGGAACCTTCAGAGGTTCCTTGCAACCCCTGTGCAAGGAGCAGGAACATATTCAACCAGACCAGGTTGCTCAGAGCCTCATCCAACCTGGCCTTTAGTATCTTTCGAAATAAATTTTAGAAGTGCAAAAACCACATTAATGAATATAAAAATTGATAATAATTTGGAAGGAACTGCGGACGTCAGAAAGGAAAGAGAAGTGGTATGAAGAGGTCAGAAAAATTAGAACCATACTGGAAAAAAATGCAAATGTCACATATCGAAGGATTAATAATCTCAAGCAAACATGTTGTTGGAAATGTAGAATTGAGAAATCTAAAACTGGGAAATGATCATGGTGTAGAAGAAATTAATTTGAGCATTACAGTGGATGAAAACACTAGGATGCAAGTGGGTGCTTTGTTGCACATGTGGATAGCCCCATGTTGAACACAGGAGGCGTGGGCAATGAAGTGCCTGTGTTTTTGCAGAGTTGGACACTGTTCTGAAGAAGAAGGGTCAGAGTGACATTTCTTGGAAATTGGAAGAAAGGCTTCCAACACCTGCAGTTGCTGGGACCTACTATAGGTTTCTTCTGTTCAGATACAATCTTTATCTCCCAAGTCCAGATCCAGTTGTAGACTAAATCTTCTTCAAAGCTCATAGTGACTTTCTTGGTTCATGTCTCAGTAGTTGGCTCTTGGGTGTCACATTTTAGGCACACCTTGCCTCGGGTCCTGGTTTCTGTGCATATTCCTTGTTCTTCAGCTGCTCACTGTAGTCTGTTTTCTTGCTTTCCTGGATACTCGCTTATTCAGCTTTGCTCAGCCTCTTTCTTAATTTCCTTTTTCAGACTGGAAGAGGAAGAAGCAAAACTTTGACTGTTAAGGGGAGTGGGTGCGTATGAGTTAACCAGCCTACGAAATATCAACTGGTTGTCTATAAAACTTCTTCTGTGCCTGAGCTTTTACATCCTTGTTGGAGATGGAATGAGAAATGGCAGGTGGAGGAGCCATCTTATGTGGCTGTGATCAGGTATCAAGGGACATGCATACTGGACGGTCTTCATCAGAAGACAAAAGGACAGTGCTAACACCCTGCTCATCCCATACTTAATCCTTGTGTATGTTCTTGTATCTTCTTCCTTTCATTGTGTCAATTCTAGATTTGAATTTGGCAAGATGCTCCAATCTTGCCATGCTATCTCCTCCTTCTGATGTGATAAATAGCACATCTGTTTATCAGTTTCTTGGCACAAACATGCAGGTCAACTTGGACGTAAAACTTCAAGCTCACTTCAAATGGAAATGCAAAGTTATTTTCCCCAATACTGCCAGAAACGTGAGTAAAGGGCAGTAAAAATCCTGGCTATTTAAACCAGAGATATTCTTACAAAATGCCCAACTACAGCACTAGAAACACCCTCTGAAACAAAAGCGTTGTCCCCAACTTCTAGAGATATTTCTGAACTGTTGGTGGAGCAGAACTGTGTGCAAATTTATGTAAGCAAATTTCATAACTCAGGAGTTTGAACAACATCTCAGTATAGTGCTGAGGATCCAACCTCAGTGAGATCTGTCTGGCCTGAGGTCCCATCCTGTAACCAGATCTTTATAGCCCAGTCCCAGTTCTCTGAACTGCTACTGATACCAGGACCTACCTTTGGTCTTCAACCTCATAAATGCACGTGTTATTTGTATGATGAGGGTGACTCATAGCAAAGTAAAGATGTTTCTCAACTGTACTTTGTGTCATGTTGGAGGGACTCAAGTTAATAATTTAAGTCCATGAAGACTGATATGTCAACTCTAGAGACACTGTCTACAGAATAAATACTTTTAAAAGTAAGGAGCATCGAAAAAAAAACATTTATTAGCAATTGCTGAGGGTTCTCTTTCTTTGCACCTGTGGTTTATGGCTGAAAAAGTAATTAGATAATGTATCTAGCATAGGAAGAAGATTTGCTGTAGGTGAATCTGATCCTTCAGACTAATTCTTATCCTCCAGAAAGCTGGGCTTCTTGATTACCTAGGTTAAGTGCAATGTAATCCTTTGCATAGAAGGGAGCAGCTGGAAATACAGGCTGCTGTCCGTATCAAACTGATATGGACTCAGATAAAGAAAAAGCAATACATTATTAAAAAAAAAAAAATAACCCAACCAACACAAACCCTTAACAAAGTCCCCCAAAACAAAATCAAAACCCCTTATCTACTAAGATTTGCCTAACATTTATAAATTAATATTTAATTTTCTTAGAAGAAAATCCAGTAATCACAAAAGGGAAGAGCTAATAATGTTAAATTAGTTAGAGGTGGAGTATTCTGTCAGATCATAGAAAACATCTCTGAGGATGGAACAGTTCAGAGGGCTACAAAAGATGGATCATATTAAACTGGTGCTTAGCTGGATCCTAATTACCACATGAGCCTGAGCCAAGGAGAGTGCAGGCAACCTTGGAGGAGCTGCCTTGCCTTCAATGAATCTCAGAATAAACTAGACTGGAAGGGACTTTGGAAATTCTCTGGTCCAATCCCACATTCACAGCCAGGCCCAACAGATGAGGTTGCTCAGCTGAGTTTTTAATATCTCTAAGGTTCGCTCTTCCTCCACCTCTTGAGTCCCAATTTTTGACCACTGTATTGAAGAAACTTTTTCTAATACCTAAATGGCGTTATGCGTACTGCCACTTGTATCTGCCACATCTTAGCACCTTACTATGAACTTCTGGGAAGAGTCTGGGTCTCTACAACTGCGTCCTAGGTAGTTATAGACAACTATATGGATCCCTCCGAGTCTCTTCTCCAGGTTGAACAATTCCAGTCCTCTCACTCTCCCCCTGCACATCAGATGCTCCTATTTTGTCCTGTCACCTTGGTGACCTTTGCTGGACTTACTCCACTATGCCAGTACCTTTCTTGCACTATGGACTGCAAACCTGGACACAGTGTCCAGATGTGGCCTCAAAAGAGCCAAGCAGAAGGGAGTTACAACTTCTCTTGGCCTGCTTAGATCACTCTTGCTAACATATTGCAGTATGTAGATGGCATTTTTTGCTATGAGGGCTCACTGCTGACTCTTGTTCAACTTCTTGACCAGTGCGACACCCTCATCTGTTACTGCAAAGCTGCTATCAGTCAGCCTGAGCCTGCATTGCTGCTTGGCACGTACTGTCCTTGACATATCATTGGTATTTTCTGCTCATGGGGTCATGGTAGTTAATTTCTCCAGCCTTTCAAGGTCTTTCCAAATGGCAGTCCTGCCTTCTAGCATGTCAGGTGCTCCCAAGAGTTTGGTGTTATTGGAGAAATTAGAATCATAGAATAGAAGCAACCTTTAAAGCCCATCCAGTCCAATCCCCCTGCCAGGACCGGGGACATCTCCAACCAGATCAGGTTGCTCAGAGTCCCGGCCAACCTGGCCTGGAATGTTTCTGGGGATGGGGCATCCACCGCCTCTCTAGGCAACCTGGCACAGTGTTCCACCACTCTCAGCATAAAAATTTTTTCTTTATGTCCACTCTGAATCTGCTTTCTTCTATTTTAAAATCACTACCCCCTCATCTCTCCCCACCTTTCCTGCAGCCCCCTTTAGGCTCTGGAAGGCTGCTCTAAGGTCTCCCTGGAGCCTTCTCTTCTCCAGGCTTAACAGCTCCCACTTTCTCAGCCTGTCCTCATAGAAGAGCTGCTTCACGGTCTGCTGACCTCTTTGGCAGATGCAATTCTACAGAGAGATCACCTTGTTCTTCTGGATCAAGGATCCCACAGGAATGGTCTCTGGACCCTGAAAGGTGCGCTGTCCACAGGTGGAAAAGCAATGCTGTATAAGGAGGACTGTGTAATGGCTTGAACACTAACCTTACGTTTGGAAGATTCAGGTTGAGGACTGGAGATGTAAAACTTGATGAAATTTCTTGCAGGCTCCTCAAACCCTTGCCCTTCCAATAAAAACCCTTTATTTCTCTGATCTCTCCACAAGTAATTGCTTTCTACAAAAGAAGGTGCTTAGTCTTGTAGGTGACATTGGTGCACGGGTGCAATGACTACATAAGTAATGAACAAATATCACTAGAAGACAAAAATTCCAATTCATACAAAAGTGAGGTTTCTTACTGATTTTATACCAGAATCCAACTGAACAATTTTTCTGTTGTGTGTTCTCTTTGCAAAAAGGAAGTGTGAGAGAAAGCAGGCAGGCTCTCAGGTGAATTATGAAAGAACAAGTCATTTCCCATCATTTGTCACTGATGGGTTGCTTGTCTGTCCTTATTTCGTGCCCAAATCTCAGTGATCCAGCTGTTCAGCATTCATCTTAGGATCTTTGTCATCTGCTGTGAACTTGAAAACATTTGGGTTAGGACTCACCAGACTTTTCTGTTAATATTTCATTGAAAACTTGTTATGAATCTCAGCCATCTATGTCCTGAGTAAACGACTACCAACCAGCTGAGAAGTAACAAACATATACACAAATCCTTAATCCATCATCTTTACTCTAGCTCCACTGATTTCCCTAGAGTTACCCAAGAGCTAAATCTGATTCCAAACATGGATGATGAGAGGGTGGATTGATGAGTTGATGACTGAAGTGGCTCAAGAATGCTATCCAGATCTCCGCAGGCCTTTATGCAAGAGGAAGATGTTGCCTCTTTGGCTTCGAGTGCGTTGTCCCTCATACTGGTACGATTTGAGTGGAGTGTCACTGAGTCGGATTTATACCTCAGTTACATGGGCACAAGCAAGAGAAGGATTGGGCAAACTATGCCTAAAGCCGTGGTGGATTTGAGAGCCTTCTCCAGCAGCTTAGGTAGCTTTTCTTTCTATCCTTAGCAACACAGTCCTGATTAACCCTCCAAGCTGTGCTCAGTCATTTTGAGGACAGTTTGATTGACAGCATGTAACCTGTTAATGCTTTTCACTGCATTGTCCAGTGCATCCTGGAGGTGGTTGGTTGACTGTGGTGGGGTTTCTTTTAATTATTATTTTGTTGATCTGTTTTTAATCTCTTGGATATTCTATAAGAAAATGTCATCTTGAGCAAGAGGCATGAAGTATTTAAATGTAAGTACGAAAATATATGTTGAGACTCCTCTGTTAGGTATCTGTAAAAAGATATATTTGGGCAAGATGACCATTTTTTGTTGCCTTGTCAGATCTTTAGTATAATCATCTTCTTGTTTTGAAAGTTCAAATGGACAATACAAAAGTTATCCCGGGGACAACTGTGGAATTTCATGCAAGGTACTTGTAGAAGGCTCTTTCTCCACATTATACACAGCTTTGTAGGTCTGATAGACCATCTAGGCTTGGGTGGGTAACCAACTCTGTCACTCAAAACTTGAGGGATAATGGTCCTTTACATGGGTGATCTCTTAACAAACTTGGGAATAATTCCCAAAGAAAATTAGTGTTGGGAAAGTATGCTATGATTAGCCTTATATTTTTTTTTTTATACTTTTTTTCAATATAAAGTAACAGCTTGAAAAAAAAGTTGAATAAAACCTTGGGAAGCAGTTAGGTTTCTGGGAGTGCAGCCAGCATATTGTGGACCACCATTGGTCCAGGGACTACAGTTTGTCTGGATAATGGTGGTTTTTTTGGAAATTATGCTGCTGGTGTCTGAAAGCTTTAATGTGGGACTCATGGAGAAAAAGTTGGAGCCACTTTTCTGAGAGCTGTTGAAAAATAGAGAAATAAGATTATTTTTTTTTTCCTTAGAAGATAAAGTGATGGATTCAACTTTAATTGGGAAACAAATAAGTGAATAATTGCTTAGTGAAACATCTACATGGAAGAATAAATCATGCTGAAATCTTTGTCAGTGTGCATGGATATATAAAAGCAGAGATTTTTCAAAATAATAATCTTTCAAATGTACCTAATGTCTTTTCTAATCTAGCCTAGGTTAAATTTCCATTTATTGCAGGAGTGAATTTGCTGTAGTACAAAATGCACAAATATTTCACTTAAAAGTAGCATAGTAGGAAAATAATGCTTTTATTCTAAAATGTGGATAAAATCAGCGTTTACAGCTTTTTGAGTGTTGCACCTCTGCAACCGGTTACAAAATTCCCGTTAGTTTCAGTGGTCACTGAACTCATTCTCCAAAGAATAATTTGTGAATAACATGATTCTTTTCTTGAAACTAGAACTTTACTCAACTGCTGCAAGGAGTGTAACTAGGAGCCTACAGAAGGAAACGCATAATTAGAAATACTTTTTTTTTTTTTTTAAGTCATTAGTGAACACTAAACATTTTCTTTCTTGTGAGACATTTTTTTGAAGTTGCCATAGAAAAGTTCTATCAACTTAGAACATAATTTGGAAAGTAAATTGGGTGTAGGTCCTTGTAGCCAGGACCACCTTCTGCATGCTACAAGACAAGCTACTGTATTCCTTACTAACAATTCAAATGGTTTACTGCCTGTTTGTGAACGATAACTTCTGATCAGACAATGACATCTGTGAATACCATTTTGAGAGTCGTCTTTGAGTTTGAGCAACTAACTGAAAGTAAACCATGGAATCACTGTTCATATTCATGAAACAGACTTCTGTTACACTCATTACAGCCAATATTTTAGCAGATAGTGTTGTTTGGCGCTTTTCCGTATAAAAAATAAAGCATCTTCTTTCTTAGAATAGCGGTTTCATTTCATGTGGGGTCTGAATTTTTTAGTGATTGACTTCCAAGACAATGCATTAATACGGGTAAACAAGATAGAGTCCAGTCTCTTTTCCACTTGTCTGCATTGTGGCAAAGACATTAAAAACAGTTGGGTTTCAAAAGGTGAGTTTCAACCTCCAGACTTAGACACTAAAGTCAGGTTAGCTTTAAAAGTGAGGGACGTCAGGCACTCCAACACCAACTGGGCAGTAAATTCTCCTCGCAGCTGTGCCTACCAGGCTGATTTAAAATTTTAGAATCATAGAATAGTTAGGGTTGGAAGGGACCTTTAAAGGCCATCCAGTCCAACACCCCTGCCAGGAGCAGGGACATCTCCAACCACATCAGGTTGCTCAGAGCCCCGGCCAACCTGGCCTGGAATGTTTCCAGGGATGGGGCATCCACCACCTCTCTGGGCCACCTGGGACAGGGCTCCACCACCCTCAGTGTAAAAAAATGTTTTCCTAATATCCAGTCTGAATCTGCTTCCTTCTATTTTAAAACCATTGCCCTTCATCCTATCACAGCAGACCCTGCTGAAGAGTTTCTCCCCATCTTTCCTGTAGGCACCCTGTAGGTCCCACTGTTTAGCAGAATCAACTTTTGTAGTTCTCTTTGAGGTCTTGCAGTACTTCTCACCATATTTGTTTGCATAACTGCCATGGATTTTCATCCAGATCTTGCCTTAGCACACTGTGGCACGGCCACATGCAGCTGGTCTGAAACCAGGCTATTCCGCCCCTTGATATGCTCAGGAGTGGTTGCATGCAACAACATGCGGTGACTACATAAATAATTTCAGTTTTATTTTATTTTTTCTTATGCCTTCGTTCACGGGCTTAAAGGGTTACATGAGAATCTCAGCACTCTGCTTGTAAAAATAAAATCAAAATAATCACTGGCTCTGATAGTTTCGGAGAAAACCTCAAAAACATAAGCAAGGAAAACACAAAACTCAAAAGGACAACAATACATAAATATCAGTTTTTGTGGGTTTTGCTTGAGGTCTGACTCATGCTTTTTGTGCCTCAGGGGTGACTAGCACTGAATTCTCCTTGGCATCTGCAGGACAAGGATGGTTTTATTCTGAGGAGCAGGGTTGTGTCTACTCTTCCTATCGTGTCTCCTCATATCTGCCTGAGCCGTAACTCTGCTTGAGTTCGTAACTCCATGTTGGTACAGTCTGCTCTTGATCAAGCATAGATGGTAAAACTGTTGTGATGAAAACAAACTTTGCTCCCATGCCGTCAGGCACTGATTCTGAATGACTCAAACAAACCCTACTCTGTTTTTTTTTTTTTTCTCTTACAGTTACCTTTAAGCAAGAGGGATGTCTCAGGTGCCTGCTGACTACCTGTCGACCACCAGCTCCTACAACTATGAGCAGCCCCTTCCCTCCGTGGCTCGGACAAGCACTGTCTCCAAGGTACTCCCGGCCAAAAAAATAACCTTCTTCAAGAGTGGTGATCCTCAGTTTGCAGGAGTGAAGATGGCCATCAACCAGAGAAGCTTCAAGAGCTTCAATGCACTCATGGACGACCTCTCTCATCGGGTCCCACTGCCATTTGGGGTACGGACCATCACCACCCCACGCGGAATACATTGCATCAGCGAGCTGGATCAGCTGGAGGATGGGGGATGCTACCTCTGTTCTGACAAGAAATTTGTCAAGCCTATTGGCATTACTTCTGGGGGATACCGGCCGGGCCCGCCACGAAGTGGTCGTCCCTCCAGTACCTTGAGGAGAGCAGCTCAGGAAGGCAAGCTTGAAGATTATTCCACACCTTTCACTCACCATGGCCCTAGAATACCCAAGAAAATCACTCTGGTTAAGAATGGAGAAAGTGGTTTTCGACGCTCGATTATCTTGAACCGCAGAAATGCCAGGAGTTTCAAAACGCTCCTGGATGAGATTTCAGAGATCCTGCAGTTCCCAGTGAAGAAACTCTACACTGTTGATGGGAAGAAGGCAAGTATCTCTGGCGTCTGTTGCTGGTCAGTTGTTCTAACACTTGTTACCACAACAGCATTTGCATTTCCTGTGTTGCAAAAGCTTTAGCTCGTGGGGCCAATGGTTTACCCACATTACATTAATCCTTTGGGCTTGTGTAGTTACTGTCACATTGGTTACTTCCTCATTAATTACATGAAGGAGTGATATAGAAGAACCTTGTTCAGCCATTGAAGAACTTCATACATCTGATATTATTTTGGGTGAATGTGAGGGCAACTTCTGACAGAAGTCCAGAAGCTCAATGTTTTGGAGCTCGGTATAAAATCCCTAAACAAACTTGTAGGAATGGAGTTTCCCATCTTCTCCTGGGAGGCATGTCATGATGATGGCTTAAATTTTCTGATGGCTTAAATTTTCTGTACCTGTTAACCAGGAATTCAACAAAACAAGACAGACCTTAGGTAGCGCCTTGTGATTACATAGTTCCTAACAGAACAGGGTCCAGCTCCTGATGTGGGATCTTCAGCGTTATGGCAACGTAACCAGTAAATGCATAAGTAATTAGAATATGATGGGATCAGGAGATGCATTTGTATTGATCATTGGTGAATGTGCCAATTGGGGTGAACTGTTATCGTAAATTCAGAGCTTGACAGCTCGTTCTTCCATTCCCAGAGGAGTTTCCTCACAAACCTGAGGTTCTCCTGTTTTCTTCTCCATCCCTTTGTAACATAGACTAACCTGTACTTTCATTTCTTCTGAAGAGGTCTCACATGCCAGCCTGACTTGTCCCTGGCAATACAGCTGAGTGGAGCAGTTGCCCTGCCCCTTGTCATATTTTCCACTTTTACAGTGTTGTGTGCCAGCTCCTCAGCGGCAGCTTTGCAACCATTTGTAATGTCACTTTCTGAAATAGATGACTGAAATGACTTGGCTTCACAGGACCCACTATCCAGGAACAGAGAAAAGGAAAAAAAAAAAAGGAGGAATATTTTTAACCCAGATCATTTTGACCTGGCCCAGGGACAGGAGTGTGCAGCTATGAAAGAGAGA
>WHYT01014835.1:22216-33111 GCA_009806455.1 Tetrax tetrax | reverse complement strand
CTCTACACTGTTGATGGGAAGAAGGCAAGTATCTCTGGCGTCTGTTGCTGGTCAGTTGTTCTAACACTTGTTACCACAACAGCATTTGCATTTCCTGTGTTGCAAAAGCTTTAGCTCGTGGGGCCAATGGTTTACCCACATTACATTAATCCTTTGGGCTTGTGTAGTTACTGTCACATTGGTTACTTCCTCATTAATTACATGAAGGAGTGATATAGAAGAACCTTGTTCAGCCATTGAAGAACTTCATACATCTGATATTATTTTGGGTGAATGTGAGGGCAACTTCTGACAGAAGTCCAGAAGCTCAATGTTTTGGAGCTCGGTATAAAATCCCTAAACAAACTTGTAGGAATGGAGTTTCCCATCTTCTCTTGGGAGGCATGTCATGATGATGGCTTAAATTTTCTGTACCTGTTAACCGGGAATTCAACAAAACAAGACAGACCTTAGGTAGAGCCTTGTGATTGCATAGTTCCTAACAGAACAGGGTCCAGCTCCTGATGTGGGATCTTCAGCGTTATGGCAACGTAACTAGTAAATGTGTAAGTAATTAGAATATGATGGGATCAGGAGATGCATTTGTATTGATCATTGGTGAATGTGCCAATTGGGGTGAACTTTTATCGTAAATTCAGAGCTTGACAGCTTGTTCTTCCATTCCCAGAGGAGTTTCCTCACAAACCTGAGGTTCTCCTGTTTTCTTCTCCATCCCTTTGTAACATAGACTAACCTGTACTTTCATTTCTTCTGAAGAGGTCTCACGTGCCAGCCTGACTTGTCCCTGGCAATACAGCTGAGTGGAGCAGTTGTCCTGCTCCTTGTCATATTTTCCACTTTTACAGTGTTGTGTGCCAGCTCCTCAGCGGCAGCTTTACAACCGTTTGTAATGTCACTTTCTGAAATAGATGACTGAAATGACTTGGCTTCACAGGACCCACTATCCAGGAACAGAGAAAAGAAAAAAAAAAAAAGGAGGAATATTTTTAACCCAGATCATTTTGACCTGGCCCAGGGACAGGAGTGTGCAGCTATGAAGGAGAGAGGGAGGGGATAAGAGTGCTTTAAGCTGGCTTTTGTGGCAGAGGCAACATGTCATATCACAGTGATTTCTGCTGTGCCTACCACTCTGGAAAGAGCTTCCTGTTCTCAGCCAGAAGATCCAAGGAAAATGTCCTTCTCGAATATCTAAGTTCAGGATGAGCAAGCTTGCCACCCTACTGTGGGATTTGTCTTTCTAAATGTCTTTCCAAAGTCTGTGTTTCTCCTAATGGGAGAGCAGAGGAAAATTACTCGCTTGTAGGCAAGATGAATCCTATGCCCTAGGCTATTTCAACTGTCAGTGGAAAGAAACAGACACTTTAGACTTTCTTTCCAAGTAGCTGTGTAAACGGCTGCAGATACCTGGAGCTGGATTCATTTCAGATTCAGCTACCCGCATATCGGTGTCTAAATTTTTCCATAAGTGATGTAAGCAGCTAAGCTCCCACATAGCTGTTGAGACTAAGCTGACAGTCCATTGAACTGGGAGCTGGCCAAAGATAGCTGTCTTGAGGCCTTCAGAATCAGTTAGGTTCTTTTTCTCTAGGTTCCGACAATTTATTTGCGAGGTGAAGTTTGCTGTGTACCACAGCTAAAACTATATTACTAAATTAAAAAGTGTTAGAGCAAGATAATCTCATCCTTCTCCATTCTGCTAAATTCTTAACATCTTCCCCAGCTTGGTCTTGACCAGAGTAGCAGTCTCCCAATATCTTAAATGTAGGACCTGGGACCATTCACCGTAGATGGTTTGGACGTGGCCAGTCTGTGTTTGAGCTGCTGGGCTGCTTCAGTTGACCTCCATTCTGCAGAACTGGGTCGGGCACTGCTTGTTTTACTACTACAAATGTAGCCAATTCGAATCAGGAAAAAAACCCAAACAAACAGCAAAAAACCCAAATCTAACCCTGCTGCCAAGATGTGTTATAATTTATGGATAAGTATTTTATTTTGTCACTGATTTCTCCAGTTTTTAAGACTTGGAGTCCTGGTCGGTCCACATGGAGAGAATAATCTTGTATAACAATAGTAACTTCCTCTTCACTTCTATTTTTGAGAATTTTCACCAACTTCTCTAAAGAAAATTTTGCTTCCTACCTCTTAGTGCAGTCTTAATGTTCTCCTTGTGATTCTTAAATAAGTTTCCCACAATTATCCTGTTTTAGCTGGGATATATACTAAATACACGCTCTATAAACACAATACCTTCACTTTTATTCAGCCTCCACCTTCCTCTCCATCTAAAGACGTGCAGTTATCTTTTACATTTTCGGCTCAGCAGTGGGTGGTCATCCTGCCTAAAAGTGTCTGTTTTTCCAGAGTCCAATCTCATCCCAACACGCCAAGATGTGGCAAGACACGGCTAGAATGATGTGGGTACTAACTGACCAGAAGTGGTCCCTGTGGAGTGTTTGAAGCTGATGGCACCTACTAAGTTTTACATCTTTCCTGACAGTTTAAGTGACAAGCTATGTAGCTCTCTTCTGGAGACAAGGTGTCAATAGCTTTGTCACTTGTTTTTCATCCCCCCTACCAGTTCAGCTTTTGTTTCTGGAAACTGTTCAGCCCAAGCTGCATGTGAACATCACTTGAAAATATATTGATGCTCTCTGTTGAGGATAGACCATATTCTCTGTCAGAGTTTAAGGTTATCCTCTACGCAGTGATAATGATATTTCCTACAATAAATCCCAGGGATACCATAGAGACCTTCCCCTCCTGCTTTTTTTTCCTCCGTGTTTTCCATCTGCAGAAACGTGGGTGTGGACCAAACACTACCGTGTAACTTCTTCATGGTCCCTTGGGATTCTTTTTTTTTTTTGGATATGAAAATTTTCACTACCAGCCTGTCAATCGACAGTTCATCTTCTGTACTTATTAATTTAATTTGCACTCCTGTTATTCTTATGTAGAATATTGCAGCGATAGGTGACTGAGTCTAACCTCATCAATGTTATTAGCTTACACATAGCTAGGAAATAATTGATTATTAATCAATCTTAAGTTTTCCCAGTCTTTTCCTTTCATAAGGATTCTTTAAAACATTTCTGCTCTTCTGTCTAAAACATCTTGCTGTTCATCTTCAAGTTCTCTGTTCTCTATACACAATTGATTGTGTCCCAGAGTTTTCACCAGATACCAATCATTTCTCTGGGGAGTGAAGACAGTGAATTTGTCACACAGTTTGGAATATTTCCTTCAACTGAAGTTCAATTTTCACTGTACATCTTTATACTTATATTTCCATTTTCTGTTAGAGACAATGAAAACAAAGCATCCATTCTTCCATGACTATTCAAAGGTGTCGACATGCTTTATATTTATTGGATATTTCCTTGTTTCTTATATTGTTCTCTTTGAATAATGATTCAAATTATCTTTTAAAAAGGTTGTTAACCTCTTTTATCATATGTCTATATCTAGTCTTATTACAGAGGCAACTGTTCCCTCAAAGGGGACTAGGACTGGAAATAGTAACTTTTGACATTCATTCCGAGGATTTGACAGATTATAGAATCACAGAACGGTCTGAGTTGGAAGTTAAAGCCCATCCAATCCAACCCCCCTGCAAGGAGCAGGGACATCTCCAACCACATCAGGTTGCTCAGAGCCCCAGCCAACCTGGCCTGGAATGTTTCCAGGGATGGGGCACCCACCATCTCTCTGGGCAACCTGGGACAGTGCTTCAGCACTCTCAGTGTAAAAAATTTTTCCTTATGTCTAGCCTAAATCTACCCTCTTTTAGTTTTAAACCATTACCCCTTGTTCTATTGCTACAGGCTGTGTTAAAAAGTCTGTCCCCGTCTTTCTTATAGTACCCCTTTAGGTACTGGAAGGCCGCTCTGAGCTCTCCCCGGAGCCTCCTCTTCTCCAGGCTGAACAGCCCCAGCTCTCCCAGCCTGGCCTCACAGCAGAGCTGCTCCAGCCCTCTCAGCATCTGCGTGGCCTCCTCTGCACCCTCTCCAACAGCTCCACGGCCTTCTGCTGTTGGGGGCTCCAGAGCTGGACGCAGCGCTGCAGGGGGGTCTCAGCAGAGCGGGGCAGAGGGGCAGAATCCCCTCCCTGGCCCTGCTGCCCACGCTGCTGGGGATGCAGCCCAGGGTGCCGTTGGTTTCTGGGCTGGGAGTGCACGTTGCCAGCTCACACCCAGCTTTTCGTCCACCAGCACCCCCAAGTCCTCCTTAGCAGAGCTACTCTCCATCCCTTCGTCTCCCAGTCTGTATTGATTCTGAGGATTTCTCTGACCATGTGGAGGACCTTGCACTTGGCCTTGTTGAACCTCAAGTGGTTTGCATGAGCCCACTTCTCAAGCTTGTTCAGGTCCCTCTGGATGGTAGATTAGCAGAATAAGAGTAAGATTCATTCCTAAGTAATGTATGTGGACGATAGCTTGATTGATTTTGTTTTTGTCTGGCTTAGAATAACCACATACACAGCATTTAATAAAAAGGTTCACAAATGTCTCTTTTGCTGGCAGATTTTCCTTGATCTCTTGAAAACCGAACACAAAAAAAGGAAAAAAATCTCCTCTCCTGCAGATGAGTTGATCTGTTCCATCAACGAAAGTGCTATTCGTAGATAAAAGTGTTGCCCCTTCAATCTGCTTTTGTTTTCTTCTACTACTGTAACTCCAGATCTTAACTTGAATCTTAAGATTCGTTAAATCACCTCTGCGATATAATGTAAGGTTGGCATATTCTGTCCCAGTGCCTCTGTTTTAATTTGTTTACCATTTTGTTGAGTAAATCAAGAACAGTCCAAAATTACCAGTCTGCTTTCCTATTCTACCTTTAGGTGGTTATAAACTTACTGACAGACACGGAACATGCTTGTTATTTTGTGTTCCTTTCATGTAGGATTGATTTGAAAGGCAGAGAAAAGTGTTTTCTTCCTTTTGTAGTTCATCTAGTCACAAGTATTTTCAGTTAAGCCCTAAGTTTAATTCAATTGTAACTCATGGGGAAATAAACCCTTTGGACTGCAAATCACACTGTTTTTGCACATCGGTATGCTTTCTTCTCCAGACAAAACTTGTATCACTTATTTTTATAGCTCTCATTTTGTCTCAATTTTTTTCAAATTGGCTTTAGCGCAAGGTTTTACCTGAAAAGGAAGAAATGCTAGTGATTTCATGAAGTCAATGTGTTGAACATTTTACCCCTTTTTCTTTTTCATGGAACTAAGTCAGAAGATGATCATGGACAGCTATGCAGAATCCTAATACAAATGAAGCTCATTGTAAGGCCAAAGGTAGTGGCGTAGAATTAAGATCCACTGCAGGCCAACAGAGCTCTTGCTGTTGTGATTTAGCTCTTATTTTGTCTTTTCTTGCTCCCATTTATCTGCTTATTTACTTCTCACAGATTTTCAAAATTGTACTTTATGAACTTCCTAGGACAGGTCAGTCTATTCATTGGTTGTTTCTTCTGTAGCCAAAATTATGAGGCCTTCATTGTTCTTGGGCCAGGGAGTCTTTCAGTGCTATGAATTCAGAATTGGTCTATAACAATTACGCAAAACTCCGGTCAGCAGAAACAGTGATTGGAAGATCCTGATTCCAATGTTAGTATAAATTCAGAGTGATTCTACTGGTATTTACACATCTGAATTTTCTTTCTAACTCCCGAAGCCTTGAACAAGGTGAAACCAGTATTTTTACTCTTAAGCTTCAAGCAGACTGCTTTCTGGGAAGGAAGAGCTAGTCTCATTGAAGTGACAGATGCTTAAGTATTTGGGCTCTGATTTCAGCAGGGCCAAGAGCCTCTCTTCCCAAATTAACCATGATTTTTGTTGTCAGTTTCCTAGATCAAAATAGTAATTTGATGACAGTGGGACCAGAGAGAAATTTAATTTTATTTTAGCTTAGAAAAATCAGTTAAATTTTCAGCCAGTAAAAAAGCGTAAATCATACAGTTCTTTTGAAGTCAAGGTTACTAGTTACTGCTTTTCAGGTAATCAACTGGAAATAGTGCCCAAAGAGAGAAATCTGTGAAGTTAACATCGACATGTCATTAACTCGCCAGGGAAACTCTTTGTGTAAGATCATGCACTAAAAGATAGGCAGATCTGGACTTAATTCATCAAAATTCATCCAGCATTCTCCTGGAGAAACTGGCTGCTTACGGCTTGGATGGGTGTACTTTTCTCTGAATACAAGACTGACTGGATGACTGGGCCTAAAGAGTTGTGGTGAATAGAGTTAGATCCAGTTGGCAGCGGGTCAAAAGTGGTGTTCCCCAGGGCTTGGTATTGGGGCCAGTTCTGTTCAATATTTCTATCAACAATTTGGATGTGCGAATTGAATGCACCCTCAGTAACTTTGCAGATGACACCAAGTTGGTCAGGAGTGTTGATCTCCTTGAGGGTAGGAAGGGTCTACAGAGGTATCTGGATAGGCTGGACTGATGGACTAAGGTCAACCTTGTACGAGATTCAACAAGGTAAGTGCCAGGTGGTGCACTTAGGTCACAACAACCCTATGCAATTCTATAGACTTGTGGAAGGGAGGCTGGAAATCTGCCTGGTGGAAAAGGACCTGGGGGTATTAGTCGGTAGTTGGCTGAATATAAGTCAGCAGTGTGCTCAGGTTGCCAAGAGGGCCAATAGCATCCTGGCTTGTGTTAGAAATAGTGTGGCCAGCAGAAGTAGGGAAGTGATCATCCACCTGTACTTGGCCCTGGTGAGGCCGCACCTCGAATACTGTGTGCAGTTTTGGGCCTCTCGCTACAAGAAAGACGTTGAGGTGCTGAAGCACATCCAGAGGGTGGCAAGAAAGCTGGTGAATGGTCTAGAGAGCAAGTCTGATGAGAAGCAGCTGAAGGAATTGGAAGGGAAGGGGAAGGTTGAGAAGGCTGAGGGGAGACCTGATTGCTCTCTACAACTCCCTGAAAGGAGGTTGTAGGGAGGCGGGCCTTGGTCTCCCAAGTGACAAGTGATAGGACGAGAGGAAACAGTCTCAAGTTGCTCTAGGGGAGGTTTAGATTGGATATTATGAAAAATTTACTCACAGAAATGGTTGTCAAACATTGGAACAGGCTGCCCAGGGAAGTGGTTGATTCACCATCCCTGGAGGTATTAAAAAAAAACCTGCAGAAGGGGTGCTTAGGGACATGGTTTAGTGATGGACTTGGCAGTGTTAGGTTAACAGTTGGAGTTGATGATCTTAAAGGTCTTTTCCAACCTACATGATTCGATGATTCTAAATCTTATTAACTTATTAGACATTTACGACGTGGCATCATTTTGCCTTTTGGAGATGATTGCCTCTCTTTATTGACTATAGAAAAAATTGGGAGACTGATTCAGACTAGTTACCTAAAACTAGGAGGTATTAACTAGGCCCGAGTTTTCATACACTAGTTTTAAAGTACTATAGATACTTACATACTAGTAAATATAAAACATGGGACTGTACATCTGAAGATCACTTGGCTGATAAGAAAATTGCAGCTTACGTAGTTTTTACTAGGGACATCAATTCTACACTAAAAAAGAACGAGGTGTGCTACTAAGAGCAGATATCGCAATTAAAAAATTTGTAGGTTACCTTCTCCATCAGATGGATTTTAATCTTTATTCTGGGAAGTTCTTATACAATCCAGTGGATTTTCTTTCTCCATGGTCTAAACCACCAAAGAGTGCACCTACGAACAGATTCCCAACACTTGTCTCTGGAGAGGGAAGAACACCTCTAGGGGTAAAGAGGCAGACAGAGACCATAGAAAGGTCAGACATCCTCACAGAGAGACTGTAAGATGTGACGTGTGGGATTTTGTGACAGTAACTGCACAGCAACAGAGGATTTCCCTTACAAATGGCAATTATCCAGGGTCTACCAGCTGAACAGTCATTAAGACTTATTTAAGTCAGAGGAACCCAGCAACATGACTACGTGTTTAGTCACAGATGTCCTGATTTCTGCACTTACTCTTGAATCACTAGGCCTTCCTTTTACAGACTGTCTTAAATTGAAACAAAAACAAAACCAAATTCTTCCTTAAAATCCAATGCTCCTTGTATGGGCATTTGAAACCGCATTGTGTTGTGGCAAATAGTCTACATAGTTTATGGCTACTGGTGCCAATTACCATGAGCTCCTCAAATGGGTTTATCAACCATTAGAAGAGTTTTCCAAGGGATGTGGCTGGTTTTATGTTTGTTGGAGTCAGGCCAAGACTTAGATGTTTTTTCTCCTTAGGCGCACTCAAGGCTGACCGTAAGTTGTTATAGTTAATGAGTGAATCTGACCCAGTCGGTTATGTACAAAGGCAGAGTAGATGACCAGAAAGACTCTTTTGCTTTAGCCTCTACAAGTGAGAACATTGCAGAATGAGCACTGTATGCAACCAAATTTCCTTGAGGGATCAGAGAATTACTGTATGAGTTAATCAGAGGAGCAATCATGAGTTAAGGAATGCTTCCTCAGGCACCACTAACTGGAGACTCTAAAGGTTTAGTTATTAGAAACTCCTTGGGGTAAGGGCCTTCAATTTTCTTCTGTGTTTGTGTAGAGTTTGGAATGAGACATACTAGATGTTGTGGCAAGACTAACCGTTCTGGGTCAAATCAAGCCATCTTTGGCAGGAGCCAGCTGTAGCAGTCTTGGAGAAAGACAGAAGGGCACATATGAAGTAATTCTTTCCCCAGTGCATTTTCCTAGTCTCCAGCAACCTATAGGCTAAGATCTTCCTCATTCAGAAGTAGCACCATGGACTACAGTTGTTCTAGTAGACTGAATAGTATCAGGGCACATTCTCTGGAGTCCCAGATAGGGTTTAATTCCCACAGCCTCCAAAACTGGGTGGCCACATTCAAGGCTACCTCTTAGGAAAGGTCCCTGGGATGTGCTAACTCCCATATTTGCCCAGGTTGCTTGGGAGAGCACCAGTTGATCCACGCTTAAATGCACCAAAGACCATTCTAACAACTTCACAGTGCGGGCAACTGGCTGTTGTGCTCTGGATTCAGAATTGTTTAATTTAGTAGTAAAGATAGAAGGATAGAACTTTTTTTTTCTTTTTTTTTTTTTTTTTTTTTTGTAGTTGTTATTTATAAAGGTATTGGCCTAACTATCATTACTACATCGTTCTTGATAACAGTGAGCGCATTTACAGCAACCTTAGGGTGCAAGGCCAGGAAACAGGCTTGTCTGACATATTTCCTGACTCAGATTTACACATCCATACAGCCATTTCTAGGACATCTGTAGACTGCCCGCAGGCATCCTCCAGGCCACTCATGTTTGGGCTGTCTACCAAGCTCATCTGTCTTTGTGACAGGTGTCATCAAGACCTTGATGGAACTGTAAGAGGGAAATGGGATGCATGGAGGCAAATGAGCTGTTTTAAAATGTGGTGTATATATAAACAATAAGAGAAAAAAGGTGATAATTTCCCTCCTAGGGATAATTAATTTTCTAGTCCCGTGTTGACATATTCACTGTGACACTTGGTTTCATGCTGTGTTCAGCTATGAATAATTGCAACCAATTTCAGCCCCTCATCTGGTGCAAACCGTTGTTATCAAGCGAGCTGTACCACTTTCCACCCACCATGTGTGTGACTCATAGTCTAAAAACAAACCACAGGTTTCAGGTTCAATATTCTCTGATTCTGTGCCAAAACCACAATGACTCCGATGAGATTTACACAAGCGATCTGTAAACCTCAGCAAAACTTTCCATGAACCTGATCCATAAGAAGACTCATATCCAGGTGTGTTTTATGAACCTTTGAGATGCCCTGAAATCATTTGGCCCCGTGCCTTACAAGATGTAGCTAAATGGACCCCGTGTGCTAGCCACTTTCTTATCTAACACACACCAAATCTAATACTTTCTTATCTAACATACACCAAATGCAAATGATTCCCTTAGCCTGAGGAGATTTTGTTCTTTCAATAGTAATGTAGCAAAGTGTAATTGCTTTTTAATTCTTTTGAATTTAATCCAGAGCAAAGACATTTCCAATCATATTATTGAGTATATGCAATAATATTTGTGAACACGATGCTTCTGTATATTCATTTTCAAAGAGTACGAAGAATAGCAGAATTCCACCCTCTCCTGGAAAAACTGTGAATTTACTTTAAGTAGAAATCATTGTTTCTGCAAAGAACTTTTGCAGGAAAGGCTGTTTTTCTCGTAGAGAAATATGGTTCTCCAAATGCAGATTTTGGAATTTTTACCAATAATGGGAGAGGAGAAGAGAAAACATTTAGCATTTTCATTAATTTGTTTCTTCCTTTTGGGAACTGAATAGAGAATTCAGAGGATTCTGCTGCAACTCTTAGAAAGGTTCGGTTCTCTTTCAGCTTGCATATTTTCTAAAATAAATTCAGTTGAGGCAAGGGATGCTACTTCTGCTGTGTAGAAGTAAATGATTTTCCAACTTTCACATTTGTACTATGGACTTTGTAAACTGAGAGTGAAACCGTGGCCTCAGTGACAAGACTCTTATTCCTTGAGCTTCTGGAGTTCGTAGATGTATCCATGATGCTGAATGAAGCACAATGCACAAATATTTATGCTAAGAAAGACTCAGGACAGCATGGAACAACGCTACATGCACCTATGAGCTTGATCTAGAAGCAGTAGAGTTTACATACTCAGTCCCAGCTCCTACAGCTAATTGGAGCCTATCTATATAGGCGTCCCTCAGGGGTCCGTGTTGGGCCCGGCCCTGTTCAACATCTTTGTCGGCGACATGGACAGTGGGATAGAGTGCACCCTCAGCAAGTTCGCCGATGACACCAAGCTATGTGGTGCCGTCGACACGCTGGAAGGGAGGGATGCCATCCAGAGGGACCTAGACAGGCTGGAGAGGTGGGCCCGTGCCAACCTCATGAAGTTCAAC
>WHYT01014834.1:24653-35786 GCA_009806455.1 Tetrax tetrax | reverse complement strand
CACACCCCATCTATGTATTTTTATATATATATCCATATCTATGTACAGATATATGTATATATATACACATATTTCTGTGTATACACACACACACATATATATTACATACATCTATACCTATAGCTATGTATATGTAAGTAAATAATTTAGGAGGCTTGCTCCTGAAATGGCAGCCCAAGCCCAAATAACACCCCCAGGGGCACGGGCCTGAACACCACCAGCCTCTCTTCACGTGAGCCAAAGTTTAAGTCCTTCATGGAAAAAAACCACTCATTGTCATTTCTGGGTGGAAGCTTCTGGGTTTTGTCTTCACCAGGATGTCCCAAAGCCCAGTGAAGTACGGCGGTGCTGGAGGGACTCTAGCCCACCTCCGTTTCTGGTCGCAGAGTCTGTAAAAGTAGAGACCACTTGAACATCTCAAAAACGAGCCCCTGTCCAAGTTCCCTGTGAAACCAGAACCTGACATCACAGGGAAAAAGAGCGCAGAGCTGGATTCCAAAACCCACTGCTGGGGATTCAACTCCACCGACAATTTTGGGTCACAGGAAATCCAAATCTTCTCTATTTTTTAAAAAATAAACCTAAGCAAATAAGCCTGAAAGTAAAAATACAGGAATGGTTCTCTTCTGTGGCTTGCAGTTCTTGACTCATCATCCTAAAAAAAAAAAAAAAAAAAAAAAAAAAAAAAAAAAAAAAAAAAAAAAAAAAAAAAAAAAAGGAAAACTACATCTCAGTCAAATATCTGCAATAGATCCATTTTTCCCATTGAAGGAGATTTATATATCATATCGTTATATTATCATTTCTTCACCCATTTAAAAGAATGGAAATTGCAACTCTACAGTAGTAATTACAGTCTTAATGATCCAGGAGTTCTGAATGTAAGATGAAGTCCTCTCGAAGCAACTGTTGGTCAGTAGTCGATCCAAAAACGCCGGACCCCTTTGGCCCTCCGCCCCACTCCTTCCCCGCTCAGGGCTGTTGCGGCTTCGTCTCGGTTTTATATCTGCATCTGCTCCAGGTATTTGTAAGTGGGGTTCTCGTAGCCGTGGTTTTGCATCTTGCTGAGATGCCGCTCTTCCGGGGTGAGCATCGGGTCAACCTGTAGAAAGAGGGTGACCGGTCAGAGGAGGTCTTATTTCGTATTAACGAGAGCCGACAGCAGCAAGCAGTAAACAGGAAAACTGGGAAGCCACAAAAAAAAAATTTATTTGCTGAACAGAGTTCCTCGTTCGGGCGCTAATGCCTCCTGCCCGCCCTCACCTCTTCGGGGACCTTCTCCACAGATCTAGCTAACGCTACAAACTCAGGACCTGCTTCTCTCGTTAAAGAGGCCGTTAGAATTGCACGCGTCGGTTGGGCAAAGGGGAAAAGCAGTTTTCTCCAGATCCCATTCAGCTGTGACTAGAAACGCGTGTGTCGGGCGCAGAGGGAAGAGGAGCCGAGCCACGGATGGATGGCAGCCACCGCCGTCTTCGCCCCCTCCACGCCGACTATTTTCACCCCCCGCTTACGGAGCGGGAGTCGTTTCTCACCTCCACAATCCCGTGGCTGATGGTCCCGTACTGCCTCTTCCTCAGCATCACCAAGCTGATGACTATGACGGTAGCTATGGCAACAGCAATCACCAAGAGACCAATAAGAGCGCTGCTGCTAAAACTGAAGTCATCGCGAAGGGAGTTGTCGTTATCCTGGAGGGAAGAAAACAAGGGAGAGGGTAGAGGGAAGAGCGATGCGGAAGGTGCACTGCTCAATGCCAACCTTCAAGGTGGCCACCAACGAGGTCTTCAACCATCTGTGCTATCAAGACATGACCAATCGCATCTTTATGCAGAAAAGCTCTACGGCACTATACTCTGCACGACCTCCCAGAGCCCCAGACCCCTGGAATCCAGGGACAGACAGGATACGAAACCCAGCTTTAGGAATTCGCCCATCGCTCGGCGAGACTCGCTAGCCACATACGTACCGGCTCGTCCACCAGCCCACCGACACGCTCTGCGTTGAAGATCATTTCTTTCACATCAAGGGTTTCATCGATGACCTGCAAACAGCCACAAAAGCGTTTTATGAGAGGAGGTGTTGAAAGGAAACTCTCAAAAGTAAACTTTTTAAAAAAAACCCCAGAGAACTGAGGCAAGTGGGCTGCCACGCTGCAGATGGAGCTGATGCCTACTGGGTCGCTCACCTTCAGAAGGCAGCGAGACTTTCTCACCGTGGAAAATAAGCGGGAAGACATGGAACACACCAGCACTCGGCGTATTTAGAGAGCAGGCTACCTCGCTAAAGTAAAGGCACAAAGGGTCTCTCCCTGGGAAAGCGGTTACTAAACGGTGGAGACGCTTCGGCTCAGACTGCCAGAGATCTGGATTCTCTCTCCCTCCCCCCCCCACCACCTTTCTGATGCTCGTCAGAGCCCATGCCAGTTCGAAACCTGCCTCCCCCACACCATATGGACAGGGAACACACTGCCATTCTGAGACAGGGAAACAAGCCACCGCTATTAGTTAGCGTCCACGGCAGGCTTGGCTTTCTGAAGTAAACAGTGAAGGGCTCACCACGTTTTCATCCACTTTGTTCTTGCTGTTAATCACTTTTTCTTCAGCACCGATCAGCCCGTCCAGCTCGGTCATGCCAGAACCTGCACCCAAAGAGCAAGGAAGGAACGGTTAAGTCAGCCCCCCACGACATTCCGGAAGGGTTACCGCTGATTATTAATCTGTCTTCATGCTGTTGTGTCAGAAGGGGAGCTCGTAAGCTATGCTACAGCAATAAGTGATCGGGAGGGGTTCTGTTAATGAGGGGAAATGAGGTGGCAATGAGAGGAGCAGACGAGACTCACCCACACCAGGCTGAAGTGTAAACCCAGAAATAACCGTACCGTTAAAAGTGCTGCTGTTAGAAAAGGTCCGAGGGGACACGTAACGTGAAATTGTGAGCGCGCAGTTCCTTTCTGCAAACATGACCCCCCCGTGACGGAGGCACACGTCGCCTCTGCGCTGAGAGCCAGCGCGCCGGGAACGCTTTCAACTGCGCCGTCAGCATCACCCAATCTTCGGAAATCGAGCGCATCGATGAGCGGCCCGGGCATGAGGATTTCAAGGTCGCCCAGCGGGGCTCTGTAACGAGCCGCTGCCCCGTATTCTGGCCCAAGCCCAGAAAGAATAAATCCCAGGGCAAGGGAGGAGCAAAGAACGACAGCAGCCTTTGCAGCAGAACATCACTCACCCACTTCTGGGCTGAAACCAGCATAGGCTCAAGAGAGGAATATCAATTAACAGAAGGCGGCTGCTCTGCATAGCCTGCTTTGATCCGAAGCGTTTATAAATAGATCGGATCGATAACAGAAGAGCCTGATGCGAGACACTCAGACCTCAGCAAGCGAGGAGAACGCCGGTTTTCCATTATCAGCAGGGACAACACAACGTCCTTCACAACACCTAACGCAAATGCGGGACAGAGCGAAGCCTCAAACCAAGAGCGAGGTCTCTCCAGCGAGGAGCGCAAGGTGGGGGAGACACTCCTACAGCATTTAACGCTTTGCCGGTGACTACACGCGCTCTCCAGAAGCTGCTGAGCTTGCAGATTGCCCAGGACGTGATGTCAACTGCTGCTGAAATTGGCAGCCTGTTCTTTGAAGAGATGCAAGGAAAGGCTCCAAGGCAAGTTTTTTCGGCGACGAGGTTTTTACTGCCTGAAAAGGCCAAGCAATTTAACGTTTCACTGCGACTCCTCTCGAAAGCAGCACCTTGGGTTTCAGCAGATCCCCTAAAGTCGACAACTGGGACTTTCCACAGAGACTAGCCACAAATAGTTTGGTTGGTGGGGTTTTTTTTGGTTTTTTTCAGAGAACTACTGTGCCAGCTTTTAGCCTACGGCTGCTTTATTCAACGTAGCACAGTCTCCAGGACTGGGAGTTCAGCTGTACCACATAACAGACCCGGTTCTACGTAGCTCAAAGGCACAGCTTAGCATATATACTTCCCAGGGAAAAAAAAAAATACAAAACAAACACACAAATGCATAAAAAACACCCCTCAAAACTCCCTAGCAGCCTAAATCAAACTAAAGGCTGTTTAAGTTTTTCCAGAGGACTGAATTAGCCCTACGCTGTTTCGCAAGAGGAATGAAGGTGACTTACACTCCTAGAGAAACGCTGAAAATGAGAATAATTTCAAGCCACCTGGCCTTCACTAAACTACCCCCTGCACCCTCATCAGGGTAAGGACGAGCTCCACGGCAGGCAGAATCAGCACCACGAGGTTTATTTTGAGAGGTGCTGAACACGAGTACACACGGAGCGACGCAAAGTTGCAGACAGACTGCTAGACCCACGTTTCCTGCGGGCGAAGGAGTTACTCCGCGCGCTCCGAGACACCTCCTGAGCTCACCGGTGAGGAACACACACAATGAGATGCTCAGACTAGGGTGTTTCTTTAACACTAGGCCTCAACAAGCAAAACCAAACGTTACGGAACTAAATGAGAGCGGGGAAATGAAAGTCAAGGTGAACATGAAACTAAAATGAAGCTATCAAACACATTGAGAAGGTAGGAGAGTGATCGGAAGCGCTGTGAGGGAGCAGCTAAGAACCAACCTTTTTTCATTGGGTGGTACAAATCCGGCTGAGGATCTAGCAGGAGGGAAAACAAAAACAAAAATAGCAGAGAAAGGAGATTAAAAGAGAAAGGAAAAAAAAAAAAAGGCTTGCGCGTGATTTCTGACTCACACCCTGGGAAAAGCTTTTAGGCTACAGCGTTCTCTGAGCTCAGGACTCTGTTCAAGCATTTTAAAAATAAACACACACACCCCAGCTGTCAACATCCGATGATACAAAATACATACACATATGTATTTTTTTTTTTTTTAAAAAAAAAAATTCCTACTGCCCTTCAACAGGTCACAGTACAAAGACTTAGAGAGAGTTTAGTTAAAGACTGAAAACTAATTCAGGACTCAAGCCACAGAGAAAAAAAATAACACTCCCTGCAAAATGGGAAGAGATATAACAATTTTGCGAAGAGAACAATCAGAAAAATCAAGACAGTCGCTCAGTGCAAGTTCCCAGCAGCACTTTCCAACGCACAGAGTCTGGGGCGACTGCTTTAGGCTTACATCACCCGAAGGGACGGAGCTTTCTGTGCCACTGAGCTGAGCCCACCGCCTAAGAAAACGCCGCTGCCTTCTGTCGAGGCAGTGAACCCAGTTTTCAGTTCCACGTACCTTCGCTTTCAGGCAAGGCTGGGAAGGTTTTCACCTGGAAGGGACGGAAAGGTTTGCCCTCCAGGGGAATTTCTTCGCTCTCCTCGGAGCTCACTCTGACATCCACTTGGGATTCCGAAATTGAGGACGTGAACTGATCCATGTCTGCACGTTGCTCCTGAAGCAGCTCATCTGAAAAGGAATCAAGAGGAAACATTACACAAACCGCGTGACGCCTGGCAGGAACGGAACGGGGCAGATGGTTTGAACCTAGCTGAGGCAGGGCTGCAGGGGAACACTGCTCGGGGCTGCCAGGTTATCTCATCTTGCACGCTCTGAGGTCTCATCTGGAATTCTCAGGACAGGCACTGGCTAGAAATACAGGCTGATAAGGGCCAGGAGGTTTTGGCACGATGGGATCAAACTCCTCTAAAGCAGGAAAGCATTCGCTTATTTTTACGGATCTTTTTCATCTCCCTTTGAGAAAGAGCTTGGCTCTCCTGAATGCTGTTGACTTTTTTTTTTTTTTAAACAGACATTGAAAGCTCTCAGGAACAAGCTGTTCTGACTACCAAAATCCAGAGAACAGCTGGCCTGCGGTACCTCAGCTTAAGGAGCTCGCGGTCTTTCTGGAAACCCCTCACTTGATTATCAAAGCTCATCGTCTAACGCAGCGGCATGGGAGCTGGCGCACAGAGACACTCACCAATCTCATCCTGGATTTCTTCAGCCACATATGGCACCTTGTAGAGCAGAGACAGGCTTTGATTCATCCGCTCCTCGATCACATGAAGATGTGTCATCACCTGCAAACGCACAAGAGCGTGTTGGAGGAGGCAAAGACTGTCAGTCACTTGTACTGGTACATCAACAAGCTTCGCCCTCCATTTGAGAAAGGAATTCCAACTCTACGCAACCTCAAATAGCTCTTCCCCAACAGATTAAATTTTGGTGAGCAGCCTGACCTGAAGAGGGTGCTGCATAATCAGGGATCGTGCAGACAAATAAAAACATTCATATGGCCAACTAAATATCGGGGGAAAAAAAAAAAAAAGCCCTGGAGCTGAATGGACCTGTTTTACAGTCTGACATGTGCCCGACCTTTAAGAGCAAGGATGAAAGCAATTTATTTTTACATGTGGCAGCTTGTCAATCAAGGGAATCGACTGAGGAGCTTAAAGTGCATGGGAAAAGTAAAGCAAATGGAAATTGAACTGTACCACCCACATCCCTCGCACGTCGATTTGTTGACGCCGCAGCCTTCAGAAGGAATTAAGGACTGTTTGGGTTTTAGCTGAAGAACCCAGTCTTTCTGAGGATGCACGGCTCAAGGCAGCAAGAATCAGAGATAAGAGGCAAAGGTAAGCAGCTGGCGTCCAGAATCAACGTGGAACCCACGGGACCTCCTAGCATGAGGCTGAATTCTGTAAAATCACTGCAACGCTACTCTACACCTCACCAGAGGCCACAGTAACAGACTCTAGTCCCGCTCTTCCACCGCAGATATTTCCATATTCCAAGTAATAAAGCTTTTGTTTTTTTTTCCTCAGCACCTATTTATTTCCATTTAGGAGCACTGGATGTGACAGCGAGTCAAGTACCGAGGAAAATGGTTCAGGGAGCGTATCTGCGACAGGATGGGAGATCTCTGCCCAAGGATGAGAAGTTGCTACAGCAGCCAGCAAATTTGCGTGAGGACTCGACGCGCGGCTTCTAGAGCCTCTGACGGAGAGGGCTGGGTGACAACGCCTCCCTGGACAGAAACGTTCTCCTACCTGAGATTTCATCTGCGCGGCCTTTTCTGGGTCAACGGCCAGGACGTGCTGGTAGTGGCGGATGGTGTGCAGACGGTCCTTGTTCTCAGCACGAACGTAGCGCTTCAGAGCCTGCAGGATGCGGTGAGGCTGCGGGATTTGAGAAGGGGAAGGGTTCAAAGCCGTTTCGACTCAAAATTCACGGCTGTAACAGCGCACTTCAGATCTAAGCCGGCTTTGTTACCGGACAGATCAATCACCTGCGCCAACCTCTCAGATTCTTCCTGTTAAAATTAGGTCTGACTCAGAGCACTGCGCCTTAACAAAGCCGAGGGCTTTTTAACCAGGCAGAAAGTAAAGTGAGTCAATTAGCAGACCCACTGCTAGGTCTGTCATGATGGAGAAAGCTTCACCAGGAACCTACTCGACCTTCTGCCCCGGCAGGTCGCAGGCAGTCTACTCGCCAAGCCGTTCCCACATCCCACCCCACCCAGGGCTACCCCGCCGTAAAAATTCATGGCAAAGACACTCACCCGCGGCGGGTCAGCCTGCAGGGCGGCCAGGTAGTTCTCCAGAGCAATCCGACGGCGATCGTTCAACATGGCTTCCACGCGAGCCAGGTGAGTTTCCACCAGCTGCTGCTTCTCGCTCGCCGCCTCTTTCTCCAGAGATTTCACCATCGCCTGGAAGTGCTGGGAGAAAGAACAGAGCCCGCGTGAGACGCGCTGCATCCATCAGGGTCGCCGACTGCCCCTCCTTAGGGCAGAAGGAGCCCGTCGCGCCGCGCGTCCTAGGCATTTACAGTAGGAGAGAAGGACATGGGCAGACGTCGATGCAGATTTCATCTCTACGATGTGCCTCCCAAACTTCCTTCACAACCCATTCCAAAGGTCTGAGGAGGGCACGTGGCCTCGCAGATGAAGCTGGCACATCCAGACTGTACTGGATGAACGGAAGGGTATTAACTCCTTCCTTCAACCCCACAGGATGGAAGGAGGGTAGATCCCTTCAGCCTAGAGAATCTGCAGAAGTTTACGAAGGTATTGCCTGGGGGACTCTTCATCGGCACGCCTGCAGATCAAATCTCTACCAATTCTATTAGAAAGGTCATAACCCAGAACTCCAAACCAGCCAGAAAAGTCCATTAAGCGCTGTCCTCTTTCAACTGAGATGATGGAAAGCTCTTTTGGACTTAGGTTAAAAAAAATGTCAAAAGAAAACTGTGCACCAGGATAAAATCCAAAGTGGGCTTAAAAGCCGGAGTCAGTCACTCAGCTCAGTATTGGTTTGAGGGAACTTCATAGAGTTGTCGCCGCCAGAAGAGCCTGCCCCTAACAATCCCACACTGATAATACCCCTGATTAACTTCGCAGTCTGACTGACCTCTCCTCATAAGGCACAAGACTGGCATTTGGGCAGCAAACCAGCTTTATCTGCTGCCTCAGTGGTTTTCACTAAGCCTGCCCCAACAGGCAATGTGTGTCCAGAGAGTCAGGGCCAACCTGAACCGGGCTGCGAGGCCACCGGCTAGCGCGAAACAGGCCAAAGGTCTGAAGTTACAATTTGGCTACGCTTGAGGGGTGAGATAGCTTCCCACTCTCCGACTCAGGAAAGGAGCTGGCACAGTATCGCACCATCTCCAGCTCTGAGAACAAAGCACGCAATTGAATCCCATCTCCTCTCAAAGGCAGCTGTTGACAGAACAGGAAAGCTGTTCTCCCATCTCAGTCGTCTCTTGGCTTGAACGTTAGCATCTCCCATTTAGTTTATTGGGAAGATGAAGGCCCAGCACCAGTAACTTTCTCCTTCAACTCTTACCTGAATGAGAGTCTGTCTTTCTGCCTTGGGGAGATTCACGGCCTGGTGTTCTGCTTCCTCCCATTCCTTTTTCACCTGGACAAGAACAGGACAGAACACATCAACAGGAGACAAATTTACCCCTGAGCTTCGCGAGCTGATTTGATTCACAGGCAGCTCCTTGTACAGCCCAGCCAGGTTTTGAAGGCACAACAGAGATGCCCAGTTCACCAGGAATTTGTCAAAAAAACCCTGGGCAGCAGCTGTGCAGCACAAGAGACTGAAGGCAGACGCTCACCCGGTCCATGCGGTTGTGGTGCCTGACCTCCAGCTGCTCCTTCGCCTTCTGGAAGCGGGCGTGCTCGTTGTCGTCAGCTGGGGTTTCAAAGTAGACGTCCACGTCGTCGGTCGGCACTGCAAGGAGAGGGCGAGGATGAGCGGAGGGTCAGGAAACCCCGGTCCTGGATTGCAGCAAAGGACAGGTAGGGAGAGGAATCTCCACGCCTGCGTTATTAACAACCTGGCAGGCTGCGTTTACTGGGGTAACCAGGAGCCCATTTTGGTCTCTTTAAGCTGCCAGTTTACTGCACAACATCGGTTACATCCTCCCCAAAACGCAGGAACGCGCTGCGGCAGCCACAGCACCCGTTCGGTCCTCTCAGCAGCTCTGCGACGAGCTTTTGTCAGCTCCAGCAACAGAATTGCTTGGATCGTGGAATAAAAAAAAAAATTGTTTTCTCTTCCCTTTCACATTGGCTTTGGGTAGTTTAAATGACGTTTTGTGCACTAGCTGTTTGCTGACAAGCTGGCTCCAGACATCATTAATGTGATTAGGGAGCTTGACAATAAATCTGCACAAAACACTACCAGGTATTTTGCACTTCAAACCTACCTTCCCCTACCAGATGCGCCATGCAGGACTAACAGGCAACGATATTGGACAAGACAGCAACAGAAGGAGGCTCAGCGTGACAAATTGACTCGTCCAATAAACCGGACGGCTCGCATCTTTAAAAAATTCAAATCCAACAAGGGGAGGAACGGAATTTCAGAGCTGATGATTTCAAGCATCTGCAAAATCCACACCAGGGGCTACGTACTCAGCTCAGGAAACGGTGAAGCAAGTTTTTGTGCTGGTTTTAGGAACGACACATCCCAGAGCCATCTCCTTCCAGCCCCCAATCCCTCCATAACAGGCCAAAAAAAAAAAAATAAAAAATCTCCCAACATCCACGTCTTCTATTTCACCACTTAGATCAGCCCAACCTAAAGCACTTGCGCGAAGCCCATTTTGTAAACAGGATTATGGCTCTATAGTCAGACTGCCAAGCCCCAGATAACACAAAAAGCCTTTCAAAAAGGCTTTAATGGTAGCTGAAGTGGAAGTGCTGGAGTTCAACAAGAAGATTAATAAGGAGGTTAAAACGTATTTGGTAGTTTTAGCATCTGACATAAAAGCCAGTTGAAATTGGTGCCAAAAACCTCCAGCTCTCAAAAATGCAGAGATGGAGTCACGATTCATATTTCAAACCGAGCTGCAAGTGGAAATCTGAATTCTGTACTACTTCTCTGGATAATCTCCCAAAATACAAGAGTAAGAAAACGCCTACTAGCAGGAGAACGCCATGTAGCAGCCTACTTTTCAGGATTGACTGGTCAAACGTAGGCATAGTAGCCCAATTGGGGAAAAACAAGTGCTTCCTTCCACATATTTGGGAAAAAAAAAAAGCCAATTACACAAACAGGCGAGCTCCGTGTTTTCAGAAAAGGTTAGAGACAGCCCCTGGTCCCTGCTACAGACCTGGAAGATGACGACTAAGCCTTTAGCAAGCCAACGGCGAGCACAGACAGCACGGATCGAGAGCCACTTTCCCCAGGAAAGCTCACCCGCAGGACCAAGAGAAGCAGAGACAAGAGGAGATCGCTGGAAAAGGACGGACAGAACTGCCGCGGACACCAGAACCGAGAGGACGAGCTGCAGACATGTCCTCTCTTGACCTAGGCAAGGAGGAGGAGAGGCAGGCGTAGAAGACTTCACAGGAACAGCTGTGGAGGAGGATGAAGATGAAGATGATGAAGGGGAAGAGGAGGAGGACGTGGTGGAAGACCGTGACTACTATTACGATAGCTACAAAGTTGACGATTACAACGAAGAGACCCCGACAGAGCCTAGCAACAAGGCTGCTTCCGAAAAAGAAGTCAGCAGCGATATGAAATGTAAGACGCCTTCTTCCTTTCTTGAGAGCGTTCTTGTTGGCTGTCAACTGGTGATGGGTGTGCGATCAAGTCAATAAATGCCACTTGGAAGTTTTATTTGCCAGATAAGTTAGCAAACAGAGGAAAGCTGATGATGCTTATGTTTCAAGTGTTGAAATTAACT
>WHYT01014834.1:0-11438 GCA_009806455.1 Tetrax tetrax | reverse complement strand
AGTTAATTTCAACACTTGAAACATAAGCATCATCAGCTTTCCTCTGTTTGCTAACTTATCTGGCAAATAAAACTTCCAAGTGGCATTTATTGACTTGATCGCACACCCATCACCAGTTGACAGCCAACAAGAACGCTCTCAAGAAAGGAAGAAGGCGTCTTACATTTCATATCGCTGCTGACTTCTTTTTCGGAAGCAGCCTTGTTGCTAGGCTCTGTCGGGGTCTCTTCGTTGTAATCGTCAACTTTGTAGCTATCGTAATAGTAGTCACGGTCTTCCACCACATCCTCCTCCTCTTCCCCTTCATCATCTTCATCTTCATCCTCCTCCACAGCTGTTCCTGTGAAGTCTTCTACGCCTGCCTCTGTAGGGAACTCACTGAAGGGACACAGGTCAGTTAGAGGGTCAATTTAAGGCTCATCACTTTGCAGCCAACCTTTGATGTACCACAGGGACTTGCTGCGTGAATTATTCACAAACACCACCTTCACACACAGAGCTCTTAACAGCCATGCCAGGAAGAACCCTACCTTTTATAAAGGTCGTAGTCTTCATCCTCGTCTTCATCCTCTTCCTCTTTGGACAGAGCCTCATCCACCACCTTGGTCTGAGGACAACACACGTATTCCGTCCCGTGGAACTGGTCTACTCCGCAGGGCAGCAGCATGCCGTAGCTGTGCAGGATCATCCCTTCCGTCAGACAGGCCTGCACGAGGAACCCATTTACGTCAGCTTGGCATCAGGCTCTCGCTTGGGATAAAGCTGAAGTTTCCCCAACAGAGATCCCAAGAACGCTCCCCGTCGTCTAAATTTTACAGCAAAAACACAACAGCAACCCACGACCCAAGCGAGCGCTTGAAAGAAAAAAAAAAAAAGAGCTGTTTGCTTTTCTGGGCTGGCTGTTTCATTAAACTTTATTTATCAAACTTTGCACTGGAGTAAGTGAATAATCGCTCAAATGGACTTTGCGTCAAGATTATTTTAGTGTGCTGTAGATGAAAATCTATCAGATCATTCACCAAAAAGCCAAATGCGAACTGTGATTAGACATTATGTCTACACACTTCTCTTCAGCTAAGGAAACACAAGGCTTTGTGGTGCCCCAGGAAAGAATGAAGCAAGAAAGGCTTTATTACGTACGTCAGAACCCTTTTGTGCTTCGCTCTGGTACAGCACGGATATAAAATGAGCCAAATGTTTCTGGAAAAGGACTTCAACTAAGATGAAGGTAAGGGATTTTTAAGTTTCATAGAATCATAGAATAGTTTGGTTGGACCTTCAAAGGCCACCCAATCCCACCCCCCTGCCAGGAGCAGGGACATCTCCAACCGGATCAGGTTGCTCAGAGCCCCGGCCAACCTGGCCTGGGGCACCCACCACCTCTCTGGGCAACCTGGGCCAGTGCTTCACCATCCTCATCATAAAAAATTTCTTACATCTAGGTCTAAGTCTACCCTCTTTTCGTCATTACCTCTTGTCTACTGCTCACAGGCCCTGCTAAACATTCTGTTGCCGCTTCTACAAAATGGAAATCATGTACGTTTCCTCGTGATCTTGTTTTTATTACCCCTAGTTGAAGTGGGTGCACAGAGAATTTGTAACATTTTGCTAGTCAGATTAAAAAAAAAAAAAAATAACCCACAAAAAAAACCCCACAGGCTAGATTTATTCTGAGAAGATAATCCATCTCTTATGTAAAACCTCCACTAATCAGTCTCAGCGAAACTCAGGGAAGCACTCCCAGCTCCCTGCCTCCGTCCATCGACTGTAACGTGGGAATAAGACCCAGAATAAATACTCCTGTCCCAGCAGCTCCATTACCTCTTTCGCCACAGTGTGCCAGTGCTGGTGGCTTTCGCACACGTCCATCCGCTCCTTGTGGAAGAACCGGCACTTCTCCGGAACCAGCAGGACATCGCTTACAAACTCACCCACTGAAAAACGAGAAAAAACCACCGTTCACGCGTGTCCGGCTTCCAACGGAAGAGAAATCCAGTATCAGAACTCCACCAAAGGAGGCTTCGTTGCACGTGCCTTAAAGGTTTAGTACCTTCTTAACGGGGACAGGTCCGATCAGCAGCTATCTCTGCAAATTTACGGAAAAACAGAGTTTTCAAGGTAAAACCAGGAGCGGGGGCTGATCACTGGGACATCCCCAAAGGATGCGAGTTCACAAATAACTGTTTGTGGAACAGACAGGATTGACTGAAGAGGTTTCAGGCAAATCTTTGACAAGATTGCGCCAGCACACGGAAGTTTTTAAACCACTTATCACTCATTTCTAAACGCGCAAAGCCAGCGCACGCTGTCTGGTGCTCTAACAGCCTGGAAATTTTTATACGCCACCAGTGTGATCTGTGTTTTCAGTAGCTGGGTATCTGAGCAGGTCTGGTTTGGTTTGGTTTTTGTTTCCAGATGGTTTAATTCAACTGCAGCACATTCCCTGACTCAGCCAGACCTAACCAAAACAGAGGGCTGAAAAAATAAAAACTATGAGTCAGCAAAACCACTGCATTCCAGTGCTGAGATAACCACCACCTCACCAGCACGACGAAGCTTTGGCACGCTCCTAAAATCAGACTTTTGCTTTTGAGGAAGGTGGGGGCTCAAGCTTTTCAAAGCTTGCACATGCAATCGGCAGATTTAGCAATCATTTGTTAGAACTGGAGAAGAAAAAAAGGTTTTTTAAGTCAAAGGCCTTCACTCACGGAGTCTCCAGGTAGCAGGAGCCTATCTTCATCACTATCTTTTCTAAATTAATTTTAGAGTTTTGCATAACCAATTTTTTTTTACAGGCCCTTCTCCTACGCGCTGTACACAAGTTAGGTAGAGTTTCAGGACAGAATATCTGATGATAATTGCAAGGTAATGAAATCAACCGGCATTCATCATCCCTTTTCAATTTTAAGCTAATGGACACAAAAGAGAAAGGGTATTTTCCCCGTTTTCTTATCTCAAGCCAGGCCAGGTAGAAGTCTGAGTTAATAATCTTTCCTCCTTCCCTCTCATGAGAGGTTTAAACGCTTCTGATAAGAAAACTCAAACTGACCCAACTTTAAAATCAAGAGACTGCGGTTCTGGGTGCTAATTTGAAAAAAAAAAAATAAAAAAAAACACTGAACCCTGGCACGGTCGCCTAAGACACGTGGAAGATGCTCTCAGTTCTCACAGGAACTGGAAAACCCTTCCATGCTGCACAATGATGGACATCTTCCCCACCCAGGGCCACCGCAGTCAAAAGAGAAACAGCCTCTCCCTTTTCAGGTGGGGGCAGAGGGGTTTCAGCAGTTTGTCTCTTCACACCTCACCGGGCTCAGCCCTGCTCCCATCATCCTGTCGTTACCTTTCTTTTACAGTTCGGTGCTAACGGCTTCTCCTCTTCCTCCCTCTTCACCTTTGAAACACAAAAGAGCTTTCACTGGCGGGGGGCAGGCAGGAGAAGGTTAAATGTGGTGTGACAGCAACGTCCCACCTCAAGACAGCCCGTGCATTAATGCGGCGAGGAAGACACAAGCAGGGGGGAAAAAACAACCCCATAGTTTGATTATTAGCACAAAGTCATACGCAGCCCGGAGAAACACATCGTCCATTGGCAAAGAGCAATTTGTGGGCTGCTAAAGACAACAAAAAGGTGTTTTAAACACACATCTGAAATCCAAAGCTGCCTGGCAGGCTGGGCAGAACGAGCCTGTGAACGACTAATTACAAACTTCAACAGGTAGCTCAATGATTATCAAGTTTTATGATGGTATCCCTAAAATCAGCTTATTTTTCAGATGGGGAATAGGCTTGGGGGAGGTTTAATCCTAAGAGAGATGATTCCTTACAAATCCAGAGATCCTGCTTTCATCCTTATGTCCTTTAGAAGTTCTCAGAACCATCAGCTGGGTTTGGTTGCTCCTCAAACCTGAGTTTCCACATCTACTAAGACAAGCATCTTTCTCCCAGGATGTGCCCGCACCAAATTTCATTTTTTAATGATCATCTAGGGGAAGGCACCACATGTAGGACAAAGTACCCATAGAGTTCTGCAAATTTGCTGGCACAGGACACAAATTAGGAAATCTAGTTCCCACTGAACGCTCCTAGCAGACCTACAGGTCAAAAGCAGCCAGGTAAACAAGGTAAACATCCACCAGAACGTATTCACCCACTTGTCTGATCCAAGATTCTGGAAAAGACCATGATATCCATCACAGTCTATCTCATATTCTTCTCCCAGTTCAAAGCGGGGCCATGGGATACAGCTGGAAGAAGCAGGGCCTCTTTGAAACAGCAAAGTTTAAATATAGTCATTGAAACAGAACAGAGATCTCTTGCCAAGACCAAAGCAGGAAGCCTGAACACACTGAGCATTTAAGTCTCCAAGGCAACAAAATATGAAAGCTCCACAAAAATAGGATCAGAGTATTAAATCCCAACGTCTTTGTGACACTCAGATACAATAGCCTTCAGGTTTTTGTGGCAGTTGCAGAGAAAATGGGGATTTCTTTTTCACGCCAGGCACCATTATTCCACCACAGCTGCTATCGGGCTGTGGATCTGTTCGAGCAAGGCAGAGTTCCATCTTGTGGAAATAAAAAAAAATGTTTAAGTGGAAGCTGGATGTGGAAACGGCAGCCTGAAATGAGAGAAGCCTCGACGCCAGGAAATTCTTTGTCCTCCCCCAAGAAGCACAAACCTATCCCACCATGCACTCACCCAGGCACTTGTAGGGCACGACAATATGAGTGTGGTCCTTGCACTGTTTCTTCCCTCTCTTGCACCAGCTGTCGATGCTGACAGGTTGGTTGGCTTCCACCACGTTCGTAATCTGAAGGTCTGGATACATCTGTTGAACAAGACGCAGAGACAGAGGTTTGGGGTTTTTTTTTTTTGCTAAGAACGTGCAAAACGGCTCCTAACCAGAAGCAACGAGGCTGATTCTCTACGCAAACACAAGTTCAAAATTGCACAGGGACACATGCTGTCCTCTGGATCAAATTCACAACAGCTGAACACATAAAAAAGCCCCCAGTTCTTTGTCACGTAGGACTTGAAAAATGTAATTCGTCATCACTTCTTTGTGGCAGAAGAAAGCCAGGTCAGGGGCAAGAGCCTTCATCGGCGCTGGGAGGAGGTGTCTGGCTTTGCGTGGTCGTGGAGGAGAAGTATTTATCTGTTCTATTCTGTCTGGTGCAGCATGATAATACCCTCTGGAAGAGGACAACCACCAAGAAACAGGGTTTAGTATCACCTTCAGGCCCTCTGGTCACTAATATGGACATCCCTCCTCGGGTTTCCTTACACCTGCTCCATTCATGGTCCTGCTCAAGTTCTCAAGTCCAGACACTGACATATTTAAGCTTCCGCTATGTGAATCAAATGCAGCCCCAGTTATATCAGTTTTAAACCTTTTCCATTCCAGACATGGTGTGTTCTATCACCTCCCCAGTTAAAAAAAAAACAACCAAAAAAACAAAAAAAAAACAAAAAAAAACCAAAAAAAAACCACCCAAAAAAACCCCAAAGAAACCAAAACCAAAAAACCTAAACACCACCTTTGGAGAAACCCCTGTGAAGACAAACGCTGATACTGCCCTGACTTACAGACCTGACCTTCCGTGGTCGTGTAAGCTGATCTAAATCAGAGGCAGCTCCTAAATCCCACCGCAGCGTCCTCCCTGCTCTTCCTGGGCAGCAAGACTGAGCCAGTCAAACGCAGGGTTAATTTGCTACGGACCAGCTAAATCGGAATCCAATTCCTTAGCAGCAGTGAAGATTCAGGATCACAAAGAAAAACTCACCTCCTGGCAGTACTGCAGAATCTCTTCCTTTCTTCCGAAGCAGCTCTTGGTGCCGGAAGTGTCTGGTTCCCATTTCCCAGTCTGGATATTCACGTGCATGTTTAGCTTCCCACAGAACATGGCAATTTGAGGCTCGGCCACCGCAAACCCTGTCCCAGCATTGGCTGCCAGAGCCTGCAAAAACAAGAGAAAAACAAAATAAAAACAAAACATCTTGATTGCTTCATCTGATCAAAAGCAGAACAACTCAAAGGGCCAGAAACCCCCTGGTATCTTCTCAAAAAGCTTGGTGGAGCTATGACCCTATTGCAACAGAAAACAAGACTAATTCACACCTAAAGGCTGCACCCAAAAGGCTAAAACAGACATCTGAAAACCTTAAATTGATACTTAAGATAACGAACTCATAACTTCCAGCAGAAACATCTCTGCAAGGTTACACACAAATCGGGTATCAGCGCTACGAATAAAATAACTGCTTCCCACTGCATGAAGCCTGCTCACAGTTTGAAACCATGTGTTTCTCCCAAAATCTTCAAATACACTAGACAGAAACACCCAAGCTTCTTGCCCAGACACACAAGTCAAGATGACTTTTGCTGAATCAGAAAAACAAAGCTGCTGCAAGCTCCTCCTCAAAGCCTGGCATCTCTCATTCTCCACGCTTCCCCCCACCCCGCACCAGCAGACAAAATCCGCCAGCCCAGACCCACAGCGGGGTCAAACTGCAGACCGATCGATGAAAACAAGGTCAGGTTCCCTTTCTGAAATCTGGCTGGCTGACCGAAAGAAGAAAAAAAAAAGGGGATTAAATTAAATTGCAGAGTTGGGGTTTTTCTGAAAAGACCGAGCGGATGCCGGCAGCTGAACATCCTCTCCCTACATAACTACTAGCAGTTGTAAAAGAAAAAGAACAAAAAAAGGTGTGTGAGGCAAAAAAAAAGCCAGATGAACTGCTAATGGAAAGCTCTTTAAGGTGTTTAGGGGAACAAAATCCATCTCAACTCCTTCAGACAAGGCAGATTAGAAACAGCAACACACAGAGGCCTCAGGGCACCACAGCCCCTAAGCGGCTTTTTTCCTGGCCTTTTTTCCTGCCTTCAAGAAAAAGGTGAAGGTGGGATGATCCTTCATAACTCTATAAACACACACACCCCAACTTTTATCTCTCCCAAACACACTTGGGTACCAACACCCACTTCCCAGAAAGCGCAGGACTTCACGCGTTCGAGGAAAGGATCCACCACACGACTTTGTTTTACGACAACACAACTGCATCCCAAGATTCAAGCTGAGCTCTGGAAAAGAACAAAAAGCACCGCAAAGATCAAATATGCGGAAAGCACCAACCCCTGTAAGAAGAATACCGTGCATCAAAAGAGAATCAAACGAAGGTTTGGAGATCATTAACACCGCCTAAGCTGGAAATCTGTTTTCTTCAAAGCAAACTTAACCAGCACGCGGCGAAATGAGGTAACGGCACCAACGGGAGAGGTGCAGGTCTCTCCGGCCCGGACACCTCTAAGGTACGGTTCCTCCTCCCTGGATTGCTGAAATAGTTTGCATATCAGCCAAGCACCGTTGCCCTAGCTACCAGAACATGCTAAGCCCCAATTCACAGCTGAACAAACGAGGCTAATGACTTGCTTGATTTCATCACTTTTAATCAAATGGAAGAAATCTTTTCTTGAATTGCGCTGTTGAGTAAGTTAACACACTTTGATAAGACCCAAGTCAAACCTTTAACCCCATGACCCGCAGGACAAGATTTTTGAGTCATGGGCCTCAAGCTTTTTCTTTTTTCTAACACTGACAATCCCTCCAGCCACCAAACACATCAATTATTTGAGGATTTTTCTCTCCATTTACCTGAAATGAGAGAATACAGCGCAGCAAACCCAATCAGTGGAGGCCACACCTTTAACACTGCTATAAATAAGAAAGTCACCAACAAGAATTTTTTGGGATAAAGTCAGGTTCTGCGTAGCAAAAATAAAAGCAGATCGTTCCGGCTAATGACGCCTGAGGTTAGCTCATAAGCACCACTTTGCAAAAAGGAGGGCTTGGGAACATGTAAGCCCGGACAAAGCTTGGGATAAAGCCATGTCCTTCGTTAAGCTCTTCAGCACCGCAGAGAATTCGCCCGTTCCACATTGCAGAGGGATGAACAAACCAGGACGTTTTTCTTTGGGAATTCCCCAGCCGTAAATGGAAGCGGCCGCCTCTTTCAGTGCTGGGGAGCAACTCTTCAGGCTCTTAAATACGCAGGCTGACAGCCCAGGAGGGGCAACGTGCAGATAATGGAAGGGAGTCCATCCTGTCGCGCACGTCCTCGGCGAACGTTATTTCAGTAGCTGTTACCCTGGTAATATATATCCACTTGGAACAGAGGGTTTGATCCGTGAGCTTCATTCGTCCAGAGCTCCATGCGCTGAAAAGGGTCACGCGTCTTCCTCCCGCAAGTCCTACCATCGCAAAGCTGGGATGCAGGGGTAGGGATTCTGGGCACGGCACAACGATGTTCTTTAGGGAGGATTTTTGGTGAATTTAAATCACTTCTGCTCTCTAGAGTGCCTCTACTTCAACGCCGGGAACAACGACGCACAGAAATTCCTATCCACTGATGCAAAAGAAGGAATATCTTACCTTCAGAAAGGCATAAACATGAAAACCACACCCACGTTCTCTGCCTTTTATTTCCAGGATCTGTTAAACCTCTACGCTATCCGGGAAAGCCTGCTGGCACTGTGCTGGGGACTTCAGAATTGAAAGGGGACTGGAGTTTCCCTTTTGGGAAGAGAAGTTGATCACTATATTTCATAGAAACTACTTACTGAGAGCCTTTCTTAACAGCACAAAAGCACCTGCAAAACATCAAACTCAACAACATTCTGCCTCAAAATAAAATGTACAGCCTTTTGCAAGACTGTCTGCAGACCAGATCAAAATTTCCTGCTCAGGAGTTACAAGTACTCCACAATTATTTGCTGCTACACTGACAAAAAAAAAATGCCAGAAAGATTACCTGAGCTGTTTGCTTTTGCTTGGATTGAATTAAACGAAGCCCCTCAAAAGTAACACTGCTTATTAAATCAGAATGCACATGGACCCAACCCGAGGGACTCCAGAACATCCTGATCTGTGCAGTCCCCATCCAGACAAAATACTTAAAGAAGAAAAAAAAAAAAACAGCTTTCCTGGATTTTTATTTTTTTTTTATTTTGCATTCTGGGGTGTCAGCACCACAGCTCTTCCCATGGCAGTGTCATATCCACAGATGTGGAAGATACAAATTGAACTCTTTCAACACCGCTGAGGAATTCTAACAGTTCCTTCGACGGAAAAATGAGTCTTGCTACCCGACCAGCCTTCCTCTGAGCACAACCCTCGACAGCATTCTAACTTCTCAGAGATTCTGGAAGAACAGCTGGGTTGGAATTGCAGAGCTGAGCCTTCACAGGTCTCGACGTGCCGCACTGCCGTGCGTCTCACCTGTGAATTAACTGTTTTTGGCAAGCCAGTATCCAGGAAACCAACATTTCAATTAAAAAGCGAGGGAAGTTGGCCAAGGGACTTTATGCGCAGCAACCTTTGAGCAGAATACTTCAAATTCCCCCCGGTTCGGGATTTGTAACTTGTAAACACGAGCAGAGCTCTCAATTCGCGCTCCAAACGGTGTTCCAGGCTTTGTTTTCCTTCGCTTCCCTTCCTGCTTTTATTCAGCAGATAGGTGGCTTGAACCCAGGAAGGCTCACAAACGCCTGACACAGCAGGCAGTAAATCTACAGACCAGCAGCTCATCCTAGCTTTATTGCTTTATTTTTTTTTTTTTTTTAAATTGCTGATAATTACAATAATGCACATGGGCAGGGGTCCAAGACAGGAAGAATTATTGTCTGCAGGCAGATCTGGTGTGAGCTGATAATACCAGCCTGTGTTTGCTTTTGAATTTAAATGGCAGAAATCTCAGTAAAGCAGTTTTTGGCTTACTCAAACTTGCTGGAAGGGGCGGAGTTCTCATCTGCTCGTCCTTTATTGACTTTTGCGGGAGAGGATTCTGCACCGGGGGAAAACTGGAAAGCACGGCAGGAGCTGCAGCACCAGCTCGGGTGCGGTTTCTATTTAGGATCGCCGCTGACTGCGGCCGACACGCAGCCTCCAACGCTCGGAAGTTCGGCGACAGCCATCCGGGGACTTTGACGGGTGCCAGCAGCAAGCGTAGCGTTACAAAGAGCAAAATGCTGACTGAGCCCGAAGCGTTCCTTACCGTTTTGTGCAGAGAAAAAGAGGAGACCCCCAAGTACCTGTGACTCACAGGAAGCCCTTTCACCCTTGGAATTTGTACGAACGCGGTAGTAGATTATTTCCCCCTCCTCCTCCAGTTTATCATGCTCCATAAACCAGGCCTACGTGAGTCACTGGGCAGATAATCTGCCTGTCAGCCGTGCGCACGCAGGAACTGCCGCGCTCAGATAGGGAAAGCAAAACACAGTACCGGCGCGTAGCAGCGATGAAATCCAGCGCAGTCTTGGCTTCCTGAGGTTGTTTGCGAAACGGAGTTGCCTTTGGCATCATCCTCTTTTTTTCTGCCCCCGGAGAGGCAAAGTTCAGCACGACTCAGTTGGAACGTTCCCCGGACAAATGTTACCGTACCCAGAACCATGTCCTTTTAAAAACAGATTAATTGAGAGGCCTCTAGCTTTCGTCGTGGCTGGGACTGGAACAGCTTACCCCAAAAGCCACCCTAAAATTCTAAGGGTGAGAAGAGGTAGGAGGTACTATTATGCCATTACCAAGCCTTACAGAGCACAACAGGTAGGTCCAGATGTGCTTTACCACTCCTGAGAAGGACATCAGCAACAATTTTCATGCGACGGACGAGAGGGCTGCGCTAACGGCCGCTTCCTTCCCCTTTCCAGCAGCGCGCAGCGAGAAAAGCGGCGATGATTTCGAGTTTCGACTCTCAGCTCTCACTTTCGTCGCCGAGCTGACTGTTAACAGGAACCGTCAGCGTTCACAGCAGAAAGGCTTCGCGTACGTACGGGGGAGGAGGGAGATCTGCTGTTTTCTAAGTCCTTCCCATCTTCAGGCACCACAAGAGTTAGTGAATATTATCACTGCGGTTACCAGGATACAGAGATTCCATAATACACGGGAAAAGTACATTTAGAAAAATCTTTCATCACTTCAAAACAATTTGTTCCAAGTAAAAATAACTTTTGGACTAAAACTCAGCACGACTCTCACACAGCTTGTCCACTGGCTTTCCTAGAGGATAATACCAGCAAAGAGAATAATTGATTAACATCAGGCTGGTAAGAACAAACCCTTACTAACGATTCAAAGCGATTTAGCGTTCCAGGGAGGGGGAAAAAAACCAAAACGAAACCAAAAAACCACCCCCAAAACAGCAGGAGTATTTCTTTTAGAGATCTTGTGAGCTTCAAAAAACAAACCAAACCAAAAAAGAAACCCCAGCCTGCAAGGGAGAGAGCACTGTAGGAACCTGCGGTTACTCAGTCTAACCATGCGTCTAACCACTCGAACGACTCGAGACGAGAAGGCGGCACAGATTGTGTTTTCATCTAACAGCCAGCCACCCAAAAAGCACGCAGGGCGTATTTGAACAGAGCCTCGAGAGTTTGAAGTACA
>WHYT01014833.1:62482-159304 GCA_009806455.1 Tetrax tetrax | reverse complement strand
ACTTCGTATATATGACATGAAGAGATACTGGCATGTGTTTTATTTTGTATTGAAGGAATGATAAATGTGATACTGAACACCCTAAACCTTGTTTTGTTTAAGATCTGTCTTGTCCTGTTTAAGAAAGTAGACATTTTCTGTTCATTCCATAAAAAATATTATTGCTGAGTTCTTGGTTTGCTCAGAATAATTTATAAATTACTTTCAAATTCCTGTTAAAACACAAACACAGATGTCCTGATACAGGCAAACAATACTTCAATGGTTTGTTTGTATTACTATCTCTAGTTTCTAACTTTTAAATCTAATAGTTGGGAGTTAAAAGTAGACTGATTTAGACTTGAGGTAATACACAACCAGAATAATTAAAAGCTTTATTGTGGGCTGTGAAGATTGACACTTCAAGTCTGAAGTTAAATGGCTTTATGAAAGAGCTGGTTTAAGTCCAGAGGAAATCAATGGCTTCAGAGTTTCAAGCAATATTGGACAGTAGGTCAAACTGGAGAGCTAAAAATTCTGGAGCGTGAGCTACAGTTAAACTTTTTCATCACACTTCTAAAATGATGTAAGTGTTGTGGGATGTTATCTTTAGTATAGTAATTTTAACAGGCTTTTTGCAATGAGTCTTTTTGTACGGCGTCTTGCACTCTATGAATTGGTGTCATTGCCTTTCAGACTGTAAATAAAGTGGACCAGGGCTTCGAGCTGCTGTTGTTTACAGCAAACTTAACAGAAGCCGAAGAAGCCCTCAGTCTTGTGCTGTGATCTACGTAGCGTAGCAGACTGGGCTTTGAAATTATAAATCAGACTGACAACTCATAAATCTGCTTGGTTCTAGTAGATCTGGAAGCAGGAAAAAGTGGCATTATATTTACTTTGTAAAAGCTTCCACAATAACAAGCAGCTCAACTGAAAAGTAAAGAACAAGCCCGATTTTTGTGTTATAGTAGTGTGCCCAGTTACGCTGCTGCACTACAGCAGCGTAAAACCAGGATGGGAAGGGAGTGGAATTGGCACCAGTTTCTCCCAGTGTCTGTGTTAACTTACCTAAGCGACTACTTTCCAGTACATCACCATGGAATAAACCCGTTAGCTTCCAGTTTGGGTTCTGGGTAATCCCAGAGTATGGCCTCAAGACAAAACTACTGGATTTTCTAAGGAATAACATAGGAGTTGATTTCTGTATTGTTATGTTATTATTTTACTTAGGCGTATGACATGTAACTGAGTCTTTTTGTCAAATGTATCTGCGGTGGGGTTGAATCGGTGGCACGAACTAGCTGTTACCTGCTGCCGTGTGGGTTTCTCAGAGTGCAATTTTAGGTATTGTGTTGCAATAACTTAAAAAAAGGTCTACAGGGGCAGCAGACCTGCGACACAGAAAGACGCAAAACTGCACAGAATCTGACAAAATGGCTCCAGAGGAGAGAAACAAAGAAAACTCAAAGCTGGGAAGATCGCCAAAATGTAAGCTACAGAATTTCTAGCCAACTTCTGGTTTGTTTTTTTTTTTTCATTATTCTTTTACATTTTATGGGAAGATATTTGTAGCACAGTAATTTATAACAGACTTATTTTGAATTAGGTTTTTGAACGTTTCAGGAAAAAACAGGCATGCACATTAGAATTCTTGAATAATGACGTTTTATATGTTGCAGAGTAAAATGGTAGTCCTGGATTGTTTCAGGTTGGGGGGGAAAGGAAGAGGGGTTATGAATCTTACTGTTGCTACTATTTGTGTACAAATAAATATTTTAATTGCGCCTGGAATGATCTTTAGGTTGGGAAGCTGAAAGGCATGAAGTAATGGCAGTGAAACATGAACAGACAAAAAGTCCTTACAGCTTTTCGAGAAACAACTAAAACCAGGTGCAATTTTTAGGCAAGTACTCACCAAGCTACCAAAAACTTCTGTTAGAAGTGCATACTAACTTGAGGGGGCTACAGGTGAAGTAGACACTCCCTGAATGAGTTTGGTAAATTCAGATTAGTTCCTTCCTTTTATATTTAAAAACAGATTGGAGAACAGAATGTTCCAGTATTGATGTTAGATGTGGTATTGCCACCTCTTTTTCTTAATGTCTTTTAAGAAGTTTGTAGTGTTTTGGGTAAAATCTAGAGTTCAGTCTGTTTGTTTGGAAGACACTTTTCCTTCTTGGAATTCATTCGAAAATGAAGCTTACTAGAGTGGAGATAAATTTGCCATGTACCATGTGACTGTTTTATCTGAGAGTTCTGTGAAGCAATGGTAACAACGAAAAAGGAAAACTTTCAGGAGAGGAATAACAAACCAGTTCTTGATGTATCTGTGCTGCTGATAGTGTGATAATTCTGATGCCATTAAGTTTACTTGCTGTTCAGAAATGAGTCGTATGCAGGACATACTGTTTGCTTCTAAATTCTTTAGACTATTTTAGCTCTTTCACTGTCCCTTTTCAGATATGTTAATACAGCGGTTTGCGAAACTTTTCTTTGGTTGTGTTGCGGCAGTCACTAGTGGAATGATGTATGCTGTGTACCTCTCAACATATCATGAGCGGAAATTCTGGTTTTCCAGCAGACAGGTAAAGAAAAAGTTAAACTCCTGAAACAAAAGCCAGATTGTGTCTTTGAAATCAAAGCTGATCCAACCTCATCAGGTTGGAACTACTTGCTTGCAGAATCCTGTGTCCTACTCAGGCCTGTCTTTGATATAGTATCTTTTCTTTTATTTTCCTTCTTTCTTTTTTTTTTTTTTTTTCCTTTTCAGTATTTTCTATTAACAGTGACCTTGTCTTGTCATGCTTTTGTATGTTTTCCATTCCATCCTTTATCATTGAAATACCTTTCTCAAATTTGGAGAAAAAACTGAGGCATACTGAGCTCGCATAAGCTAAACAACAGGAATGTATTCTTGTTTGGGTTTGTGGGGGTTTTTTGGTGTTTTGTTTTTGTTTTGTTTTGTTTTTAAGAACTGTGTTTTTTAGTGAAGCATGGAAAGTTGAATTAAATTCAGGTTTGTGAGTATAAAAGGATGCTGTGGATCTTGTGCTGACTTACAATGTGGGTTTGGGTTGCTCTGATTCTGAGCATGTTTGCTAAGTTATAGCATTATATACCTAACGGAGGTGCTCAGAAGATTAATATTTTGTGGACTACTTTGAAGATGTACAGTGAAGTCATAACCATGTGCTGTATTACCAAACCAGTCTATCTGAAAATATATAGTCTTCTATGGGAAGAGATTGCAGGAAGTGATTTTTTTATTTTTTTTTTTTTTTTTCCCCTAGGAACTTGAACGAGAAATTACGTTTCAGGGAGACAGCGCCATTTATTACTCATTCTATAAAGAACTGCTAAAGGCTCCTTCCTTTGAAAGAGGTACAAAAACCCGTTTGTTTCATTAACCTTAAGAAGTCCTGTTCCTTTTGGAGCCAGTGAAAAACTGCTGCAGACTTGGGACACTGATTTTATATTCTAATATAGGTATATCAGTCAGATTAATTAAAAACTGCATGCTGTCCTAACTTTTCAGTGCCTTTTAAAAAACAGTATTTAACTATCCTGTATTTCAGCAGATGGCCTTTAATCAGTACTCTGGAGTGGGATTAATATTACTCTCATATTGCCCCATATGGAGGTTATTGTTGGGTTTGCTTATGCTACATAGTGGATTTTCTGCCATGTAAGCGTAATTTATGTTTAATTTGGGAATGGGAGATGGAAATTACTGTTTTCCATCCTCTGTCAGAAGATGGAACAGTTTCTGTCGAGAGTTGATCTGCTCCATCCCATCACTGCCAGAGATTTCAACTCCTGTCAGCTGCGATGTTGATGAGCAGTGAGTGATGGGGACAGAAACCAACAGGAAGGAGAACAAAGTGGGTGGCAATGGTCTCTCCTTCCTTTGCGCTCCTGCTTTTTATCCTGCACCGGCTCTGGAGCTCACTGACTCTGAGTCCTTAAACCAGCAGAAAACTAAAGCACTAAAAAGAATATTGAACGCTTTCGTGCTAATTTAGTGAGTTCAGAAGGGCACGTGGGCTAGCACGGGGAAAAGGAATGAACTCAGGAAGAGAAGAGGGAGCGAACAGCGCTATCTCGCAGCAGTCAGCTGTCAGATTAGTTCAGTCCCCCCGTGAAACCTCGTCCGAAGCCAGTTAAACTTTGTAGGTACAGTTTTATTGAACGGTTTGCCAGCTGATGTGTAGCAATATGTGGACTGCCTCATTCAGGCATGCTGCCTCTGCAAACAGGTACACTTGTGTCTACTGGGTATTACGGGGGCTCTCTGTTTTCAAAGGTGTGTCATAGCTGTGCTGAACCCAGTTAAAAGTCCCGCAAGACCTGGTTTGCCCTGCAGAGAACCAGCTGCAGACCACGCACCAAGATATCCTCAGAGCTGGAAACAGTTATCTTGTTTGGCTGTTGCATTGTTTTTTTTTATTTTGGAGGGGTTTTGCTCTCTCTTTATTTTCTTTCTTCCCCTCCCCTCCCTCCCCCCAGTTTGGATTATTTTTCCTCTTCCCTTTATTGTCCTAAGTAATGACAAATCTTTTATTTAATTATAATATCTCAGAATGATGTATCCTTTAAGTATGCCAGCTTCAATTTAATCTCAATCCAATACAAAGGCATATTGTGTTAAGTGAGTGATTCTTAGAAGTCTCAGAAATGCAGGGCTGGAAAGGATGATGAGGCCATCATATCTGACCTCTTTGTGGAGACAGATTTAGTATATCCTGCCCATTCCTGTTAGATCTTCATCTCACTTCTTAAGAACTTCCTGTGAAGGTGATCTGTAGGTAGCTGGTTCCAGGGCTGCATCGGTATGTTACGGCAAAGACTAGGCTTCAGCTAATTAGTTTTGGGTCTTCTACTTAAAGACTAGATCAAAAAATGGTCATAACTTTGTTGCTAAATCAGTGAGGTAGAATGGCATCTGGCACAGAAATTTCTCCTTCCTTTAAAATTATGAGTGATGAATCAGAGAGTAGCTGTAATGATAAAATCTGTTTTCCCCCTATCTTTGAGTACACTTTGACCTCTTAATAACAGCAATAGTAAGTGATTCCAAGAATACTATAATTTTTTTTTGTCTATAGGTGTTTATGAGTTGACACACAACAATAAGACCATATCACTGAAGACGATAAATGCAGTCCAGCAGATGACTTTGTACCCAGAGCTGATCGCCAGTGTTTTATATCAAGCATCTGGTAGCGAAGTATGTGTATTTCTCCTACTTTCTGTGCTTTATGATTGTGTATGTGTGTGTGTATGAGACTTTCTATGTGACTTTCTATGCTGTATACAATAAAGACATGAATTTTTGTTGATTGAATTGGGCTAAGCCTCTCACCATGTCCAGGTTCTCAATTCTGCTCACTGTCTGGCATAGGATTTTGGGGGTTTATATGCACTAAACTTTTCTGTCTGTTATTCTTTACTTCTACAAACCACTTAGAAATTTGAAGAGTATCTGTGCTGTTGGTTAAAACCAGGAAAGTTAGCTCCTTTGGAGTGCAGAAGTCTGTTATAGTGGTACCTGTCTCTACCCATTCCTGTATAGATAAAAGGGAAAAACACTTTTGTGGATAAACCTTTTGTCTCTCTCTGCTCTACTAAGGCTTTGTTCTGCTTATGCTTCGTACTTGTGTCCTCTCTCATTTATCTTTATTTTTAAAATTATTTATTTATTTTGGAACCATTTTTGCCACCCCTTTACTTCTCCAGCTTCCTTCCCTGCATAACTTCTTCCAGTAGTCCTGTGAACTTCATATCTCACTGCAGCATAGATTTATTAAATCTGACACATACAATATTAATGCTAGGGCAAATACAAAAATCATGGCACTCGCAAGCTGAAGTGTGAGTCCTGAAGTGTGCTCTTAATTCACGCTGCTTTGTTCTCCCTGAGCCCAAAATAAAAGCATGCTCCATACTTTTCTAGAATAGGGGCTGTCTCTTACCTGTTTGTAAAGCACCTAGCACACTGTTAGCAGTATGCAAATAGCAAGTAGTAATCATTTCCAGCTTCAGCTCAGTTGCCGCTATGTCTCTTCGTTTTTATTTGTAATTTCAGGAAGTTATTGAACCAGTGTATTTCTACATTGGTATAGTTTTTGGACTGCAGGGAATTTATGTGACTGCATTGTTTGTAACCAGTTGGGTTATGAGTGGGACTTGGCTGGCAGGAATGCTGACTGTAGCATGGTTCATTATTAACAGGTAAGAAAAACATCTTTATACAATCTAGTTTGTCAATAAGGCATTTTAAAATATTAGAGCGGATTGAAATGCTTTCTGTTAAACTTTGTGTTCTCATTGTGAGAGCAGGTGAATACAAACCATTTCCCAGAGGTGCACTAGTTCTCATGATGCTTTTAGTAATGGAAGAGGCTCCTGTTGTCCAAACCATCCATGCTGCTTGTTGAACTGACTTTATGTACGTGTGTGAATACATGAGTATTCTCACACAGTTCCATTTTGCAAAAACATTCCTCAGAAGGTTTTGGTTTTATGCTGGTGAAGAATGAAAACAACTTTCCAAAGGTGCTGTAAAACAGAATTGGTCTCTGGCCAAATCTAAATATTGTGACAGTTGTTCTGTTGCTTAGAAGGAAATGACCAAATGTATTTTTCTTGTAAAGAATCTTTGATTTTTTTTTTTCTTTAATCTGCTTTTTGTGGTGGGTTTTTGTGGAAAGTGGAATCTTCCTAGATGATAATGATCTCAAGATTTTTTTTTTTTTTTATTTTACAACATTTCACAATAATAGGGAGCCTCATTTGGGCAATGAGAACTTCTGTTCAGGTTCCTAGTTTGTCACCAAGTAGCTCTGAGGCTTTTTGTGAACTTGAGAGCACTTGAAATAAGAGCTTTGAGGAGCAAAATGTTAGAGATATCCTCTTAACGTTGAACTATTGGGAAGCATCTTCTAGGAGTGTGAAGTCATCATGACTGAATCTGGAATTATTAGCTAAAAATAGTGTTCATCAAGCTGGTGTGAACAGTGGAAAGTAAGAAAAATGATGAATAAATCTATTTTTTTTTCAACAGCAAAGAAGATTAAACACTGTTAACAAATTGAAAAGTTAAAATCTCCAAATATGCCTCTGTAAGAGGCTTCAGAGGTAAAAATGAAAGGTGACACTTTCAAATATCTAAATGATAAAGGAGCTTGAGGCTGCTTTTGAAGAGCATAGTAGGCACAAAGAAAACTATGTACTTCTGAAACTGATGTCTTTGATCACATATGAAAGTGTGACTTGTGCTTCTAAGTCACTTTAGCACTCTTTAAAACTTTCTCCTACAGCTCTAATTGTGGAGATACTATCCAACCATGCCATGAGAAGACCCTGCATGCTCCCCACCCATCTTTAATCTCTTGTTTTGCTAGGCAGAATTTTCCCTGTAGACAGAGCATCTGCTGGTGCTGCTGCTAAGAGGGAGCACTGCTTTGGATTCTAAGTACGTTGTGCTCGACCATTGAAATCACTTATTTAAAACACACTGTATGGGAACTGAAAGGACTCTCTTCTCTCAGCTACGAGCTGCTGTTGATCGCAGTGTGAAAAGCCGCTGTTACGGCAGCGGTCCCCTGCCTATGAACACAGGGCTGCTCGTGGCCAAGGAAGGCTCCGTTGTCGTAGCGCAGCTTGGCAGAAGTAGTGCCTGATGCGTTTGGCTCGCAGGGTTGTGATGGGTCAGGAAAGGCTGGAGGCAGATGCTTTTTGGCTTCAGGCCTGCAAATGCCACCTCAGAAGGAGACCGGCTGGATAAATGAGTACAGATTGGACCTTCCATGCTGATATTGAATTCGTGACTTGTATCAGCAGCAAAATTGTGTCAGTATTACTTTACACCTAGTACAGGAATAGTTTGCTTGCAAGGCCACACTAATAACTAGAAGAGACATTTAGACTTTCCTTGGTATTTTTTTTTCCATAAATCTTTTTAATAATTTTGTTTGTCTGTACTTTGTTCTAGGACAGATACAACAAGAATTGATTACTCCATACCATCAAGGGAAAATTGGGCTTTGCCATATTTTGCATGTCAAGTAGCAGCTCTCACAGGCTATTTAAAAAAAAACCTAAATTGTTCTGCTGAGGTAAAGCAAAATTAATTTCTTGATAAAGAGTTGCTGGTAGAACTGTACTCTAGAGCAGTTACCTCTGTCACTATTGCCCTACTAGGCAGAAGACAGTAGATGTTTTGTTTGTTCTTTTTCAAAACAGCCACTTGAATGTCATCTAGGCACGTGCAGATTTGCTAAGCAACTTGTGCCCTGCCCTGTTATGCCCCCGTGATGGTTCAGAGAGAACAGTGTGGTAATGAGCTGTGTGCTGTCTTTTTAAAATAAACTGATGTAGAATTTTTCTCACTATGTAAACTATTTTGTTGCTCATCCTGTTGCTCGGAGAAGATGGTGGTAACTTCCTTTCCCTGTCTCTCTGTCAAAGATGTTTCTTCTGATTGGCTTTAAATGTTTTTGAATGTTTCAGTAATTGCTTTCTTCCATCTGATAACATGTTAAATATGTCTGAAGTCAGTATTTGAGTTATTTCCTAAAATAATAATTAATTTCCATAGTTTCTGTTTTAGTGACCTCTCGGTTACTTAGTGTTGGAGATGCATAGGTATGAAATTGATGCCTTTATTTTTTTTTTTTCTTTCCCCTCTAGAAGCTTTGTTACCTTTTGGTGAGTGCTTCAACATATACCTTCATGATGATGTGGGAATACAGTCACTATCTCCTGTTTATCCAGGCTGTTTCTCTTTTTCTGCTAGACAGCCTTGCCCTGGCACAGACGGAGAAGGTATTAGAACTCTTCAACCTACTGATAGTTGGGGACTTAAATACAGCCTCAGAGGTACCTGCTATAAATACTACTCAGGAGCAACAAAGGGTGCAGACTGAGTGATGACCTGAGAGTCTTGTGGCCAGGGTCCAGCTGAAGTGAATTCATGTGTATCGGAAGAATAAAATAGCTTTCTTTTGCTGTCTTTTGTACTACTGTGTTTGGGACAGCTTTCCTAACAAAAGGGACAGAAGCTAAACATAAGCCTCTGAGACCTGAAATATCCTTGGAGAGCTGAAAAAGTGATGAATGATGCTCAGTCATGCATCCTTTTTGCCCTAGCTGCCTCTTCTTTTCTTTTCCTTACTCATAGTAGGGTGAGGCTGACCAAAAAACTGCTCAGTTGGCTCTGAGCAGTTAAGGGACTCATTTTCACCCTGAATGGCCTACGCTGTACTGATTTAGCCAATAAATAGGCCAAATAAATATGAAGGCAATTTGATTTTTCAATACAAAAAAGTATTTAAATTTATTCTGCAAAACTATTCCTGGAAAAGTTGCAACAATAAGGCATTTTACTCTGCCTGTTGCAATGGTATATATGCTACTTCACACATGTATGCCTTCTAGTTTTAATAGATGTAACTTCCATTTCAAACTGAATGCAATTCTAGTTCATCACCTCTTGTTTAATTTGCTTTTTTTTTCTGTTCCTCACCAGTGGGAAATGTTGGATCTGGTTTAGTTCAAAGCAATGCCCTTAAAACATAAGGGAGAAGATGGGTGTTTTGGTAAAAGTCTAAAGAATGAAGTATCAGAGTTTGTAAGATCTGCTTAGCAATTAGTAAATAACAGAAAGTATCAGTAACAGTCTGTCTTTTCCTGAGATAAGTTAAATGAACAAGTTATTGTGAGGGCAAGGAAAGCTTACATTTACAGTAGGAAGCTCTTTCACACAAATTGTGTCTTTTTATGCTGTTGCGTTGTGATTACTGCTTCATGCTGCATCATAGTGAGGTGTTACAGAATGGGGAGACCTTTTAAAATACTACTACTTTTGGCATTTTTTACACAATTCTTGTGAAGTAATTGTGCACTAGTTACTGAGGCTGAGCAGAATCATTTTGATGTGAAATACTTTCCAGAGCCATACTGTACCCTGCTAGATTAATGAGTTGGAGGGTGGAGATGCGTCAATCCCCTGATTAGCAGAGGAACGGAGTGAGCTGTCTACAGCTCTAAAAAAACAAGATGTATATCCACTTTATTTTATTGTGTTTTATTTTGTTTCTTCAACAGGTGCATGAAGTATACAAAATCTACTTGTTCTCTCTCTTCTTGGGGTACCTTTTACAGTTTGAAAATTCAGCCTTACTAGTGTCACCATTACTGAGTCTTGTAGCAGCTTTAATGCTCTCTAAATGCATTCAGGTAACTAGATGCTCCTCTAACTCTGAGTGTAGTTTTTGTTATTTAAACTGAGCTCCAAATGATATGGCATTCTTAAAATATTTTTTGCAGATGAATATGAGAAAAGGTACATTTATGTCAAGATTGCTGAAAATAATGTACATTTATTTGGTACTTACGATAACAGTGACATTAAACTTCTTACTAAAGGTAAGATTCCTCTGTAAAAAAAATATTTTGATTCTCAAAATCTAAATGGAAAGTTGCAGATGTATTTTGGAAAAATCTTTTAAAGTGTTGCTTATCTTATTGATCTGAGAGTTCATAGCTTAATTCATAGCAAATTGGAGTACTAAAATTGAATCATTTTGTATCTATATACAAAGTCTTTATTTAACAGCTCAAGCAACTGGTTTTTGTTGGAGTTTTGGTCTTTTGGGGTTGTGATTAAAGCATAATATAGAAATACTCCTTAAATCACACTTTAGCTATTTCATAAGTGTGATTTTTCTTATAACTTGGATGGGATCTACAGACTGATCTGAACATTAAAATATTCAGTCTTGTGAACAGAGAAGACCTAGTAGCCGGGAACAGCTATGAATGGTCTCAAGATAGATGTTAATTTTCAATTAAAGTTCAACTAGAATGTGGGAACAGAGACCTTCACTTAATGTAGGAGTCAGCTAGAAGTTGAGATTACACAATGGGATTTTAACCTGGTCTTGTATTTTGATTAGCAGCTCCCTCTTGCTGGCTTTAGTCTTCTACATAATTTATTGTAATTTTCTTCTGTGTCTCAAACTTGCCCTGGTCGTGTTGATTAACAGTGTCAGCTTAAAGATAAAGAAGCTAGTGAACCCTAAAAAGTTTGAGAGAGTGCTCAGATCTGATTGTTTTCTTGTGCCATTCAGACTGGGTAGCCATGCTGTATCTCCAGGAAAATAAAACCTAACCTTGAAAAATATGAGTTAGATTACGTAGACAGTACACAGAACTTTTGGCTGTTGAGACAATTTATGTGAAGATTACAAATGCTGGTAATTTTTGCTAGGCTGCAGTCCTACTGTTTAGTGGAGCCAAACACAATGTTCTTTGGCTTGCTTAGGGGTAAGTCTTTGTCCGTTTTCCATCATCCTTTTTACACTGCTCTGTAGTCTTTTGACAACATATTGACAGCTTTTCACTTGCCCTCCTATTGGGGCACATGAATGAAATGAAGGAAGTTATATTCTCTAGGAAACTCTAAAGATAGGTTTATTTAAGAGAAGATTTACAGTACTATACCGGTACCTTAACTGACACGCTTAATCCAATTTGTTAGTTTTAAATGAATTTTGAATACTGGATTGTTCCCTGCCATTATGTAGTCTTAATGAAGTGACTATGTGAAAGCTGCTTCCAGCACTTGATGAGATTTTTCTCTACTAAATAATTTTCAGATGTTTGTTCCTCATAAAGAAAGTGAGCATTTGCTGAAGTTCATTGAAGTAAAACTTGGCTTAAACACAACTAAGTAAGTTTTTAAACTTTTTACACCTTTTAAGATATCCAAACTTCTGAAGCTGCTCTGAGAAGTATAAAATTTCAGTGGCTTGTGAGAATTTTATTGAGAAGTTAGGGAAACAGTTTCTATTTGTCGCCTGGTTTTAAGATTGAATTAAGAAAAGGCACATACACAGAGTTTACTGTGGTTTTTTGAGGTTTCTGAGGCACCTCAATATTTTTTTATGCCTTGAGGTGAAAGAATTTCATAGACTTTTGTTTTATTTTGATGTTGAAGAGCAAAAACTTTCTGTGCCATATTTAGTGTTTCTAATAAGACCTGAAAGCAAAGATAATAAGGTAAAGGTACCAACTTTTTATAGCCTGGAAAAGAAAGGGCTCTGAAAAGAGTCGTGAACTCTTGATACTATCTCAAAACAGGGTTGGGTTCTGGGGTTTCATTTTTGGTTTTGTAAAAATAACATCCCCCCAAAAAAACCTCTGTATGTTTTGGAAGAAATTAGGACAAGAAACAACATAAAAGTCAGAGGGAATTGTTGAGATTCTAAGAAAAGCTGTGTGCATGTTGAATGTTGGTCTACAAGAACAAGATATTATGGCTACAGATTTTTCTGGAAAACTTCAAAAGGAGTATTGATAAGGACTGAGACACCTCCTGGAACCAAGCCGAGACTGTCTCCTGGGAACTGCATCTCCTACAAAACTACTTCACAGCCTTTCAGGGGAAGCAGTGGAAAATGACATCACACACAATTTGAATTGGTGGGGAATTTTTAGAAGACAAAATATAATAACATTGACTAAGATGTGTTGTTTTAACACACATACATACACGTTCTTAAGTGTTTTGCAAGAAAAGAAAGGACTGGTTCTGGTCAAGATTTCAGTTTATTCAGCTACCAGGTATTATGAATTTTATTTTTTTTTCTCCTGGGGACTTGCTACATGTTACTTTCCAGTCGAACTCCTCAATGAAGCCAGTGATTGAGACAAGCTGGGTGCAACTACGCCTAGAAAATTGTCTAACTGTGGGTTGGAATTATGGTTTGCAACACAAGAGCTTCAAGACCTGTCTTTTAAGGCCAGTTTGGACATGCCCAGCTGTTAATCTTTAAACTGATTCTGTCTAATTGAAAGTGGTTCAGTTCTCTAGTCATCCCTTGGGGGGAAAGAAAAAAAAAAAGAGAGGAAAGTGAAACAAAATAAGACAAGAATGCATTCACGGCATTACATCCAGTTGAGAATACACGTTGATAGTGCCTCTTGGCAGAGTATACGGTCTTGCTGTTCATTAATTGAGAAAGAAGAATGATCGAGTGGGTTTGGCTACAGAGCTAGAATTTCAGCACTAAGGATTCTATTCTTGGCAATGCCTCGGGCTTGTTTGTGATCTCAGATGACCCCTTTCCCTTCTCCATCTCCCCATTTGGAATGAGGACAAGCATACCTTCTTGCATCAATATCTCTAAAATCTTAATCCACTGTGACAACGGAGTGCTTTGTGGTCACCATAATGGAGTTATGTGTGAGGCACGGTTTTTGTGATATAAAAGAGTTGCAGTCTGATCTCTTCAGATCACAGGTTCTTTTTTGGAAGATCAGCTTCTGACAGTTACTCTAAAGAGTACTTGCAGAGCGGTTTCAAATGATAAAAATACAACTTTTCAAAGACTAATCTGAAATAGTTTCCGATGACATGAATAGGTTAAACTGTGATTGGTTGTGCGCTGGGTTTTTTTTAATAATCTATGGGGTATTGTTACTGTTTTTAATGGGATGTTTTTGCCTTACTAGGAATTTTGCAATGAATTGGCTTCTTTGTCAAGAATCTCTTCAGGCACCCTCCCAAGACTTTTTTTTGCGACTAACACAGTCGTCACTGTTGCCTTTCTATGTTTTAGTATTAATTATCTGCCTTTTTTCTGTAACTCAGGTCATTTTTAGGAGAATTTGGTAAGTATCTTATTTATACTGAAAAATAAGAAGTTAAAAATAAGGAGTTCATGGATGTCTAAGTGAATGGTCATTGCGTGTGTTGCACCATTGACTTTGCCAGAGTGTGACCACCAGTGGAAAGGCCCACCAGAGGCTCCTGAAGGAAGTCCTTTAGTGAGGAGCTTCTTGAGCGTCCCTCCAGTCAGGACAAGGAGCTGTCATTGGTTTGTTTCCCCATAGGCACAATTCCTACAGAGGTCTGGCTAATATTTTGTGATATGTTTATGTCTCTTCCCATTGCCAGGGAGAAAGATGTTTTGATTGTTTTCACCTTCCAATAGCAAAGTTATCTTATTGTTGCTGGAGAATTTGTTTCTCTATTTTGGGCTTATTTGGTGTTTTGTTTTGTTTTGTTTTCTTAGTTTTACATACTGTGAAGGATGGAATGGATGGAGTTGAGAGGATTTCAGATTTCTAATGCTTCACTGTTTGTTTTTTTCAAAAACTTTTGTTTACTGTGATATGGTTCATCAGCCTTTGCTGCTCGGAACAGAGCTGAAGTAAAACTGACTCAAATTATTTTTAGTTTCACAGTGATTCACAGTTCTCTTGAGAGAAGGGGTAGTGGAGCTGTCTGTTTACAGACTAAGAATAGCAACACTGTAGATCCTAGCGTAACTTGTCTTGGAAACTCAATGGCTAGGAAATTACCCTCCCTGGTAGAAGATGAATGGTGTAACTGCTCAGGTATTAAGGCAATTTTCTCACTTGTCTGCAGCAAAAAATCAATAGATTTTTTTCAAGGACCAAGACTTGTAGTAGATAAAGTTTATACTGCTATAAACGAAAATGTTTGTTCAGGTTGGATGTGTGATGGTATGTACGAAACAGTGAAACAAACTTCCAATTTTTTGCTAGTGATTGAAGTAGCTATTTACTGCAGTGACTCCAGGATGCCCAACAGCTTTTTAAAGAAAAACTTAAAATAAACCTTCTCCTCCCAAATTGTAATTTTTTTTTTTTTTTTAACATTTTGAAGCAGTTAATAATGTCAAATATTTTTCCATTTGTTGTGAGGAAGCTTATAAAATTGTGACCTGAAATCACATCATGGTAGAATAAAATGTTATCTATTGTGTGCCTTGCTATCTCTTTTGTAGAAAAACATTTGTTGTAAGATTTTGGTTATTATTTTTATTTAGAATATATTACTAGAATTTATAATAATGTGACTAAAATCTGGTTTTCTTATTTTACTTTGCCATAAAATGGAATAGACATTGCATACATAATTATCCTACAGATTCCGTGATTTTTCTCCAAGCTGGTAATGTGAAGAAACTTAGTTAGAATGCATGTACAGTATGCTTCGTCTAAATGTTTGCAGAGTGTGCATGCTCTTAAATTAAACTGTTCTTGGTGCTGAATTACTTTAAAATAGGATTTATGATCATAGGCAGTGATCCCATTGTATTAATCCACAGCCATTGCTCCAGAGACATTATAGTCTAAAACAAGGGACAGCAGATACTGATAGATAATTGATGAACTACAAAAAACAAATAAGCAGTGCAGCAATATTGTATGATATGACACGGGGTGGTGTCAGTGTACTGCTGACTTAACAGTCGTCAAAGTATTTTTATTGGCACCTTTGCCTGAGATAATATCTGATGAAGTGATGTCTCATTTTCTCCAACTGCAGTGGTGAACCACTGAAAGAGACAGTTAAACTTGAGGATGGTCGAATTGGAGAGAGGCCAGAAGTAGTTTATCATGTAATTCACACAATTTTACTTGGTTGTCTAGCGATGTGTGTGGAAGGGTAAGTCTGATTTTAATATATCTCTTTTGAAAGCAACAGAGTTCCTAACTGGACATGATACCCCATTCACCCCTTTTCAGAAATGTATTTGGCATATAGTGGTACTAGTTAGCAGGGGAGAGAGCAAAGATAATGTTGACTATAAATTGGATACAGGCATATGATTAATTGTGCTTGGTTTCTTTAATGTGTTTTCCAAGCTTTAATGCAGACAAAATCCAAGACATTAATTGAAGCAAATTTTAATCAGTTTCATTAAGTGTAGAACTGTGTTGTAATGTTTTTAATATTGTATTCTAGAAAGATCTTGTGTAGTGTTTTGATGAACATTGGCATATTGGGACGTGGAAGATTTCTTATCCATCTTGTGTCTAGGCTAGCATGAAGTATAACTTTGCTTGACATGCTAAAGCAGTAGCAAAACTATTTTCAAAGGTACTGTGTTAGTCCTTAAAGCTACAGACACTAATGTTTGGAAGACATTATTGTTATAATCTTGGCTCTCAGCTAAATCAGCTTGAAGATGGCAGACTCGTGTTTCTATTACACTCATCGTCGTAAAATCTGAATATTCATAAATCCTTAAATTGAGCAGACTATTGTGTTACAATGTAGTGGTGTTAACTTGACTAGTCTGTCCTGAGGAGGCAGACAATACCAACAAATTATAAACTGTTTATTAAATATTTTCCTTTCCTTTCCTCAGGAACTCCCTTGTAGTACAGTGTCTGTACAGCTTTACTGAATAGCTGCTTTTTATCCTTGCTTGGCTGGAAAACCACAACAGCCAAGTGATTTTACTAGTCTCTGTTTTTTCTTTCATCCTTCCCTGAATTCTGCGAAGGATTTTGTTATCTTTTACGTTGGATCTTGCTTCTATATCTTGCAGCACATAATCAGATGCCTGCTCTTCTGCCAGAGATTTCTTGTTTTACCCTTCAGTGCCATCAAATTTGATGTCAGATTGCTTGAACATCCAGACTGTGTTTGACATATGAAAAAAATCTGAATGTTTTTATAAATAACTTGAATACAGAGGCATGCACAGAGTCCCAACTGAGTTATTGCAATGTTTTTCAGAATGAAATATCTATGGACGCCTTATGTTTGCATGCTTGCTGCATTTGGTGTGTGCTCTCCTGAACTTTGGATGACGCTTTTCAAGTGGCTTCGACTGAAAGCTGTGCACCCAGTATTGCTGGTGAGTTGCTCTTGCCAGTGTCTTGGGAATTACAGCTAGCAAGCACGTAAGTTTTCAAACAACTACGTAAGACCTAGAGAAGAACCTGTTAAAAGAATGTGTGGTTCTGTGAGCAGTGGATCTCATATAGTCTGCTTGTTCTGTGTCTTTTGTTCTTTATCATGTTCTCTGGTACCAGGCGATAAAGTTATATTCACACTATGGCCTTTCCTCATAAGAAGCAGAGCTGTCTTCATCTCTCTCTCTTTTCATCCATCTATTTAATTTATTTCAACAAATCTTTGAGATCTCAAGCTCTGTGTCATTTTTAGTTGAGATTGACCAAGAAGGTCATGCACTTTTTAGGAGGAGTGCAGGAGAAAAAAGTGCAAGCGTGCAGGCAAGCATCGATGTAAGTCTTGTTTCACTAGAAAATGAGGCAAAAAATATGGTAGTTAGGTGTCTTTAATTTCTGAGAATAAAGCTGCTTCGTGAGAAATGGTAAGTAGAGTTACTTTGCACAAGATTTGTCCATGTGTAGCCATTATAGAGAAGTGTTGCGAATGAAGAAGAGCTTGTGCTATAGTGCAAACAGCTCCCCCACTTCCAACCCTAGCTTTATTCCTGATATGCCGAGAGTTGCTTTCTGCAATTTTTAGCAGCTTTGTGCATTTGTTTTATTAATAAAATAAGGATAGGATATTACTTACCTTAATTTCAAGAGGCTTATAGGAATAAATATTTTATACTTAAACAGAGATTCGCTATGTCACTTGTGAAAATTCCATCCGCTGTTACATCAGAAATATTGTCAGTGTTCTTCCAATCAAGGAGTAATGACATGTTCCTGTACATGGTACATTTTTATCTACTTCTGCTGTATAGACCTGCTTTTTTACTATTAGCACAGTACATGTGTTAATAGCTTATTATCAAGAGAATGCCTTGTGTGCATCACTTCCCAAGTGTTTCCTCTACCATGAGAGCTATTTTCTCCTTTTTGCAAAGCAGAAATTATATCAGCCAGAATGATGGTGTGCTGAAGAATGGGTTTCTGGGTTTTGCATATCAATGTTGTTAATCTGAACAAAAGCATCAGCAAGATCAGAGGTTTGAAATGCTTGTTTCATACTTTTTTCCCTTTCTCAGACTATCTCATTGCGTTTGTATGTGAAATGTTTACTTTCCTTCTGTTTCCTACATCACGTGCACATTGCATCATTGTTATTTGCATAGTAATTAACCATCCTTAATATTGATGGTAAAGTTATCGTGGGCCAAATAAGTTCTTCCATGCTAAATTAGGCAGATTCTTGTGTGCAGGGAGTTTTTGCCTGGTCAAAAACCACCAAGTTTCACCTACTGTGACTCTAAGGTTTCAGGCGTAAATGTAGCCTACTGTATGAGCAGAATCAACAGATGGGTGATTCTCCAAGGCTGGAGAATAGTACATAATCCATTTCTTCTAACATGTATTTTCTAGGCTCTTATTCTGAGTATGGCAGTTCCCACAATAATTGGATTTAGCTTGTGGAAAGAGGTAAGAAAAGTACCTTTGTGTTTTTTGTTTTGTATGTAGGCACCATATGAGTCAAAATGAGGAGCAAATATAATCAAATGTACTTGGTGAAATGAAAGATGTATGATGAAATAAAAGCTGTCACCCACTGAAAACATGTTTTGTTTTGGTTTTTAAACAAAACTGTTTACATTTTTCAGTATGAGGTATTTGATCATTTAGTTTAATGATCACTTATTTGTAATTAAGAAGTGTTTAAATTTAAATCAAGACTTTATTGTGTTCAGCTATTGTGCTTTGGATATATAAAATGATTCAACAAAGAAAATACTGCCAAATAAAAACTCAGGATGTTGAAAACTGTGTGCCTCAATCATTATTTTAGTGAGAGGGAGAGAGATTAGATGGAAGTAAAATTATGGGAGGCCTTAAGCAAATAATCTCTTTGAAAAGCTCCCATCATATCATACTGAAGTTAAATCATTAGAGCAGAGCACTGTGTGGAGGTATGTATATACTACAATACAGGGAAGAAAAGCTACAGATGTTTCCATATTTAAAATAAATACTTAGTGCTTCACTGCAAGTTACAGACAGGCTGGGGGGAAGAGTATTTGGAAATTATTTTTTAAACTTCTGTTAGTGCAAAAAATATGGGAAATATCCCATGAAGTGTAACCCTCTGCTGTTACATAGCTTCAAAATAGTTAGTTTGAAATGTTTTATAAGAATTCAAATATAAAAGTCAGTCTTGACCAACAGTATTTTAATGGATTTTGTAACAACTATCTTATAATAGAAACTTTGGTTGCAGTGTGATCTGACTCTTTACACACTTCTGCCAGAGCAATTCAGGAGCTATTCTCCTGAAGAAAAAGCTACAGTTGCTCTAAAGAGTTATGAAATATATTACAATAGAGAAAACTAGTTTAGTTGACCAAATAATTATTTTCAGATTATTTTTTAATAAAAGCAATATGGGGGTTTGGACTCTAGAGGGCTTCATCCGTTGCAGATCCAGCTTTTGCTTTTAAGCAGTGGTGAACAGTTTGCTCGCTGGGTTCATAAATCATCCCTGAGCTTGGAAACTTTGATTAATAGTAACGGGGCAGTGCAAATGCCTTGAGGCTCTTAATCTGTTACCGTGGCTATAAATGGCTGTGTAGAGCTCAGCATCTTTCTGCTTGGCTGCCTTCTGGCTCTGTCTGGCATGTTCTCTCATCTGAGTAGATTTTTCTTAAAGGCTCTGATTGATAAGGAAGGCTGGTTCTCCTTGGGGTGGCAGTAGAGGTTTCTCTTTCTGTCCATCTCTTGTTCTGGGGACAGTTCAGGTATACCTATAACGGCACCGCTACGGCTTTCAGCCCTGGTACGAACATACGGCAGCTGTTCTTGTGCTACCCTAACATGTGTGGTTGTAGAGTGCTGTCACTTGACAGCTGAATTGGAATGGGAATGGAAACTCCTCAGTTAAAAGCAGCCTCCCACTTTCAACTGTCTGTCCACTATGGCTGTCCCAAAGTAAGTTGTCCCTTTAGTCTGGTATAACTTGTAAACTTTATTTTCCTTCTCAAAAAGAGCTGGCATCCAGTAGCTTTCACTTAGCATTTACAACAGCGTGAACATGCTCTAGCCCCTCACCGCTTGCCAGCTGCTAGCCATGCCTTCTTCAGATAAATGCTCAAAAACTGACAAAATCTCCCATCTTCATAAAGGACCTGTTGTTCCTTCACCCCTCAAATCTGACATGATGGTGCAGGCTTGCAATCTGGGCTGTTCTCAAGGAACTGACATTCTGTCCGACTTCCCAGAAGCCCTCCTTTTCCCAAAATGTTTTTGAAGAGCATAAACCGAGATATCCTACTTCCTACAATATAGTGTACTTTCCTTCACGTCAGTGATTGAAGTAAAAATCAGAGGAAAGTCCAGGGCAGATTACCCACATAATGCTCTTCTAGGAAATTTCTTCTCTCCTGTCCCACTTGCATAGCACCTTTCCATGTAGTCACAACGGTCCAACCCCTCCTGCTCAAGCAGGTTTACCGTAAGAGGTTTATCAAATTCTTGGTTCAGTGCCCTTATTTAGTATGTATTTGCATATGAAAACCCGAACTATGGTTTTGATGCATTTAAGGCCAGATAGTTGATGAGCATTGTTGAGGGTTTTTTTGTGATTTTTTTTTTTTTTAATTTTGTTGTTATAAGTATTCTAATAAAATTGAGAGAGATGAGAACTTGTGTTTAACATATGTATTTTGGAGAAGGTCTTCTACTGTCAGGTAAGTATAAACTGTGTTTTGCAAAATATTCAAACAAAAATACCAATCAGGGGGGACAACTCAGATGAAACCCATTTATGTTGTGTTTCTTAAGGCCTTAATATAATGAGATGCCTGATAGATTATTTTTTTAACTGTAAGTAACCAAAAATATGTTTTCATCAGTTTTTCCCTAGGATAATGACAGAACTTTCAGAACTACAAGAATTCTATGATCCTGATACAGTAGAACTTATGACATGGATAAAGTAAGTATGAAGTCCTACATTTATCTTTTACTGCTTTATGTCAGTGTATTTTTTGTCTCAGCATTTTGTGGAGCTCCCTCTAATAATCTGAGATTTCCCTTGCTATGTTATTCCATGATGTATGGGAGGAGAAATGTGCATTTTAAGTTGGTATTATTCCCATGGAAAGAAACAGGAATTAATCGTTGATTGCAAGAGGAGAAGATCCCAAAACGCACAAGCAAATCATGTTTAATGTTATTACTGGACCTGATTTCCTAATAAGGGTGGGCATCTTGGTTCTTCACACACTAACTTTTCAGTAGATTAGAGAATTCATGTTGATTGTAATGCCAGCAGGGGGCAGAAAGACTGACGTTTTTGTGTACATGAGCCAGTACAATAAAATGCCTGAATGTGAGGATTTAGAGACTTCAGTCAAGATAAATGCAGTATAACATGTATGTTTCAAACTTCCCCTTTGACCAGAAGGCTGGTTCTTGTCTTTCTGGCTAGGCAGGGCATCGCAAATACTCAGCTATGTTATATAGTCAATACTGGGCCATATAGATAGCGAATACCGAGTCAAGTTATTTTCACAGATATGTTTTTCTTCTCACCAAAAGTTTCAGAACTGGATTCTGGCATCATTCGATCTAACTGAGCTACTTTGTTAGGAAATGCACTTCTCTGAAAATTAGATCCCCTGTGTTCAGATAACTTACTTACCTTTAAATGTATTTTTTTAGAATATTATTTTCTGTATTTATCTAGTCTTTAATGTCAACTTGTTCATCTTCAGAAAAGACAAAGCTGGTAATTATGGTGTTCCAGCCAATTTCTTCTTTCTGTTAATAGTAGTGTATGTTGTTTGTCACTGCTGTCACACTTCAAGGCAGCAAGTGGAATAATGCCAACTACCTAATGGCTTTTACATTAGTCTGCGTATATTACACTTCAAGTACATAATTAATCATGGTGAATTGCATTGAGATTCACTCAGTTAAGAGCAATTTGATTACCCTTATTTGTAGCAGCTGTTCGTATTTTTTGGTGAAAATAATTTTTTTTTCTTAATGGTATACTTAGATATCCATATTGGAATTTTAATTGAAAGTCATTATTACAGTATATTTTCTTAAAATTTTCTCTCCGATAGTATTAATTTATTTTGAATTTTCTCTGCAGAAAAAGGTGCCCAAAGTTTGTAATAAAGTGTGACAATGACTGTTTTCTTTTGCTAATGCAGGAATACAAATCGTCAAAAGATTAACCCAATCCTAGAAACATAATTACTGTAGACATTATTCTGTATCATGACCCTGTTTACTTGTAGGTGATGAAATACGTGGTCTTAGAGATCAAATTAAAATAATCACAAATATTTCCCTTACAAGATAACATCATGTTGGTTCTCCTTCTACCTATCCTCCTGGCCAAGCTTGTTTTTTCACAAGTCAGCAACCATTCAGAAAAAAAAAAATAATTGATCTATTCCAGGACTACTTCGAATGGTGCTTCATGGGTTGCAAGGAGTGGAGGAGAACGGCCGTCAGCCCTTGCCCCAGCGAGATGCCTTCCTTGCAATCTCTGTATTGCCTCAGGTCTGAGCTTTTCCTAGCAAGGAAGCTACTGGCACTGCAGCGTTAACACCAGTTGTCATTAAACCCCCAATGATGTCTTTGTGTACTCCAGTTCATACCATAGCACCGTAAAAGATTAACGTGGTGTATAAAATTAAAAGCATTGTTTTGAGAAATGCATCCTGTACTCAGACATGTATGTTGACGTTGCTTTTGCAGACGACAGGCTCCGATAGCTGCTGTGTTTGCAGGCAGCCCACAGTTAATGGGTGTGATTAAGCTTTGTACCGGGTGGATGGTGTCGAGCTTGCCTTTATATAATGATGATGATCTTATAAAAAGAAATGAAAATGTGAGTATCCAGTTCCATAAACATGTGTGTATTATCAGTGATTTATAGACTGTTCCATCATGTGAGACTGAAGTGCTTGACTGAGATGCGTGGGAGCGTTGTAAACCTTAATGCTCCAAAGAAGATGACCTTGTATTCTTCATGACACACAGGTTTGCATTGCTCTTCTGTGCCTTCCAGGCCACCTGGCAATGCAAATTATTTGTTTGATGCCACTCCTACTATATGTAAGTGGCATTCCAAATACTCCTTTTCTCCAAAGTGTTTACATTCTAGGGTGAGAAAAGAGCATGATGTCTTGTAAAGAAAGATAATGAGGTAAGACCAATACATAATCTATAAGCTCATGAACAAGATTCCTTACGGAGCAGTGTGACCATATAGAGTTTTAGGCAAGCTGTTGTGTCCAAATGACTGTGAGCAATTTTTATTCTGTGTATTTTATCAGGGAGAAAGTTGCAAAGCAGAACAGACCTGCCCAGTGACTGCCTAGCAATGAAATAAAAATTGCTATTCTACATTAGTTCTCAGTCTGTATTTGAACACTCCAGGATTACAGTAGGGAAACAGAAATATCCAGCAAGATGCTTGACTTGGAAAGCATCTCGCAGAAACTGTTTTCCTCTTCACTCAAATGTAATTAGAAAAAAAAAAAAATAAATTATATTAGGAGGAAGGAGGACATAGGAGTCCAGCAAACAGGGAAGGGAGCATCAAGTAGATTACTGATGCTTCACTCTGGACAGAAAAAAAAATATAAAAATATTATTTCTGAAGACTTTTCAAGGTGCTTGAATTTGTAAGATGAGAACTTATCATCAGTAGAGACAAATACTTCCCATTCAGCTGGCTATTACCTCACTTGTTTTGGAGATTTCAAAACCAAACATTTTTTAGCTGGCTGTGTGCATATAATTTGTTATTGCAGATAAGTTGCACACCTCCACCCCTAAATATTTAATTTATCACTGATTTTTGCATTGCATTAACGTATTTTCTTAATTTATAGATTTACCAAATCTATTCAAAGAGGTCAGCAGAGGATATTTATAAGATACTCACGTCCTACAAAGCCAATTTTCTGGTTATTGAAGATTCAATTTGCAATGAAGTGGGACCTGTAAGAGGATGTAGAGTTAAAGATCTGTTGGATATTGCTAATGGTCATGTAAGTAACAGCGAAAAAAAAAAAAAAGATTTTTTGAATGCATAAAAGAAATGTTACCATGCTGATGTTATTTTATTCTTTAACTGTCCCAGTCCCTCCTCATACATTAGTATCTAGCTGTGCTGCTTTTCTGCCAATTATTAAATACCACTTAACTATATATAGATGTTTAAGACTGTGGCATCTGAAGAGGTTATTACAAAAGCAGTAAAGCCCTGCCTCAGAGGGCATTCTTCACTAGCTGTAAAGATAAAATTTTAAAATGGATAAACTCAGTTGTTCTAAAACTCTGCCTGGGATGAGCACCAGCCTGCCGTTCAATTCAGTACAGCTTGTTTGGTACTGATGAGGTTACAAGTCTATTCGGTTCAGTCTTGCAGATAGGTTAGCACTCAATAGACAGTTTAAACCGCAGCTGGTAGAAAGATCGGTTGAATAAACTGTGGAGTTACGAAGATATCCATCAGTGCTACTCCAGTCATTGCCATCCTGTGTCCGTTCTCATTGCTGATGGCACAGCTCTTGCTGTTTGAAGTACGGGATGAGATGGGATTTATAAAGTGATCTCCTTACCACTTGTTCACCTGTTTCCTGGGAATCCAGCAAAAGTTTTGGCTTTATAAAGGCAGGACTGGTCTTAAACTTAGCATTTGGCTGCTTATTCTCAGGTCAATGGGAAAGAGGGAGTCACCAGTTACTTCTAAGCATTCACAGGTTGGCTTCATATAGTTGGTTTCCTGACTAAGAAAAAGAACTTAAGCATCTATTTGACAGTACAGCCTGTTGTGTGTTAACTATACCAAGTTAATCTTTGGTTTGGATGGCTTTTGTTTTATTTTATTTTCTAATGGTGAGAATACGTATTTTTCTTGTATATAGTTTTATATTCCATTCTTGGGGAAAAATCCAAGCTGTTCTGCTGAATGTCTGTAATCTAAAACTGTAACAAAATGATTGGTATATACATTTAAATCTAGGCAACTGAGTGTTCAATATTTTTAGAAAAGATTGTTTGGCTAGTAATGAACATCACTTGTACTTGCTGTCTGTGGCTAAGTCCATACTTAGTCTATGCTCTGTGGCTAAAAATGATAGTTGTAGAAGAAAAAAACATTGGCGTGACCAACAGGAATATAGTATTTTTTTCAGAAAGTTGACATAGTTTGTTCCTGATAGTGTCTCAGGAAGCTTTGAAACAAACCTCTCCACTTGCTTTCACATAAAAATTGTTTAAGTCATACTGAAAGATTATCAAGACTTTCAAACTAGTGGAAGCTCGTGCATACGTAGTTGGAGACTGCAGCATTTACTTATTCCCAGAGTAAGTGAGACAGTGGACAGGCTGTTACACTGTTGAATTGCTGTGTTTGAGAAGGTAAGTATTACTTTCTAACTTTCTAACGTCCTATAGGCTTAGTCTGATGTGTTGTTTTTGACACTGGCTGAGAGCATTTACTTATTGATAGGGCAAGTTTTCCAGCAGTCTGTTGCTGAAGGGCTGTAGCTCACAGGAAATACCTTTGTGTTTGGTAGCCACAGATAGATTTTTCTCAATTAAGTTATTCTACCACCTTTTTTTAAACCCATGTAAGTTTGTGCCATCAGAAGGAGTACTGAAGGGATTTCTTTAAAGATATCAAGTAGTAGATGCTAAAACACACAAGCAATTTGCTTCCAAGTCAATTGGTTGGCACTTAGAGGGCGATATGTGTGTGTGGCTTCAGTCTTTACTAAGTATGTCAAACTTACTTGGCCTGGAAAAGTTAATTGAGAATTTCCTTCCCTATGTAGCTGGTATGCTATGTGCAGGTCAGGTTTGAAGTACTTAGTAAACAGAGCATCTGCATAATTTCCACTGTCGTCGTTCTTTATTGTGTGAATAAATTACACTGGTTTTAATATCTGATATCCTGACAAAGGTATTAATTCACAAAGGCGATTTTAGGTGGTTAAACAAATTATAGAGGAATGTATTTTCAGCTTATTGGAATCGTACAGTATGGAAATTAAATGTCTATCGTAAATGAAATTTACAGAATACAGAAGTAAATTAATGTACAGAATTACTTTCTGTAACCACTTATCTTCAGTATTTTAATTAGATCTTCTTTTCTGACAGGTGGTTTGTGAGGAAAGCGACAGCTATGCCTACTCAAAATATGGACGATTTTGTCATGAAATCAAAATGAACTATTCTCCATATGTGAATTATTTTACTCGGGTGTACTGGAATAGATCTTACTTTGTATATAGAATCAACACTGTGATATCCTTCCAGTCATGAAAAAGCATGCAAGCTTCTTTCTGGAGATTGATTGTGAATGAAATTCAGTTTTGAAAGTTCCTTTTGATCAAGGAAGTTCTACATATGCACACATGCAGGATATTGACAACTTTAATTTACCAAACTGGAATTCTTTGGACTTCAGATCAAGAGGCACAGATACCATCCTTGGAGGAAATGGAAGAATTTGTCAATTTTACAGTCTCTACAAAGTGTGACAGTCTTCCACGTTTTTGCATTTTTCTTCCCATTATAAATCATCCTAATCTTCATGTAAATGAGATTTCTAACTTAAGTATTAGAAAGCTGATATGGGTAGACTTCAGTAAATGCAGAGAAAATATTTAAAGAGCTCATTTAAGTCATATAGCTTTTATTTTCTAGCAAGAAAGCAATCGGCATCCTGAGTCTTTTCAAGTAAGTGTTTGGGTTTTGTTTTTTATTTTATTGTTTTAATTCTTCTTGTCTTCCACTGTAAACATTTCTGTGTTTATCAAACACACATTCATACATCTTATGTATAGCTACAATGTTTGTATAAAACAAATAAGGAAGATTTTATTTAAACAACACTTTCATAGATTAAGGCACTGATCTCTACATTGTTAGAGACATGTTGGTGGAAGTGCTTGGACTTAGACTTAGCAGTAGGAGCGGACAAGGTCAGCTCTTCAGTTTGGAAAGAACTTGTCTACAGGATCTTTCCATGCGTAAATATGTGTGTGTGTGTGTCTTAGCAGCCATCAGAATGGGCCAGTATACAACAGTATGGCATGCTTGTTTTTAGACAAGTGTAGCAGGACAGCTGGGTTTGCTACTGAGACTTCTGGACTTCTGTTTCACCCCCTCTGTGTGTGTGCTGGTATATATGAGTGTGTGTATGCGGAGGGATGGGTGAAATTAATTTCATTCAACTTATTGTGTGATAGTTATATTAAGATAGTGCCATAACTGTCATTTAAAACACTATAATCACCACTGTTAACAAATAATGGTACAGTTGTTCATAGCTATTTTTGTATCGATTCTGCAACTACACTGAGATCTTTGAAAATTTGGGAAAGTACTCTGCAATCTTGCATTCTTCTAAGATTTGTCTTCCTTCTACGGCCCCCTTTGCCCCTGCAACTATTTTTCTTAACAAATTATCTGTTCATCCTGTTTGTTGCTGGCTGATATACTTTCAAGAGAATGAGTGATGCTTTAATTCCAACTCTGGGCCTAATCTTGGTGTTGTGAATGAAAAATCCAATAAAAAGTAATAGTAACTTTGCTTATGTAGGTGTAGCTGGACAAAAAGCCAGGACGTAAGTTTTGGAATAGGTTATTCACCTGTTAGGGGTTACCTGTAGTTAGGGATTCTTGCAACACCTGGCCCAGAGACCAGTCTGTCAGGCATGTGGGAATGATTCTTTGGAGCCCAGATATCTTTAGTGAAGGATCTGGCATAGCAGGATGAACCTTCAGCTGAAAAATCTGCAAACCATTCTGCAAAGGAAAGCTGCAGAACGATCCTTACAGCACTAGTGGATAAAATGCAAATTCAGAAATTTTAACTCTGAGGGAACTGCAGCAAGTTGGTGTACACGCGTGAGTCCTATCTGCTCTATGCAGATACATTTGCTTACTCTACACTAACAGGTAGTGCTGAGATTTTTTTAAAACTTATTATCACTGTTGGAGTGATTTAAAAGAAAAAAGCTTTATTGTTGTACAAGTGAACATGTCTGTAATCTATTTTTTACTTTCAGTTATATTTTTAAGCCTGTGAGTCTTGACAAGCTGTTAGATTATCCATTGTATTTGAAACCAATGTTCAGATCAATCCATCGAATATACTGGGTCTGATCATTGTGAGAGACAGTTATCAGTGTATCTGAGTTACAAGCTAAAAGTAAATATCCTTTCTGGGATACAGGCATTGTGTTGAGGACAGGGTATGTGCGCGTCTCTGGCCAGATGCAGTCCGCAGTTATTTGCTTATGCACACGTCTGTCTGTGTCACTGCACTGGGCTGTCTCCGACTTTCAATTACCACGTAGCAACAGAAGTTAGTGTGTTAACTGGAGCTGTGGCAGGCCTGCAGGAACCTTCTCTGTATGTGCTAGTATGGATGTAGATGTCATATTTGGAAGTGAGTTTAGAGCTCCTTATACAATTTAAGTTTGTTTGAAGCGCTGTTGAGGAATGACACGTCTGTGTGTCAGTCATTTACTCGCCTGAAGTTAACCATACATGGATACCATTTCATAACAGCAATAAGGCGTTCCAGGTAGCAAACTTCAGGGTTACAACTGCACTTGGGTGGATGAAGTCGCATAGCTTACGGCTTCATGCCTTAGACTGCCATGCCAGGATGCAATATTTACTGTCCTTGCCTGCCTGTTGTGTTTTACCGCAGTGCTCTGTGTTACCACATTGAATGTGGTTTGAATACTTACATGTAGAGCACACATATTAAAAAGAACACAAACGAGGCCATCCGTACATCTAAAGAAAACTATCTTGTAGCATGTTGGCCTTTATACATGTTTAAATGAACATGTTGAACTTTATTTGAACTGTGACATAGTTATTATTATTAGTTTTGTCATAGTTTTTAAGATGTATTCTTGATACTTCAATTGATTCTGCTTTAGAAGAATCATTTAAGATTTTTACCTTGCTTTTTTATATTAGAGAAAATTGTATTGCAGCACCATTGGCACAGCAGCCTTAAGTAACAGAAGGAGCCTTTTATGTGGGAGACACATTGCTGTTGTTCCAGTAAAAAGGCATCATTTTTAAAAAGAGTGACTGAAAGAATTGTATCTTACAAAGAAAATTATAGGCTTGAGTTTCTTTTCCAGCCATGGATTAGAAAAATATTACTGTCTATTCTAACCTCAACCTTCTGTGAAAAAGAAACAGGAAGTTTCATTATATCCCTCAGAAGGACAACAGTAGGGCATAATTACATCAGACCTGTACACACAACCCTGGCTTGGTTTTCAACCGGGTCCCAGGTTTAACTCCCTGAAAGGGCTGGGGAAACGTTTTGCAAATTCTGATCTATTTTGCTGTAGATGTTGCAATTCAGTTGAAACATGTGCCTTGCAAGCTTTTATTAAACAAACGAAAACCTCAATTGGTGTTTCTTTTTGTGAAGACCTTTTTTTTTTTTTTTTTTAAATTCCTGTGCATCTGATTTCTAGATCTTCCATTGTGTGTTGATACCCCAGCCTCCAAGGATGCTCGTGTAGTAAGTGGTGCAGCTTAACAGCTGTTCACTGGGAAGAATGAGATTTTGTATATGCAATTTGTGTTACTGTTTTGCTGGCTTATTTCAGTCTTCAACATTTCCAGTTTCTGATATGCTTGATTTTAGTAAATGCAAAAAAAAAAAAAATAGCTTGAAAGAATAAATTGAGTATAGTATTTTCAGGCACTCACCTGTTACTATTAGACTTCTGGATTAAAGTTTAATCAAGCCACAGCTAAACTGACATGTACAGTTTTGTCTTAATCTTAAAAAAATGCTCTTTCACTTTCTGAATTTCCACATACTTGAACTCAGTTGATAGATTTGCCAGGAGATGTTTGAGACTAATGAAGTAAGGGCATTTCAGAACTTAATCTTCTATTCATATTATTTAAAAACCCCTTTTCTATTTCTTCCAAAGTAAATAGAAATACAATTTAATATAATACAATCTTAAGTACGATTTCCATGGAGGGGTAAGGAGGAGATACACAAGAAAGAGGGCCAAAAGTTTAACAGGCATTGATAATTCTTCAAACTGTTTGCTCTGGTGGCATTACTATTTACTGAAAGGTAGAAGTTTAGGGACCAAATCTTGTTCTGCATCTGCAGATGTCCAAATCTTGTGACCCTTCATCAGCTTTCCCATCCGATTCACAAGAAGAGGAGCAGCAAGATCAGGTCATAGGGGTTGTGAACTCTTATGGAAGCACTTCTTAATGACTGCTGTTAACTACGCATAACCCAACCTTTAACCAAAAATCTAACAGGAGAAAGTGCAGGCTGTTCGTGTGAATGTGTGGGCACACGTGTTGTGTTTACATTTAGAGAGATCTGGTTTACTACTGTGATTTGGAGGTGTAATGGGCAGTTTCTGTTATTGCTAATGGTGGTTGAATCTATAAATCCCCTGTATGTTAATGGGCAGATGGATTCTAGAGTACTATGGTATTAGAGATGAAAGAAAAGCTGAGTTTATTCCAGCACAAGCAATATTTAATGTGAAATAACACCTCAATGTAAGTCTGTATATTCATGCCTTTAGTGCTCCTTTTAAAACTTAACTTGTGGAGGGGGGGGAAGAAAATTCTAAAACATGCACTGCGTGTTATTTTAGCAGTCATTGCTACTTCAACGATACATCTAAAAGGAAATATCACCATTATGTTGCTGCACTCTTACTATGCCAAATGCAGAGCTAGTGATGCCTAAATGTCTTCTGAATTGTTTGGTACCTCAACTGGATGTTTAAAGGTGTAATTTATCTGGCAATGTTTTTGATTTCAGCGCAGTTAAATGTATGTGATTCTGCCTTTCAAGTGATGTTTAAGGTTACCTATTTATTTGATGGAAAAGAGGTGGATGTTTAATGCCTTTCAAAGTTTCAAACTTTGTTACTTCAGTAATGCAGAATTATTGGTGGTGCTTTACTCGTTAACAGTGGCGTTTTAGCAGTAGTGTGTATGGCATATGGACATATCTATGTGCAGGTATTTAATAACAAATCTAAGGAATCCAATTCCTTTTATCCTGTTTGTTGTCTTGGACAGTTTTTTTTTTTTATCAAAATAATGTATACATAGTAAATATTTTTCTCTTGTGATAAACTTTTTCTGTGAAAAAAAAAAATAAAATTGTAATAAAAGCAAAGTCCAGACGTATGAATTGTTTGGGACACAAACCATTTTATGCTTTCTTGTGAGAAGTCTGATACCCATTCACAAAAAACATGTAGTTCATAATGAATTAACCTCCTTTCTCTGTTGTGGTAATAAAGTGATTTTTGTATTCTGTTTTATTATTTGCATATGCAATTTTCAGTCAAGTGAAGACCGTACAGCATAGCTCAAATGTCTGTCTTGACGGGGCAGCATAAATATTCTTGCAGCTCTTGAGGATTAGCAGCCTGCTCAGACTGGATCCATATGTCTTGCTGAGTGTGCTACTGGTGTGAGGATGAGCAGCGAAATACGAGGTGCTTCATGTGGAATTATTGAACTCTGATTTTCTCCCTAAAGATCCTCCTCCGGCAAGTGTGTCACCTGGAAATAAATTGCTATGCAACATCAAATGCTGACTGTTTTTTTTTTTTTTTTTTTTTTTTTAATCAACTAATGTATCATCTGTCTTGAATTTTTACAGATCATGATTACATTTATTGGAGCCTTCTAAGATTTTATAAGCTGTTAGTAGGAGTGAAATCTTTGAAGGCAGACTACTTTGTAGTAATTTACCCTGTAATGATATGAAAACCTTGAGATTATTTTAGTTAAATTCTAAAGATGGTAGAAATACCGTGTGAAGTGCCTCTCCGAAATTTGATCATACCGCACTTAAAACCCCATATCTTTACATCTTTAATTTATAATAGTTCTGATTTTGAACATTTGTCAGACTGCTTCGTTTTAGACGAGTCAGGAAATGTGCTGATGTGGAAGTATGTGGGGTTTATCTGTTAATTCTTCAAGCACCCAGGCTTTGTGATTGCTTAGCTGAAAGGGGGAGGGAGCTGCCTGGCACTATGAAATTTGGGGTGTTTGTGGACTCTTCCATTTCATTATCTAAAAGTGTGACCATGTTTACCAGCTGTGAAATACAGAGTATTCTATTATATAGAATAGAATTTATATGTGTGTGTATAAATAGCTGTATATAAAAATGTGCATGTGTATTTTATGTAGCTGTATATATATCTTTATAAATTTATATTCTGATTATAATCAGTGTTTGAGAGGTGTTAGGTAAAATGACTGTTGGCTTGGAGTTTTTTACTCCCTAAATGGTAGCTCTGGTTTCTAGGACCTAGTTTCCCAGATTTTCCAATTTTTGCTGTGACCCAGAGTAGCATACTTCAATTCCTGTGTGTTTTCATATTGCTCAGATAGCAAATATGATAGACTTTTTTTTTTCTAATAGTAAAGAGATGAGATGCATCTCATTATTAATTAAATTGCATATATAGAATATCCAAATGTAAGGCAATATAGAGTATTACAGAACTATTCAGTGAGTTATCTATTGCTGGTGTATTATATGTTTACCTTCAGAATTTATATAATTCTGAAGCTTTTCATAATGTTTTGGAATTTCTTCTTGTTTCAGAGTTTTGGCTGTAATGTCTGCTGTCAAGCCTTGACTCCTGATGTCACTATACTGACTGGTTATAGAAAGACCCAAACCATGTTAGACCGAGTTGTTTTTTTTTCCCCACTGTTGCAATAAATACCATCAGATTCTGTAAGATGAGAGTGAATATAAAATGATGCCCTAGGCCATTCCCCCCTCTGAAGAAAGCTGACAAAGGATGGACAAGAATGCAGCTGCCTTCCCTTGACTGCATCGTGTCGCACTGTCTGTGAGACCCTGAGCGCGGAAGCTGTGCTCTTCCCAGAGCAGTTGTTGGGCGCTGGAAAGAGCGGATGTGGTTTCCTTGGTGGATCAATAATACAAAATCACTGCTGCAGAAGTTGTTCACCTGTTCATGCAATTTTAGAAAGGTGCATTAAAATTGAGTCTTGTTTTCATTTCATTGTGAAAACTTACTTCTGAAACACACACCAGCAGTGTAATTTTTATCTATTTCCACATTATTAATACTTGGATAAATGCTGATTTTGTTTTGTTTTGGTTTTGTTTTCTTTTTTTTTTTTTTCTTCACCTCCTTCCCCCCCCCACTCCCTCCCCAATTTGGGCTGTTTTGTGATGATCTGAGCTGATAGTTTGGCCTCTGAATAGCAAGATTTAGTGATGCCAATTTAATGATTCTCAGATTCAGTGGTTCCAATTCACAGTTCACCAGATAGGGTTTGATGGAGAAGGATCCTAAAAATAAATCTCACTATGATCCTTTGGCAATAGAAGCTGATAGTGCCCTGAAGATATCTAAGGAGCTTATTTAACCTATTTATGTTTATTTCTTCTCCATGTTTCTTACTGGAGCCACGAGCCATCTCCACAGTCCTTACTCAGGTTGCCTCTTGGATTAACATGGTATCCATCTCTGCAGTTTCTGTTTCAGTTTCACAGGAAGAGTCAAGTTCCTTTGGAAAATGTGGGTATCCACAAAGAGCCATGCCATTTTCTTGGCAGTGTCCTGAGAAAGAAATGAGGTTACTCTGGAATGGTCAATACTGTAGCATTTCAATTTATACTGTACGTACATATACATATAATAATACAGCTTTTGAGAATTGCTTGCCACTCCTTAAACTGTTTAGCTGCCTGTTGATCCCTAATCAGCACGTAGAGTCTACTGTGGACAGTGGAAAATGTTTTTCCTGTTTTTTGAAGTAGTTACCAGGACAGAGTATCAGCCACTGACCCTAAAAAGACCCAAACACAAGCCTGTGCTTTGACCTCCCTGGTCCCCGTCAGCTGAACTGGAGCTCCCTCCCTGCCCCTCAATTCCAGAAGAAAAATGGCTTTCAGTGAGAAGGCTGATCAAGACGTTTAGTCTGTTCGTCAGTACTTTCCAACAAAATTTGATCCTTTTGTTATAGCTTGAAAAAAAATGCCTGACCAGCCTATTAGAAATAATTTTCGCCATTTCAAAATGGATATTTTCACATGTATACAGCTGCCTGACATCAGTAATAGCAATATTTTGGCCATGCCTGGCTGGGTCATGTAATTTCAGAGCTGGTAATCACAGCCAGACACACTCAAGTGTGTTTGCATCCCTTTAAATTGTAGGGTGGCATGTATATTCACAAATACGTATTTTTATATACATATTTGTTTTGTCATTGCACAGGTTTTGTGCGGCTGGATGTTGGAAATAACACAGTTGTGCTAGTCTGTATCCGCGGTGGCGAGGCTGCTGCTGGTTCTGCTCTGTAAGGCACGCCCTGAATTCCGTCGATGGGAGCGTCCTGCAGCAGAAGCCTAAATTTTCATCACCAAAGTGATGTCCTAACGAGCGTATTGACCATACCTGGGCTCATATGTGTGAGGAAGTAGTGTGAGTAAAATCCAGCTTGTGTCTTGGTAGGCTGTAGACAAAAAGGGATGTTTCTAAATGCACGTGTGAATGTAAGAGAAGAGAAAGGGCAGCACATCTTGCAGCGTAGGTTAAAATGGAGCACTTAATTTTGAGAGGATTTAGTTTGCCTGTTGAGAGTCTGTGTAAGGCCAGTAGGACACATTGCATTTCACAGGAGGGTGTGCTGCGCTGCGTCTCGGCACTGATCTAACTTGTCCGAAGCTGAACACCCATGCGGGTGGTCTGGCTGGTTCATTAAATGTTCTAAATTAATGAGCTTTCTAGTGCCTTCGTGGGGCAGGGAATTATTCACATTTTAGTTTTAAGTAAGGCACGAAGAGTAAAGATGACACACTCAAAGCTTAGCTACAGCACATTAACCATGTATGGATCTTGATGGTTTCTTGTAACTGGTAAACCATTCCTTAAAAATATTTGGTTTTACTTTTTGCCTTCCAGGTCTGAGATCCCACATTGTGCCAATTTTTAGAAACTATCGTCCCTTCACTTTCCTAGGGTAAAAATAAAAGTTTGTAATAACATGATCTGACTACCCCAGTGATCACCTCTCCTAAAAAACTGGTAGTTCCCCAGGTGGCGGAGGTGCAGATCTAGCAGCTGGTTGTCACCTTTGGCTGTTGCCTGTAATATTTGACTAAAGCCAAGGGAAATGGTTTCTAGCTTTCTTAACCAAAGCTTCACTTCCAGCCTAGGTAAGTTATCACTGAAGTTACAACACCCCTGCCTTGCTATCACCCTTCTACTAAAACTCGCAAACCTGTGCTCAAAACAGCAAAAGAGACCGTTCCTCATTGAAAAAAACACTGGCGCAGTTTGACCAGCTGGACGCAGAGGTTTGGCAAAAGGCTCTTCCTAAGCTGTTGTTACCATTGCTGTGGGAAGGGAGATATTGTTGTTCCTGCTTCTTAGCAGGAACAGAGGACGCTGCTGGGAATTGCACTTGGTTTGATGAGTGATTGGCATTGGAATGACCCCACTTGGATTTACACTTCCGCTGACCGTGTTATAACCGGTGCAGTGATTCCCACGCCCCGATGGTTTTACGCATGTTTAGCCAGACTGCTGCATTTGCTTGCCATCTCGGTATTATTCTCAAGAGCGGCGCAGACTGTTGTTTTCCCAAGTATGTTTCACCCAAAGACTGAAATTTTAAATGTGATAATTGGTGTGAATTCTGCCCCCCCCCCAACCCCCGCTGGATCCGCCGCACTTGCAGGAAGGGAGCATCTGGGCGCAAGCAGCAGCGGAGCGCGGGGAGAAAGCCCTGGCATTGGGGGAAAATGAGGAATTGGCTGGGAATTGCTGTCCGCCGCGGTGGGAGCTGCGCCTCCACCCAGGCGGGAGCGGGCCCGCCCCGTCCCCCGCCCAGGGCTCTGAGTGGCCGCGGCGGCGGGGGCGGGACGGGTCTCCACGTGGCGTGGGTGAGCGCGGCGCAGTGCTGCGGCGTGGGGTGTTTTGCTGGGCTCTGCGGGATGGGCCGGGCGGGACGGAGCGGCTGCGGGCGGCTCCTGGCCCTGCTGTTGCTGGTGGTGTGCGGGGCGGCGGCGGCGGCGGGGGGTCTGAGGCCCGGCGTCGCTCCCCGCCTGCTCCGCTTCTCCGGGCAGGTGCCCGAGAACAGCCCGGCGGGGACGCGGGTGCGGGGCTTGCGGGTGCCGTTGCGGAGGCTGCTGGGCCCCGGGGAACCGGCCGGGGAGTGGGCGCTGGAGGGCGACGGCGCCTCCCGCTTCTCCCTCCAGCGGCGGGTGGGCGGCGGGCGGGGGGGGCTGCTGCTGCTCCGCACGGCCGAGCGCCTGGACCGGGAGGCGCGGCCCGAGTACGGGCTCCGGTTGCGGCGACGGCGGGCGGGACGGTCCCCGCGGGAGGGCTTGCTGCAGGTCCGCGTCCTGGACCGCAACGACCACCGGCCCCGCCTGCCGCCGGCGCGGCCGCTGGAGGTGGACGAGCTGGCCCCGCTGGGCACCGAGGTGGTCCGGCTCCGCGCCTCGGACGGCGACGAGGGGCCCAACGCCCGCCTCACCTACCGGCCCTGGCCGCCGGGCGCCGGCAGCCGCCGGCTCTTCGTGGTGCCCCGCAGCGGGCAGGTGCTGACCGTGGGCTCGCTGCTGGGGCTGCGCCGCCTCCGCCTCTGCGTGACGGCCCACGACCACGGCCGGCCCCGGCCGCTGCGCAGCCCCCCGCGGTGCCTGCGCCTGGCCGTGCGCGGGGGGAGGCGGCGGCGGGCGCGATCGCTGCCGCCGCAGCCGCAGCCCCATCGGCCGCCGGGGCCCGGCTCCCGGCGCTACACGGCCCGCTTGCCCCCCGGGGCGCGGGTGGGCGACACCGTTTTCACCGTCCCGCGGAGCCTCGAGCGGGCGGCGGGCGGCTGGTTCGAGCTGGCGGCGGCCCCCGGCGCCAGCCCCGTGGGGGTCGACCGGGCGTCGGGGCGGCTCTACCTCCGACGGGAGCTGCGAGCGGGCGGCCGGGCGGAGGTACCGGTCAAGGTGCATCGCGGCGGCGGACGAGGTAGGGGGTCCGGGAGGGTGGACGGGCAGCGGGGCTGGGGTGGCGTCTTCCCCGCGCTGCTGCCCCGGGTGGGGATGGAGGGTCGCGAAATGGCCGGGTGGGGTTAGAGGGTTGCCCCGCCGTAGTGGGGGGAGAACGCTGAGCCGGCACGGCCGTGCCGGGCGCTTGTCACTCGAGGGGATGCCGCCCTCCGTGGGTGCGGGGAGCCCTGGGAGCTGGGGAGCTCCACCCCGGGCTGTGTGGGTTTGGTGGCGTGGGGATGTGCCGTCTCTTCTCCCGTACTGCCTGCAGAGCTTTCACCTCCTGTCTTTGAAGGAACAGATTAAAACAGGGATAACGGTATTTTGGTTATGTTGTCTTGTAGGGAATTCTTGTCCTAGAAAGTTCACTTTCACAGGACCGGAGGGGTCTGTGCATGGGTTAGTTTGTTAAAAAAAGGGGGCAAACTACAACAAACAGCTCGTCCAATAGCAGAGGGAGTTACCAGAGAGCCTCCTTTGTTCACGGTGGTCCTCTGTGGCCTGCGAAGGGAGAGGTGAGGTTGCCCTGGGAGCACTGTCAGTCTGCTGGGAGACCCTGCTGGGGCTTCTTCAAGCGGGTTCTAGGGGCTTCTTCAAGCGGGTTCTAGGGGCTCTTAGCGTTCTGGACTCCGTCTCCTTTTGCCATTCTTGTACTGAACCGTGCTGAAATGGCGCTGCGTGTCAGCCACAGCCATGGCAGAGCAGTGCACAGGAAGGGAAAGAAGCCCCTGCAAAGTAGATGTCAATGAGCTTAGGACAAGCAAAAAATAAAAGCAAGCTGGATCTGGAATTCTAGGAGTTGGTGTGGAGAACTAAATGAAGGTGTCATCATACCACTGTGTAAATCCTGTTTACATCAACAGCTTGTGTACTGTATGTGGTTCTCCTAATAACACAGCAAAGAGAATGGCTAGACTTGCTAAACTTCTAAAACCATGTTAAGCTGGAGGTGCGTTATGGGCTACAAGAGCCATTCTTTCCACGTGTGATTTTTATCTCTTTCAGAGTAAGTTTTATAGGGTGTTTGTGACTGTAGCTCAGGTCTCTGACAGCGTTACCAGTTATCAGTTGCTTGGGGGTTTGTTTGTTTGGGTTTTTTTTCTTAGATGTTTACAGCTTCACTATAGAGGGAATATTTACAGTTTTCTGTAAATGGTTTTTACAGCCTAACACTCAGGAAATGCAAAACCTAGAGCTGCAAGGAACACAAATCTGCTGGAGCATGCTGGGGGCTGTGATCTTTACCATTGTGCTCCGTGTGCGAGCTGAGAATCCGAGAGCTGTTTGCCTGAGAAACTTATTCTTGCAGGAATGGGCTGTGTTGTGCAAGTGAGAAACGTTTAACAGAATAAAACCACTGTGCAGTATTTCTAGATACTAACTTTAAACAAATCACCCAACGCTGAACGTAGAACTTCTCATTCAAGCTAAAGACGGAGTTGGAAAGGTGACATGTTGCTTGACCATCTTGCTTATTTATAATGGAAGCAAATAACTCTGTGAGTAGGGTTGTACAAATGATTAATCGTGTTGTCCTCTCCAGTCTGGTGCTGTACAGCATGTTTTTACCACTGTCTGCGCACTGATAGTGTATTGACAAGAGATGAGCCTCAGGGAGAAAGGAATTCAATGATCAAGTGGGACAAGGTCATTTAGACCCTCCTTTGAGCTACTTTGAAAATCAAAACTGTCTCATACCTTTGTACAGTAGTGAACTTGGGATCTCTTTCTGGCTGCTTATTTTACAAGAAGATGAATAAATGATGGGAGGCTTTGAGTATCCATTTTTTTATCTGAAGAAACCTGGTGAACTGTCTAAAGCTGAACAGAATTAACTTTGGTCTTCTCCTCATTTCCCCTCATGTCTCTTATTAAATGTAATTAGCAGTGGGGCACATAGTAATCAATATTATGGAACATGTGCCAAACTTATAATCCTCTTGTTAATTGAAAAACAAAACTATTAGACCCTTATTAATTGCCATCTCTTATGTAAAAATTGTGAGTGCAAGCAGGCATTTCACAGGTGCTGCTTCTCCAGTGAAGCGTGTGTCTTGGGGTTTGGGTTTTTTTTTTGTTTTGTTTTGTTTTTTCAAGAAAAACAAAGCTTTTTTTTTGTCACTTAAAAAGAAAGGAGGTCAGACAGTAACTTAGAGCGCTGTCTCTTGCAACTGTAGTTCTAAGAAGACAAGGTATTCATGTACATGGTTGAAATACTGAAATAAACTGAGCACAGAGTGCAATAACCTGAATCCTGCCTGCTGCTCAGCGGTACTCAGCAGTGATGCAAATGGGGCTGCTGTCTGTTCTGTGGGGACATCATAGCTTGCACTGTGAAAATACAGTCTTTCTCCCACTGAATATACACTTGGTACATCACAGAGAGATTCACACGGCTTCCATGAATTGTCTTACCTGCACAGATCTTCCCTAGGAACATGGCAGGTTGCCTCTGTCGCTGAAAGCCTTGCTGGTCGGGGCTCTGCATGGGTGTAGCTGTGGGGCTGGGACCTGGAGTTCAGACAAGACTCTTACACAAAGACAGAAGCTGCGAACCCTCCATTTCCTCATCTGGATTTTCTCCAGGATATTTAAGATTTTGGGAACACTCACTGCACTGCTGTAACAGCACATAGCCTGAGCATGGAAGGGCTGGGGGTGGTGGGGAAGGGTTGGAAGGGCTGTAGCTCCCTTTCCATTCCAGGTCTGCCTCTGTTCATGAACACCTGCCCACACCTGCAAGCACCTATGTAGGTTCTCGTACCTGTTCCAAACTTACACAGGGTGGGACATGTACAGTTACACAACTGTTTCCTCTTCCCCCACCTGCAGCCATCCTTTCTGATGCTGGCGATGCGTACTGACACATGCTGTGTAGAAGCTTTATGTTTAGGACTTTGTCTATCATGCTTCGAAAAGTGAAGGGAAAAAATTTCTTACCCGTGTGTTTCATCTCTAGAAGACGCTCAGCTCTGTTTTGTTGGGTTTTTTTTGTTTGGTTGGTTGGTTTGGTTTTTTTTCAATCTTAAGAGCCTGCCACAAAAGGCTTGTAGAGCACATGTGTCTTGGCTGGGAATAGCGAGACCCTCTGGGTCATTTTACCATGCTCCTGCACACACCAACGCCGCAGATACAGCCCACGTGCTATCAAACTGAAAACACCCGTGGTAAGAAGTCACTCCGTAATCTACAAAGGTTAATTTTTCTTTAACAACAAGGGAGACTTGAAAGCCCAGCAAGACAAATCTCTTCCCCTCCAGCATGTCTGCAGTGCCCTGAAGTTACTCTTAGCTTGAGGCTAGCAATCCTTTAAATCTGGGATGCCTCAAGGCATCAAAGTGAGGTAAACGCCAGCAGTTAGTTTATGACTGAAATGAATGAAACAGTTGCAAGGCTGTTCCATATATTCATGTTTTGGAATTGAGATGGATCTCTCATCCCCTGTTCTCTTTCAGGTGGGATAACAACTATTTACTCCTGTAACTGAATTCTGAGAAAACCCTAAATCTGACTGAGGAGGCGATGGCATAATGCTGTTCCTCGAGTATGGTGTCTTATGATAGAATACGATCGGTATTGGACCCTTATGACTCACTGGAAGCAAACTACATTTTAAAAAGGCATCTGTCAAATCTTGAAATTCCTGAAAATACAGCCTAGGCTGCACACAGAAGCATTATGTGGTTTGAGTCCCTGCATTTTCTTAAAAAAACCTGCACCAGGATGCCTACTGGGAAAGGAAGGTCTTTCAATCCACATAATACAGGTTCTGTAAAAACCAACCAGTAATCCATATACGTTGCTGGCTATGATTTCAAATAAAGATAAAGCTTAGGGTTTTTTTTTTTTATGGAGTCAGAAATGGCCCATTGCTTCCTGGCACCCCCTGACATTTTTGGAACAAAATAAATCTGACTCCAAAAACAGAAATCTGACCTGGCAATCAGGTTTGGAGGTCATACTATATGCTGCCTTTTTTTTCCCCCCCTCCTGGTATCAGACTGATTAAAACCATCTGTGGCTACCATTGCTATGGCTTTGAATTCAGGTCCTGACAGAGGAAAAGTTTGCTTCATTTAAACTGTGAAAGCATTTTAATGGCCAGGGATCATTAGACAAAACAGCAAGCTCCAGGATTAAGGTTATTGTGTTACCCCGTCTGTATGTATCTTTGGAAGAATCTTGCTGTAAAAAGAAATTGATGTAAAAATATAGAATGACTCAGAGGCAATAAATAAGTGGTAAGAATGCCTGATAAAGTCTGTAGCTGAGAAACGAACAAAAAACTTAAAAACTGAAGAGGCAAATGCAAAGTTTGTGTTACAAGTATTCTTAATCAGGTACGTAATAGGCTATTTAAATTAGGAGAAAGCCTTTATCGCAACAAGTTAGAAAAGCAGTAGGAGACCTTCAAAATAGAATATTCAGCCCCTTATACTCAATGTTAACGTCTTAAATCCTTTTATACAGCCTGTGATTTCATATTTCTGAGTTTTCATTACATTACAACAGCAGGAAGGCATTTAAAAATCTAGTTTAGACCCAGATCAAAGCTGCACCATGCCAGAAATATTCCTGCCTGCTCTCAGTGTTGTTTCGCGCTCCAAGAGCAGCATGCAGCACGCGGCAGGGTTCAGCTTTTGTGTACAGGCAGGGGCTGGCGGATCTCCGGCCGCCTTTCACGCCTGCATTACATGTGACAGGCCCAGAATTCACATGTAGTGTGTTTGCACAAGTGATTTGTTCCTATAAGCATCTTCATTTGAGAATATGGCTGGAAAGTGAAGTCAAACTCGCTCCTGTTGGTGCATCTCCAGTGGGCTTTGAAAGCTGGCCTTGCTGGAGAGCGGTGGTGGCTTCTCAGGAAGCATTTCAGCGTGGGCATTCGCGTTTCCTCGCTAAAGCAGTCGGACCCTCACTAGTGTGTAACACAGCAGCCCTGGCGTTTTAGCGTGAGGCTGGCATACAAGTGGAAACTGCCCACAATTTGAGAGAAAGTTGAGCAGTAAGTTTAAGAAAAACCTTTGAAAGCTTGACCTTAGGAAGCAGGTTGATGGAAAGGACTTGCGGTTCTGTTCCTGTAATTAGACGCTTCTTGCTGTCTTGCGCGTTGCTGCTGGACGGACCTAAAAGCAGCGCTTGGTGCGAGCAGAGTAAGGAGTGGTTTGCATGTACGACTATGGATGTGCTTGCTTTACATCAGGTGGGTTGGCTGAGCTTTTGAGTGAGCACACAAACGCTGTACGTACGGAATAGACATCTGCTTCATGAAAGAGAAGTAGCAAAGCAGTGAGGGAAATGCCTGTGGAAGGGGAGGAGGATCTGTTTAGAAATTTTTTATATGAGGAGAACTGGAAGGCAGGCTATCGGCTCTACCTTTTTGTTTCTTAGGGCGCAGCGCAGGAACCAGCACGCTGCTCCTTTGGAGGCTGCTGCCCGGCTTGATCCGAATGCACCTCTCAGTGCTGCTGCCCACCAGTATCAAAGGTGCACGTGCTGCTGGCTCTGAGGGCATCTCTTACAGTTCCATTCAATGGTGTTAACAGGAAATATTGCTACAACTTTTTTGGGCATCTTTTTTTACATATAAAACATACTATTAGTAGTGAAAAGAAACCTGGTATTTTGCTGGTGATGATAACTGGGAGCTTGTCCAGACATAAGCTCCTTGGAGTATGTTGGGTTTCTTTAATGGTGCTGCCCTTATTAAAAATGTTTGGGAATCCTCCTAGAAGTTGTGACTATACATTTTGAGCCTCTTTTTTTTTGTTGGCAAGAGACAAGAGACCTTGCAGGTAATTTCTCTTCAGTGACATAAATACAGCCTTGTTACTGTGGTGTGCTGTACCACACGAATGTCTATTTTGTCTGTATCTTTTCTCTCATTTTCTGAAATACTGACCGGAGAGTGGAAGATGGAAGTTGTGGGGGATGGAAACAAACCCCAAATACATGCCCCTTCTCCCTATCAACAGTAAAAGCTGAATGATCTGCAAACAGAAGCAACTTTTAAATGCCAAGATTGCAGCTGTTTCTTACAGCGTTGTCCTTCCCTTTAAAAAAAAAAAAAGTCCCACAAGTGTCCTCTGTGTTGCTGACTCCTCGACTATTCTTACTATGTCAGCATGGTCTGGCTGCTGAACAGACTTCCTCACCAACTGATGTGCCTGCACATAATTATGGATTATAGTATTTAATAGCATCTCTTAGCGGTGATTAGGAGGCTGTTAACATGGCAAGCGGTAATAAAAAACGTGTTTTATGAAAAATGTCACCTGGAAGCTTTTGAGATCCTGTAACTAATTGTACTTCTCGTCTTCTCTGCGGGGCTGTGAAGGGTTTCGAGTCCTCGTGGTTGGGTGGTAATGGGCAAATGTTGGCAGATACAGTGGATTTAAGGGTTGAGGCAAATCGGCTACTTCTGTAATCACGGATCTGACAGTGCTTCAGAGCCTTCCTCTGGAAACAAACAAAAAAAAAGATGAGCACTTTTAAAAACTAGAGGATGACACCCAAGGTTTAAAGGCTAGGGCAAGGTGATGTGGTAGCAAAAACAATAGAATGGATTTTGCAGTCCTGTTCATGCATCTGGCTGAAGCTTTTTCTGTGATGTGCAGACATCTCCCTGTGGAGATGTCTTTGCTGTCCAACAAATGCCATAGGTGTCTCAGATACCCGGTGTGATGGAGGTACCCGCTGTAGCTTTGTATTCACATAGAAAGTGGAAAAATTGGCTGAAAATTTGTCTTTGCTACCTCTGTGTGCAGTAGCACCTGCAATTGGCCTTTTTTAGCTCTGATGGTGCCACTGGATAAGTCCACAGGTAGTATTGAGGTCAGCAAGACCTTGTCTCCTAAAATTGGAGAGGTGGTGTATGAGTAGAAAACATGTCCAAGTCCTGGTGTATATTAAAAAATACATCATTAAAATAATGCAAAGTGATCTCTGCAGGCTGTTGGGCTTGCTGGCTGTGGTTAACCAAGGAGGGAGAGTTGAAACCCACTGGCATAGCTTGAGATGAGGCGATTGGCACAGTCGCAGTGCCCAGCTGTTCTGTGGCTGTGGGCTGTTCATCCACAAGCGAATGTAGTGGTTTGTGGGCTTTTGAGGGAGAGAAGAGGCCTATTTCTGTTACTGGGATAGTCAGGTTACTACCCTGCCTTTAAGGCATAGCCCTCTCTGCTTAGTCCAACAGAGTCCAGTTGGTAAGCTAGGGTGTTACAAGGGGATAGATATGATACCCCCTCAGCATTGTATCCAAACCTTAGGAATATTTTTGAGAAATTGAATCTGTTAATTAACAGAAACTTCACCCTCAGGAGTCTCTCATCAGTGTTTGGGGTGGAGCTGACCCATCATTTTCATAACAGCAAACTAGCCATACTAAAACGGCCCTGTACAACTTTTCTTAATGGAGCTGGAGAAAAGAAATTCAGAAAATGAAGGCTTTAGTTCTGGAAGGGAGACCTGTGCAATGAAGGCTCTCCCTGCTGTGAGAGCTCCTTCTTGCCCCAACGCTTCTCCCAGGAGGGATGACAGCACGTGCTGTAGCTGGGGCAGACACACGAGTATTGCAGGCATTGCTGATCGGTCTGCTTGTCCAGACCAAGGAAAAGTTGCTTTTACTTTTCCTTTCCTTCAGTGGGCACCCTCATTTGGGATGCCCATCTTCTGGACAACTGCTGATTTTCATAAAGCTTTTGTAGGAACAAAGTGGCCACCAGATTCAAAAGCCACTTGGGCGGGAGAGAGTGGGCAGAGCAGACAGCATGACTGCGTGACTTGAGATACAAGTTTCTTAACTTATTCAGTGCCTCAGGTGTTTTCTGGCAATGGCGTTCTTTTTAAGTTGAGGAAATACAGGTCATTTGAAACTAATTTTGTGTTCCAGTCCTGAAGCTGACAATGGTTTCTTAGCCGTGATAGTAACCATTTCTCAGGTGTGGATTTCCTGGTGAGGGTTCAACAGCGAGCCAGAGCTCCCGGAGCCTTGCCCTGCCGCTGAGGGGTAACTGTGTGGCCTGACAGCACAATGAGTGGCTGTGTAGGCATCTCACCTTGATGGCCTATTTCAAGCTGGGTACTTAGAAACATCTTTGCATACCATGCTGTCTCTTTTCCATTCAAATGATTCATTTTGCCAGAGGGGATATAAGCAAAACATAAGCTACCATTTTTTATGCACGTTTTTTTACTTCTTAGCTTCCCAACATTAGTCCCGTCAAACCCACATCAGTCTGTGCAGCTCTAATCCTCATCTTGGGACAAGAAACTGACTTCTATCACATTTTCTCCTTCAACTAAGGGAGGAAAAGAAATTATTAAAGGAACATGGAATGGATAAAAGCTTGCAAGAGTAGCCAGTTTAATGCTTTTCCATTTTTTTCTTCGCTTTTATGCTCTTGTCCAAGGATGGTGCAGGTGTATCTGCTCTGATCTGCTGACGTATGTTCAGCCCTCACAGACAGAAAGTTAGCAGCTCTTCAGTGCGTGGATGGCCATGTCGTGAGTTCCCCCATCCTTGCACTTGCCATATCCTAACCCTTTTACTTCGGTTCAGCTGGTGGTTGGTTCATGCCATCCCTGACATGCCTTTCTTATATGTAAACAAGGGGTAGAGCTGAAGCCTTCAGGATATATTGGTATCTCAAGCAAAACCAGCCCCTTAATATTCTCTTGTGGATCGATCATGCCAAGACTCTTTTTCAAATGCATGGTGCAGAAGCCAGGTGTTTTGTCCTGTTGATAGCCTTGTTTCACAGGCTATAGAGCCTAGTTTCCTGATTATTTCCTTCCTTCAAGTGGGTGATTCGTATTGACAAAACGGGTGAGCCGTAACATCACTGGGGGATGTTGCATTCTGATTTAATGGGATGCTGCGCTTGTGTCAGTGGAACAAAATAAAACACTATTGATTTCAGAGGCTTGATCTGTTAATGCCTTTGCAGTTATGACAGTTGAAAAAATGATGCATTGCTAGAAAAAAAAACCCTACTTTATCAAGACTGGTTTTGTTTCACTGACTTGTTTCAAGTCAATGAAATAACTTGCCATAGTATTTGATTGCCATGTGTCTGTAACACCTTAAAACCCTTGAGTTTCTCATGTCTGGTGTCTGTGCAAAGCAGAGACAGCTACCAGAACAGAAATGTTTGTACGCCTGAGTAGCGAAGGCTCAAAGCGCTGCTTCTGAACAGCTTTTTCTGAATGATAGGGCAGAATAGTGCTGTTTGACTGGCCTTTGGTTAGTCTCCGGTGCATGCTCAACACTACTTTTTTTTAGAGTTTGGGACTTGCTCTGAGTTAAACCTAACCTTTATAACCATCTTTTCTTTATAGAATCATGGAAGCATTTAGGTTGGAAAAGACCCTTAAGATCATCAAGTCCAGCCCCAGGTTATTTTGACAGGATGCTTGCAGGTTGCTTTGGTTTAAGTTTTCTTTACTTGCTTAGAGAGAACAGTTCTGCTCCTTCAGGCCTTAAAAACATAAATAAATGCTGAGGGGCTGAAGGAGCGAGCCAGGTCTCAGCTGCAGAAAGATGTTCCACCAGATATCTGAAGTTTATTACCAACTGCTGCTGTACCACAGCCCTCCAGGTTTGGCCTCAAGCTGTGTTTTTCCTTTCATGTGTGGTGCTCTCTGTTTCTAGAGTCACATTCACTCCTTCCCTCACTTCTTACCTTTAAGCGAACAGCAAAAAAACCCACAAGGTCCAAAGAATGTTTATGCCAGAAATTCCCTTAGGCTGCTGGGGAACGAGTGACACGTGAACATGTAAGCTTCAAAAATCAATGAGATGCAAAAGCTGAAGGGCAGGGGAATTAAAGTGTGATGGAGAGGATTTAACAGTCTTGCTGGTACCCTGCAGTGCCCCTGCCTAAAGGCAGACTTTACTCTAACAAACTGATTGCTGGCAGATATTTATCTAGTTAGGTCTTAAAGATCTCATTGGTGGATGATCTCTTGCCTCTCCAGCTGCTATCAAGTACTCTGTTATCCTTATAATTCAAAAACTGCTGAGGGATTCCTCCCCTCCCAACATCTAACACGAATCTTTTCCTTGGGAACGAGGGTTTATCAGGAGTAGTGTGGCCAGCAGGACCAGGCAAGTGCTCATCCCCTGTACTCAGCACCGGTGAGGCCGCACCTCTATTACTGTATCCAGTTTTGGGCCCCTCAGTACAAGACAGACATTGAGGTGCTGGAGTGCGTCTAAAGATGAGCAGTGAAGCTCATGAAGGGTCTGGAGAACAAGCTCTGTGAGGAGCAGCTGAGGACTTTGTTATTGATTGATATTTAACACATGGATCATCTACGTGGGACAATACTAAGGAATAAGCCATATAATTATAATTCTTTTGAATAATTCTCTAAGTTTCACTAAATGGGAAAAATGCTTGACTAGATATTAATCTCTGATTAATCTCTAGTGGAACACTGGCACAGGTTGCCCAGAGAGGTAGCGGAAGCCCCATCCCTGGAAACATTCAAGGCCAGGTTGAATGGGGCTCTGAGCAACCTGATCTGGTTGGAGATGTCCCTGTTCCTTGCAAGGGGGTTGGACTAGGTGGCCTTTAAAGGTCCCTTCCAACCCTAACTATTCTATGAGTCTATGATTCTATGAAATTAGAACCATCTGAATTAGACCAATGAATGAACAAAAACATTTTTTAATGCCACGTGTCTACAAGTTTTCATTCTGTTACTTGGCGCTAGCAAAATGACACTGTCTATAGCTGGGTCAGTTAAGACATGTTTTTCAGCCCTCTCAGCTGTGCATAAAACACTGACCACTACAGCTGCTCTTGTGCACCATTAGCTCCTGCTGATGGTTGTGTCTTGTCTTACACCGAGCAATACAGAGAAAAAAATTCTTAGAGCAGCGTGTTTAACAAATGTTCCCATGTATGCAATATAGGTGCATTAGAAAACCAGAAACCACGTAATCTAATAATTTCCTCTAGCTAAAGAAACCATGTCTTAAATTATTTTAAATACTTTTAAAAACCCACAAAACTTCAGTGAAGTCTTTTCGCTCCTGGGAATGATTACCTGTGGTAAATTTATCCAGCACATATTTTTGCTGTGGTGTAAGGCTGATCATAAATATAGGTTTTGCTTGTCAGTGGATGTCTCCATCTGTGGGTAGTCTTTTATTTAGCATCAGATCTCTCATGTCTACAATTAGAATTTGTTTAGAACTTCTAGCTTACTTCTTGCTTTTGGAGCTGATTTTGTCCACATGCTGCTGTCCTCTTCCATCCTGTCTGAAATGTGGCCTTACTGAAGGCAGGGATCAAGAGTCTCCTGTATGAGACATACGCACACCCGGGTGGGTGTTTCTGTTGATAGTGGTGCAGCCCTTAACAGACCTGCCACCTCAGTGCAGTTTGTTCAAGTAGGTGTTAATATTTTATCAGGCAGACAATGTGCATTTTCTACTTCCCTACCTTTCTACGTATAGTTTCTTTCTTTTTATTTGAACTTCTTTTATATATTCAATAATATATTCATTTTGATTTGAAGTCAAATCTCAAGGCCGCCTCTGGAACACAAATATACTTAGGAAAATTTCTTCAGGAAGCTCATATATACCTAAAGGTACATACCCTTGCCTCTCCTTGCAGAAGCAAAGCCCAAGGCTTTGCCGTGGTGTGGTTCCATTTCAAAGCCGGTGTTGAATGTTGAGGCAGGAAGAATTTTAGGAAGTCTTGATCGCTTACTGCTTCTGCTGATTTTTAAGAGAAATATTTTAATAAGCCCTAAACCTAATTTGGTAAATCTGGCAACATTTATGCTGAATTTGTTGAAAATAAAAAGGCAAAATTTCACCTGAGTCTGGATAAGGACGCACTTAAAACTGTGTGATGGCAAGTGGTGTAACTGACATAGTATTTAATATGCATATCTAATTAAAAGCTATTATTGAAAATATTTTTAATTAGTTGTTAGCTGCGCTTTATGCACATTGAGCTGCCAAAGTCCATATCTGCACTGAATTTTTATGCATGCGATAGGACGAATGGGATGGGCAATTCTATTTGTTTACAGATACTAATGGGTAAGTTCTTAAACATTCCCAACAAAAGTTTGTGAACAAGCTGTCTAGGAATCCCTGCATCTTTTGCAGATAACGACTGGTACCTCTGCCATGTGACACTCCTTGCCCCAGAAGAGGAACTTCTGTCCTGGGGCATGTACCCGTACCCCTACCTGGCCCGTGTCGATCCAGATGCCCGAAAAGGCACCCTCATCTACCAGCTTGTCGCATATTACAGCAACAATGAAAACACCAATGCTGGGATAACTTACACGCTCATTGCAGGTAGGTCTATTCTGAAAAAAAAATGTAAAGTTCTGTTCAGTTGCAGATTTTTCTTAACAATTTCCCTTTTTATCATTGATAATTGATAGATTTTTCCCTTGGGGAATCCTTAAAGATGCAGCAGGTACAGCAAGTAGAAGCTGGAGGTGCTTTAAGTAAAACAGTTATGTGGATGGGAGTCTTTCTTGCTGCCACCTTCTTTGCTTTACTTCAATTTGAAAATGGATTGCAGACTTCCCGTTAGCTTAAGGCTCCATTTCTCACCCGTTCTCGTCTCTTTTACACTGCGCTGCTCAACAGAGCACACTGTGAGTGAAGGATAAGGTGCACAGCTGGAGGGGAAAAAAGAAGTGCATAGGTAGATGATTTGAGGATAGCTTACCTTAAAATTGAAGATGCAAATATTGTTGGTGTGGGGCTTTTTTCAGACCAGCTTTGTGCATATATTGATAGGTGGTGAAGAGCGATTCCGAGTAGATAAGGATACAGGCATTATCATGACGACTGGCTTGCCTTTGGCGTGGAACAAGGAGTACGTGGTTACGGTGGAAGCCACCGATGAGTATGGCAACAAAAGCCCCTATGCCTCCATTTCCATCCTGGTGGGCTCCCGGCCTCCGCAGTTCACTAACATGTCCTACAGTGTGTTTGTCCCTGAAAATACTCCAGCAGGAGAAAAGTAAGTTGTACCTCGGTAGGTGAGCTCCCTTTCTGCGGTCTGAGGGGAACTTCACAGAGGACAATAAAGTGAAATTTTTGTGTCGTTGCTTCTCAGGGCTATGCATATATGTTTGCCTATTATACTTTAACAATAGTATTGTGTTTTCCAAAAGAAACGATGCCTTTTCTGATGTTTGAGAGTCTCCAGTGGGGCGCACGGTGTAGTCTGGGATGCTGGAATTCTGCTGAATTTATTGTTTTAATGCTCTTTAATGGGGTCTTATTGCATTGCATTGTGAATTAAAACAGCCAAACTCCTGGCTATGCTTCTCCTGAAGCACTTCAGATATAAATGTGTGCTTGAAAAACACTGTCTTTTGATTAACCAGATTTGGGGTTTTTTGCATCCCATTTGACTTGTATTTAAATTTTTAGAAAGGCAAGTCATTGCCAGACTCTGGAGATAACAACAGCCTTGTGAAGCACAAATAGATGTGGTTAAGTCTCCAAGGGGCTCTGCTGTTGTGTGAAGAGGAGCTAAGCCAAGCCATAGTGGGGAGATACTGCTGAGCTGGCTCTGGTTTTATTGTCACACTTCAGCTGCTTGAGAGCAGCACGGGCTTTTAAGGCACCAAGTAGCAGGTGGAGCAGTGCCGTAGGGCCTTTCAGGAGTAGGAAACCTCAAAATAAGCCGATGAAGTAGGAGAAATTGCTGGAGATGTGCCACTTACTCCTTAAAAGAGATTGCATGAGGAGGAGGAGGGAAATTTGTCTCCTTCCCTGGAACTTTCACTGAGATGGGCTTAAGGTATATTGTCACACTGGCCGGAGACTGCTGTGAGAGATGGAGCTTCAAAGTATAAGTCACGGTAGGGAGGCAAACAGCAGGGTCTGGGAAGGCCCTCTGCTTCATGGGATGGGTTTCCCATCCATCTCTGAACCAGTTCCTTTTCTGAATATACAGCTTCAAAGAATCATAGAACCATAGAATCTTTAAGGTTGGACAAGATCATTGAGTCCAATCATCAACCTAACACCACTATGCCTACTAAACCATGTCCTGAAGTGATACATCTACATGTTCTTTGAACATGTATGGTAGCTCAGTTATCTCTGTAACTGAAGCTAAACCAGTACCTGCTGTCAACTATTTGGAAGGATACAAAAGGGAAGAAAAAGATGTTTTCATGTTAGTAGGGGGTTGAAACAGGTTGTTATCCTAGCCCTACAGGGTCAGGGGATCAGTTTGGTGAGACAAGAGAGCATAGGTGGGCTCCCTGTAGCACAGGGATTTCCAGTCTGAATACAAAGCTGAGCCCAGCATTGACAGAGTGAGCAACTTATCTTCACCATCCTCATCTTCCTCTTCTAGGTGCTCAGGAGACAGCTTTTGTGGTGGTTGTTTTGAAGCAAAGGATTATTCTCTCTTTCTTTACAGAGTAGCAATTGTTGAAGCTGTTTCTTTCCAGAGCCAACCTCTTTCGTACACTCTGCTCACGAACCCCAGTGGGCTTTTCAGGGTGAGGCAGGAGAGCGGAGAGCTTAGCCTGACTCACCCTGTGGACTATGAGAGTGAGCACCATCTCTATCACCTCTTACTGAAAGCCATGGAAGTTGAGAGCACTCTTAGCAGCGTCACTGAGGTAGGTGGATTACTTCTCTTCCTACCCACTGTCTCTGCAACCTTCATTACCTCGTTAGCTGGACCAGTTATGCACATGGATAGCCTAGAAAAGTCATGAAGATGCTCAGGAGGCGTTATGGTCCAGGTAGAAGGCTAGGCTCTGATCTGGACTTAGGCCTAGGCTCTACAAAATACCTCATGTTATTTCACTTTGGCTTTGCCTCCTGTCTGCTTGGAAGTGGAGGAGATAATACTTCTATCTGTTACAGGAGTAGTGTAAGAAAAAGTTTAGCATCAGGGGCATAAGGACAGGACAGCAGCAAAAGCAGTGACTGCTGAGGCAGCATCCAGAATGAGGTGCCCATTTTCCTAAGCGTAGAAACTAAAATCTCTTCTCAGCATATCTTTTTGTCTCAGGTCATGGTCCATATCACCGACGAAAATGACTGTTCTCCCGAATTCCAGCACTCCATTTACAGCAGAGACAACATTCCTGAAACCATTCCTGTCGGCACATCTCTCCTGCAAGGTGAGGATCATCCCAGTACCTCCGTCTCAATCGTGCCACGGAGCTGCTACTTTGTGTTACACGTTCAAGGTCTTGCCGTGGCAAAGTGCTGTCTCTTCCACAGTGCGCTCACTGCCTTTGTAAGCTGTGGATGGTAGCCTTCCTGGAGAGCTGTAGATGGCTTTTGGGTATCCTGGAAGTAGAGTTGTGAGGGTCTTCAGGTGAGGACCACTGAGCTATGTCACACAGCTATGCTCAAGGAGGGATCCTGTGGTATCCCAAGAGCAGTTAAGGCAGCTGACAGGCAGTGACTTAGTGAGGTGCCATAGTTTGTTTCCTTTAAATCTTGTGTCTGTTTTCTAACTCTACTTGGTTGGCTTTTTGTGTCCTGGAAGCAGCTGCAACTAGTTTTTCTTTTCCTAATGTGTTAAGAAAAAATAAGAAGTTTGTAAATGGGCAGCTAGTTTTATCAGCTAGGTCTTAACACTGTATAACGGACTTACAGAATGTTAAGAGAAACCTTTGGAAAGCCTGTGAACTTTTATAGTTATGATTGTGGCTTATCAGTCATCATTCCAGGTTTGTTGTGTGTAAGATGGCCACATATCGCTTGCACATAAACCCTGAGTGCACAGATGACATTTTCAGATGCTAGAATCCTGTTGAAAGATTAGAGCTGTTGGAAATAATTTTAAGCCCCAAGATCCAACCAAAACTTCAAGGTCACTCTCAAAACACCATGGTTGCATAAATAAGGACTTAATTTGGATGCTGCTGCACCTCCTGTCTCAGTCTTCAGAGTCCAACAGACAAGGAACAAAAGTCCTTTCTCCATCCTGATTTACTGGTGTCAGTTAAATGCCTTCAGAGATGTCTTGAGATCTGGCGTAGTCTGTCATGATATAAAGTGTTCTGCCTAAAACTGGGAGAATGCTGACAGGCTGGCTGTCAGCATTCAAACTGGAAGTAGGGGCAGGTACTAGGGTGGGTAATGGGAACACAGGCTGAGACCTCAGGGAGGTTATGAACTGTGTGAGAAATGGGTAAGTGCCAAGGCAAGACTTGGCAAAAATTTACATGTCTTTTGAAGGCAACAATGTAAATTTTGTGAATTTGAAGCTGAACACGTGCAGGTCACGGTGGCAATAAGAAGCTTAGCTTCCCTTGCATAGTGACAAGCTGGTAACAAGGCTGCAGGGGCCGCTTTCTCTAAACACTTCTCAAGAGAGTTCGGAGCTTGCTGTGGCTCATTTTTCAGTTTAACAGCTCTTGGGGAGAAGTAAGTTGATTGGAACGATCGACTCCTAAAAATGCCTAATCGTATGATTTTTGTTAAAAAGTTGAATACTCTTCTCTCCAGGAGACATGTAAATCTGATCAAAGTTCACCCAGCTGTGGGGAAGAAAAGCAGGCCCCATGTCCAAAGCAAGCAGAATGGCAAAGCTGTGCCGTACAGTTCGCAGTTGCATCCCATTTGGTTGTCTCACCACATATTTTTGTGAATGGTTACAATGTCTCAGTAATGACTCTGTAGATTAAATCAGAAGTTTTCAAATCAAATATGTTTTTCACTTTCTGCAGGTCTTTCTAAAAACAATACTTAACCTCTAAATTTAGCAGTTTTAAATCACTTTCATTTCAATCTTTTTTGAGCTTTTAATATATTTCGTCTTTCAGTACAGCAAGAGTGATTAACTCTGAAGCCCTTGCTTTTGTGGTCTGTAACACACCCAAACACTTATTCACAGCAGGACATTGAAAAATGTTAAACAAAATGTTAAAACCGCCCTAAGTGTCCTTTTAAACCAAGATGAGTAACTTTCCACAGGCAGAGGTAGTTGAGTTTTCTGGAACTAAGTAGCGCAGCATTTCAGTGCGCTTTTTGAAATCTTTCTCTTCCCTTTTCCCATTTTGAGTTAATATTCCAATAGTGTTGGGTCGCCGTTTCTTCATCTCGTTTTTGGATGATGCTATCTGGCAGGGTGTCCATGCACTGCAGTCACTGTTCTCCTCCCAAAAGGAAGCGTGCAACTGCAACGGCTGCATCTGTGTCCTCCTGGTAGAATAAGGAGTTTGTTTAATACCAGCATGGGTATGACTTGAAGGCTCATTGTTTGGCCAGGAAAATGGCAGGATAATTAAAGACATGAGCTCCTGCTCTTAAAAATCACTTTTGATCCTACGTTGTGAGCTCTGGCTCTTTGTTCAGCTGATTTGCTGCTTCTGAGCAGATGGGACACCCAACATACTGAATAAACACTTGCTGGGGAGGAATGTTTAATCACTCTTTGTACCTTGAAGTGCCAGGTAATTAAAAAGTACTTTAGCTGTAACATAGCTGCGAGCTAATTAAATTTGAACAGTATCCCCAGAGAGGGTGAGGACACAGTTTATGGCTGATAATATTCTACCAGCATGCATATTGATTGTGCAGTAATTACCAGTGTTGACTGCTATTTGTACAAAGGATGTGGAGTAGGGTTGGGATCGGGGCTCTCTTGCATGCCCGCCTTGCTGCAATCGCTCAGGCTGGGTTGGAGGAGAGGAAGAGTTGATTTGCTTTTTGACTCCCAGGCTCCTGCTGAATTGCCAGACTCTTACCACAAAAATAAGACTTTTATGGATAAAACAGATTTAGGTGACTTCTGTTCTCAGAAAAAAAAAAGTACCTGAAGTTGACTTGGTAAGAAATGGTGTAACAAAACCTCTTCTGCAGCATGACTGTTCTGTTAAATGCATTCTCTAACAGTGCTTGCAACAGACTGCGACTCTGGCTCCAACTCTGAGATCACTTACTTCATCCAGAGCACTGATTTTTCCATCACGCGTCACGGGGTCATCAATTCTAACCAGAGGCTGAACTTTGAGCGAGCAAACCATATGTATGAGTTCGTAGTGATAGCTGTCGATAAAGGACATCCCCCTCGGACAGGGACGGCGTCTGTGCGCATTCGAATGGCCAATGTGAATGATGAGACTCCTGTCTTCTCCCAGTCTGTGTAAGCCAGCTTGAATGCCTGCTTTGGTTTTCACAAATGCTGTTCATATGTGTAAAATTAACAACACTTGGCTAAAAGTTCACTTGTTTTGTGCAATGGTAAGTTCCAGTGAAATTGAGGGGCAATTTGTATGAAGAAAAGCTTTAGGAGATGGCTCTTCATTTCTAGATTGTATAAAAAAATACACCAGTTGTGATACCAGCATATTGACTTTACATTTATAGAGAGGAAGAAAATGAATAAAGGACCAAACTCTATCAGGAATGTGTTGACTTCTAGGTCTCAAAGTGATTCTCCACATAGAAATATATGACAGATAAAGATGGTAGTTAGCAAGCATTAAAACATAATTTTATCATCAGCAGATTGTATTATAACTTAACTTCACAAGGCTGTCTTTGTTTAAAATGCCTTCTTTCCTTTCCTGAATGAATACAATTTGTATTTTTTCACATAAGTTTAAGGTGTGGATATGTTTTAAATACAAAACATAAATACATTAATTTACAAAATTATATACTGGTTTACATAATCTCTGTAGTATCTGATGCTTTCCTTTAGTATACAGGGACATAAGAAACACTGCATGATAGATATTGGTCCTGTTTCTCATTTTTAGGAGACAAGTGGTCCTGGTTTGCAGTGCAATGTAGTACGGTGCATATTGATATCTTCCAAGAGATCCTTAGAAATGATATATACAAAAATACAGTATTACAATCCTAAAATACAAACCCTGTGCCAAAGATGCTCAAAATCTCATCTTAAACTGATTAAAATTGCATGATTGCAGGCCCAAAGCTTAAAAAAACAAAAAATACATTCTTAGTGAATTTATAATCCTTGGCTGATAGTTAACATGATGATGGTTATTCTGGTACTGAATGTGCTGCCATTGCTTCCCTATGTCCATCAGTTACAGAACTTTCCTTTCGGAAGATGCTGGTCCCAGCACCTTAGTGGCTACTGTTCGGGCAAAGGACCCTGATGGAGATGGGCTGCTATATCTGATTACAGGAGGCAATGAGGAGGGCAACTTTGAAGTCGACAGTCAGAAAGGTAAGGAAAGAGGTTTTGGAACACAGTTATTTAGTGTCTAATCTGTGTTGACTGTGCTTCACCTGTCTGTCAAAAATCGTAGAAAAACACCACATTTGTATAATCTGCAAATGGGGATGCTTCGTCCCAGTGAGAATTAGCTCTTTGATATGATGCTCATTCTCCAAATATCAACCAATATTTGAGGTCCTGGTCCAAGGACTGTGCATTTTAAGATGACTGAATCCTGTACTTTGCAACCCAAAATACAAATTGAACCAACAAACTGCACCAACCGCATCCTGGGCTACATCAAAAGGAGCGTGGCCAGCACGTCAAGGGAGCACTGCGTGCAGCTCTAGAGCCCCCAACATAAGAAGGACATGGACCTGTTGGAGAGGGTCCAGAGGAGGGCCACAAAGATGATCAGAGGGCTGGAGCACCTCTCCTATGAGGACAGGCTGAGAGAGTTGGGGCTGTTCAGCCTGGAGAAGAGAAGGCTCTGGGAAGACCATATAGCAGCCTTCCAGTACCTAAAGGGGGCTTATAAGAAAGATGGGAAGAAACTCTTCAGTAGGGCCTGTTGTGATAGGACAAGGGGTAATGGGTTTAAAATAGGGGGAGGTAGATTTAGACTGCATATAAGGAATAATTTTTTTACAGTGAGGGTGGTGGAACACAGGCAGAGGTTGCCCAGAGAGGTGGTGGATGCCCCATCCCTGGAAACATTCAAGGCCAGGCTGGATGAGGCTCTGAGCAACCTGACCTGGTTGGAGATGTCCCTGCTCCTTGCAGGGGGGTTGGACTAGGTAACCTTTAAAGATCCCTTCCAACCCAAACCATTCTATGATTCTATGAATACAGCAACAGAGATATGTGATGCTCCCTTGATTTTTTTTGTTTGTTTACACAATAAAATAAAATGACATTTTATGCTACCAAATTTAGGTATCATTAGACTCCGCAGAAACCCACCACCCAAGCTGAAAGGGCCACAATACACACTGAACATCACTGCGATCGACGACAACGCCTCAGGGGGACCCACCCCTCTTAGCAGTTTTGCTGAGGTCATTGTAGGAGTTAACGACATTAATAACAACAAGCCTGTCTTCAGAGAGGTAAGATGTCTTTCTGCAAATATTCTTTTCCTGTCCATAATTGGGGTTATAGACTCCTTGGTTACTGGTGATTGCCAGCGGGCTAAAGGGACTGTGTCTGCAGAGCAGAATGAATCTGTAAGTAACCACACAGCTGGCTTTCTTCATACTTAAAGTGTAAAGTCTTCATTCTCTTTTTTCCCTTCCTCTCCCTTAGAGCTTGATTTCTTTGTGAGTATAAGGAATAGAAGTTATTTTCTTCTGAGTTCTTCTCAGACGTGCTGGAAAAAATATTGACACTGCAGCAAATTCATGTGGCTCTGTGTAATATACAGCACTGGATGTTTGGGTGTATTTTTAGTGCGCTTACTACAGCGACAGCACCTGGGTTCTGGAGAATCAGCCTCCAGGAACGTATGTGCTACAGGTAGAAGCCTACGATGCAGACCTTGGCGTTAATGGAGAGGTGAAGTATGGGCTGATGCACCGAGACGGAGCTTCCCTAGGCTTCAGCATTGACCCAGACACAGGTCAGTAGCATTTAGGTTACTGAGGTAAAATGAAAACGGCATTGCAATGAGAATGCCGCTGCATGAGTGTGTCCAACTGGGCAACGGTGTAACTGTTACGTTGTTAGCTATAACAGCTTGTGGAGTAAACACTGAGAAAAGTTCAGAGTATATGGATAGGCATGCACATATATTAAATTAAGATTATAGTGATTTAAATGACAAATTAAGTAGGGAAACAAACGCCAGCTAAATAGGAAGATAAAAAGCTATTCTGTATCAGTTATCTTCCTGTTGGATCAAGCGTGGCTGTCAAACTGCAGAGGAGAAAGTGTGACTCTGACAGCTTGAGTTTGTTCTTCTCTTCAGCGCGGCCACGGTTTATTTCTCATCTCATACACAAACAGGGGGTACAGTGCAGTACGTAGAGAGGCAAAACCCTCCTACCAGGAGAGGGCAGTGACACTCAGTCTTGGTGCATTTCAGGTGAAGGAGTTATAAAAGTGCTTGACATTTCTAGAGTCCGAACAGTAAGATGTGACATTTGCATGTCCAGGACTGTGCAGGAGACTGGAAGGACTGATAACAGAGCAGCAGGATCCTGGTCCCTGGCATAGCCAAGACATAGGTCTGGAAGTGGCCTCCAGAAGACTAGTTTAAAGTCTCCCAAATGGAAGAAAATATCTGAGACAGGGAGGGGCCTGGTCAGTGGAGAGGAAAAGCTGTATACTGGGAGAACATTGTTTGATTTATTAGCTGAGCTATCTGATTCTCCCCTATTTTAATCTGTTCAACGAAGCAGCCTCCAGCTCCCATAGTAGAGATGCCTTTGGTCACATCACTTGTGCCTTCTGTGGTGTGACTCTTCTCCAAAGCCAAAATGAGCTGTCTTTGAAATATTCAGTTACTTGGACTGTCACTAGAGTAAATGTAAGAGGCCTCTCGATGTGGGGGAGAAAGTCCTTCTGCACTCCGTGAGGAGTGAGATAACAGGGTACTCAGACTGAAGCTCCTTATCTGGGCAGCAGGAGAGAAAGCCGTTGACCCCCGGCAGTATGTGGCATGTGAGGAGAGGAGAGACAGGGGAACTGGAGGCGGTCTTGTCCAAGTCACGCATTGCAGGGTTGGTGTGAATTAAGCTTGATGGTTGTGCTGCATGCGGTCAGAGCTTCCTCTTGTGCAGGAGATGCGCAGGTCCCTTTCTGCAAATTCAGTCCCGAGGCTGTGACAGGCAGAACAGGAGGTGTCTGTGTTCCCAGGAGTCGTCACAACCACGCAGAGTTTCGACCGGGAGAAGCAGAGGGAGTATACGCTGTCTGTTACTGCTACCGACCAGGCACAGGAGCCACTGATCGGCGTGTGTCAGATCACCGTCCTTATTGCTGACGTCAATGACAACGATCCCAAGTTTGAGAACAGTCGCTATCAGTGTGAGTGTTTCTTGACTGCCTGTCCCAGTACCACAACATGAACCTGTTTAGTAGTTCCTTAAAACAGCGGTCAGTTTTTTAGGTGACCAGTCTTCCTTTGCTGCCAACTAAGCCAGTTACTGCTTAACCCATCGTCAATGGAAATATGCAGAACTGGTCACTGTCCTCTTTATTCATTGTAATACTCTTAAAAAAGTTGACAATCTTCACTCCTACAGATCAGGCAGATCTGACCCCTTCCCTTAGCAGCTTTTCTCTGCCTAGTTTTTCTGCACACTGAATTTCTGTTCAGTGATCCTAAAACACAACATGACATCTTAGCTAAGAGCCATCAGCCTTGACTAGAAGAGCAATTGTCATCTGTGACTCTTTGACACAGCACCTCTGTTCGAGTAGGCTGGAGCATTTGTCTCTTGTCAAACAGCCTAAAATCCTTGGCTTCTAGCCTGCGATTGGCTCTGAGCCCTGATGCCTCCTGTAACTGTGCTGCTGAGCTAGCTCTTCCCATTTGCCCTGGTGCCATTCCCTTTTTCATCCCCGCATGATGGGCTTTTCATCAGTCTTCCATTTAATTTTACTTGATGTTTCTCTGGTGAAATCCTGCACTTCAGTACACTTGGACCCGCCACACTTCATGTCAGCCACAAGGGATGAGCGTACTCCCTAGTTGCTGGACTAGAACAGGCCCTTCCTTGCATAATTGCCTTAAAATGGAAAAAAAAATGGTTCATGGTGCATGTGATGACAGCTCCATTTTGGACATGTTTTGCCAGTTCTATGGAAGTGTCATGTAGAGCAAAGCAGTGACCAATCCCTTATTAAACTGAAGATTGCTCATAAGTAAGTAATCTTTAGCATCACAGGGCTAGCATTTTAACAGGATTCAAAAAAAGGTTGGATGCCTTCATGGCAGGATTTTAACAAGGAGGAGAGGTGATCTGCTAGGAAATAGTCTAAATAGACATCCACACTTCCGAGTTATGCACAAGGACCAAAAGAAAAATGTGTTGCACCTTTTAGAGTATCTTATAGCGACTAACTCCAAGTGCCAAATCGGTTAAAATGTGCAGATTTGGAATACCCATTTCTGCATTGCTACCAGTGGTTTCTGCAAACCTGGCCAAAGCAGTGCTAAGAAGTCAGGTGGGAGTGATCTCACTGAAGAGAAACCCCACCTGGAGTACTGCGTCCATCTCTGGAGCCCCCAACATAAGAAGGATGTGGAACTGTGAAGTGAGTCCAGGGGAGGGCCACGAAAATGATCAGAAGGCTGGAGCACCTCTCCTATGAGGACAGGCTGAGAGAGTTGGGGCTGTTCAGCCTGGAGAAGAGAAGGCTCCGGGGAGACCTGATAGCAGCCTTCCAGTACCTAAAGGGGGCTTATAAGAAAGATGGGAAGAAACTCTTCAGTAGGGCCTGTTGTGATAGGACAAGGGGTAATGGATTTAAAATAGGGGGAGGTAGATTTAGACTGCATATAAGGAATAATTTTTTTACAGTGAGGGTGGTGGAACACAGGCACAGGTTGCCCAGAGAGGTGGTGGATGCCCCATCCCTGGAAACATTCAAGGCCAGGCTGGATGAGGCTCTGAGCAACCTGACCTGGTTGGAGATGTCCCTGCTCCTTGCAGGGGGGTTGGACTAGATGACCTTTAAAGCTCCCTTCCAACCCAAACTATTTTATAATTCTATGATTTTCAGACAGAGCAGAGAAGTCCTTGAGGTGTAAAGACAATGCTTGTGCAAAGATTAACCTTTCTACTCTAGCTTCAAACATGTCCTTCAGGTTAAACTGCTCGGGACTATTTTTTTCAAAAGCAGTGAAGCTGAGAGATCGCATTTGGTAATTACAGTGACTTCAGCACTTCTGAGGAATGGACAGATTTTCTTCTTTTTTCATGAACACAGAGAACCAGCAAAGGTCCTGAAGCAAAGGCAGTCTTTCGGGATGGGGAAACAGCAGATAATGAGGTCACTTTATGCCCAGCACTTTTCCAGCATCTATACATAAGTAATCAATGTGTGCACGTCAGAGAATTAAAAATAGCTTATTCTCCAACAAGATCAAATGACATTAGTCATAGGTTTCTGTTCTTCCTGGAAACTGCTGTTTCTTTATTCCTCTCCACTAGGATGTTGGTCAAATCCCTGATTTAAGCCAAGCATCTTATCATCTGCCTGCAAAACAGTCATTAAAGGAATGCTTAACTCTATGCAGTAGGGCTGGTATAGTAAATGTTATAGTTATGCCAGCAGCAAGCAGAAGTACATTAAATGAGAGAGTATGGCCCTTCCAAGTAATTCTGTATTTTTTCTTACAATGCAATTTAACAGGATTTTACTATAAAGGTATAAAGTTAAACAGAAAAAAAAGGATCTTTTACTGTGTTTCTTAATAATAAATTCCGTTTTCATTAATCTATTTTAGTGCCAGTAAATCTCTTCTGAGAGCAGCTTTGGCTGTTACTAACATACCAGGGACATGAATCCTAGGCCAATTAAATGTCCTGTGGGACAAGAGAAGCCACTTAAAGCTCACATTTGTGTTCATGGAACAAACAGTGGTGGTGGTGGTTTAAGGTTTTACTGTCCCACTGCCACAAACTGTAGATATTATGGAAGAAAACCAAACCAGAATCAGAAAACATGGCCACTCCACTTCATGAGTAGTGTGCAAATCTGATTGTCCTATCTCAGAAGTGCTAAGGGAGATCAAACATATGAAACGGTTTCTGAACAAGAAGTGATGAACTACACCGACTGGGTTGTGTAAACCTAACTGCGACAGCCTTCCCACTGCCAGGGCCGTTTCAAGACATGGAGCTGATGGAGCCTTAGTGCACAGAAATGGCTCAAAGACCCAATCAGTCAAGCACCTGTAGCTACTTGGAGGAGGAATTGGGGCTGGATGGCTGAGGATGGAGGGAAGAGCAGGACCAAAGTCAGATCAGAGCAATCTAAAGACTGGGGTGTGGAAGAGAGGCAGCCAGCAGGGATGCAATAGCTTTATGTAAAATTATGCCTTGCAGAGAGGAGGAGAGTAGGAAATCACTGCTCACAATTTCCCATAATTTTGTTGGTGTCCCTGCCAGGAATCAGCCTTTAGGGAGACAAAATGAATTATTTTTTTATGTGCAACGGGTACTTCAGCTCTGCAACTCTTTGCCACCAGATTTTTAGATTATGTGTATAACAGCAGGTTCAAAGGAGGACTGGTCTGTCTAGGACTGCAGACACAGAGGCACAGCTCTGTCGCAGGAGGGTTGCTGGGAACAGGGAGTGAGACTTAGGGGCATGTATAGAATGCTCATTGCACCCTTGTCCTTGGCAGCTTCTCCCAAACACTGGGGTGTTGGGAGGATCTTCACTACGTCTGAAGTCTTCATGCTTTGCGATTACTGCTGCCTCCCGCTGGCAGTGCTGCTGCCGCTGCTCACATTCAGGATCGACTCAGTTCACATGAAATTCCTTTTGATGCCAGCCTCCTTTGATGAGCAGCTGAGCCCAGCAACCCGGGTTGTGATCTGAAGCAGTGGGCGTGCGGGCAGCTGCGGGGTTTGCTGGTACCGCCGTGGAGAGGCACGAGTGCCAGCAGCAGCGTAGTCAGTAAACCTGCTTCATTAGCAGCTGGCTGAAGAAGCCACCGTGTCAGGGAAAAGGGAAGGGGAAGCTGAAAGAAGACCGTAGGCACTCTGTTAGTGACAATACTTTATAACCTGCCTCATTACAGGAACATTTCATCACCCATGAAGGGGACTATGAGGTTTTACAGGAGTATTTCTATTGTGCGCAGCCTGGTAAATCAGAGCTAGACCTGCTGACAATACCTTTGTCTTTTCAAAGACTTCCTCAGCGAAGACACTCCAGTGGGGACGAGTTTCCTCCGTGTTGCCGCTCATGACAGTGACCAAGGTGTGAATGCTGCCATCACGTACTCAATGTTAGAGCATGAACAGGAATACTTCCAGATCAACCCCAGCACAGGCTGGGTGTACGTGAACCGCCTGCTCTCCCAGGTAAAGCAACTCTGCTTGGAACAGCGCAACCTCCGGCCCCTCAAGCCCATCGCGAGGGGTTAACTGCAATCTCCCGATTTGTATGAAACCCTTTGCAAACATCCTTGCTCTTCTTCATTTTGTAGACAACGCGCATTAGTTGCTCTGTTGTGGCGACAGATGGAGGGAACAGAAGCAGTGCTGTGGAGCTGACGGTGACTGTCACTAATGCGCTCAGCCAGCCGCCCCGGTGGGAGAAGAGCAGATACTGGGTAACCATCCCAGAAAACACCATTCGTGACACCAAGATAGTGGTATGTTAAAAGTACAATTACTTCCCTCCCCCTTGATTTCAACTTCTTCCCCTGTTCTGCTCTGTCTCCACGATAGGAGTGCATGGATGCTTACTCTGCAACCTTGCTGCTTTGTGCTGTTTCCTTACCGGCCTTCACAGCTGTGAACCCCATTAGCGTTTGTCAGGAGTACCTGCTGCAGAACAAGCTGGTATCTCAGCTGGCAGTGGTTTTCCCAGGGACTTCTTACACCAGCAGCCCTCGGGGTGTGCTCCTTCAGGCAGCGGCTTCAAAGGAGAAGCAAGACCCACACTCTGCCTATGTGGGAAGTCCTTGGGTATCCCCACCAAGGGCCAGCTCCTCACTCCTGCATCCTCAGTGGACCATGCTGCCTGCCTGCATCTTTCCTGCAGTTTTTCTCAGTTTAGCACTGCAGCATGGAATGGCTGTAGTTTGCTTTGGGCTCTTCTTACCCAAACAATTCCCTTTTAACCTGTACAGGCTTATTCTGTAAGGATAGCCTCTTCGGTAAATTGCCAGATAATTCCTGCCTTCCTGTTTCTGCATATAATATCCAAGCACTTGCAAACAATTTAGGGTTTTTCTGTATCTTGCCTGGTAAAATGTACTGCTCAGTGGAGAAACAGTCTCCTTCTGGATTGCTTTTGTGGTGGAAGGAGGTGAGAGGAGAGATTTCCTTCAGTCGGTGATGCTTCTTGCTTGGCACATTTACAGGCAGGTAAATTTACTGCTGATTACTATAGATTACCTGCAGCAAACCTAAATGTTGTAAAATGAAACTCAGCTCTGTAAACTGTTTCTCTGCTGTTACCCAAGATATATAGGCAGGTATGTTCCTGAAGAACATATATGCCTGTATGTTCTTGCCATTAAGCTGAACATTTAACACTTGCAACCCCATGCTTCATGAACATATGTGGTGGCTCTTTTCTTCTTCAGACCATCAAAGCCACATCCCCTCTTGGTGATCCCAGGGTTACGTATAATCTGGAGGAGGGTCAAGTTCCAGAGACTAACATGCCAGTTCGTTTCTATCTGAAGCCAAACAGAGCTGATGGATCTGCTTCTCTTCTAGTCGCTGAACCACTTGACTTTGAGACAACTAAGTTTTTCACCTTGACAGTCCGGGCGCAAAATGTAGCAATGACCCCTTTAGCTTCCTTTTCCACTGTTCATGTGAACATAACAGGTAAGCTTTGCTGCTGTTAGAACAGCTTATTCAGAACAATAGTCTTGTTATTTTTAGTATAACACCACAAATTAAGGTACCATCCATGAAATGCCAAGCCACCTAAGAACACTCTGTACATTTCTATACTGTAAAAAGAAGTCCTGCAGTCGTTAAAAATGTCTATTTGAGAAAATTCCTAAGTGCAACTATAAAATGTGAAAGTGTGATAATGCAAAAATGGAGTATGTGAACGTTTATGCAACACTAGTGCCTGCTTTTATAAGTGTGATTGCAAAGATGTTATTTTGATAGGAGGAAAAATCTAGTAAATGTCCTCAAGCTATTGAAAGGACATGAGTATTACTAGAAATGTTCTGTGCTATAGAAACAACTGAGATAGATATCAAACAGAAACCCAGTCTATTTAGGAGTAGTTGCTAAATTCAGAATTTTCAATTTAACATTGAAGTTAAAACTGTAGAAATGAAAATGCAAGGGTCTTGGCAATAGGTACAGTTTTCAAAGATTTGATCTAACCCTCATTATAGTGGGGTCTTTTTGTAAGGCTCTACTATAGATCCATATAAGACTATAAGTGTGATTTTAATCTCTGCTTTTTGAATCATTAATGGAGTTACATTTATATGTGGACATTTAGATGAAAACATGAATAAGTGAAGTCTCCAGCAAAAACATTTGTCTTGCTCACCACCATAGAAATGAGAGATCTAAGTGTTGATTTGAATGGGAATCCAACTTCCCTGCTTCATTTTATCACAGTGTTGCCCTGTCTTCCACAGTCCACCAATGCAGAAACCCTCCAGGTTTGTAGAGAAAGAGTGCTTCAGGTCAGGGTCTGAGCCTCGTTGTAGATCATGGACCCTTTCCCAAAAGATATTTCCTATAGTGCAGTTATTGGTGTCAGAATTTGGAAAAAAAAACCTTCATTTTTGCTCACAAGCAAAAATCCTTTTTCAATAACTTAATATTTCTTACCAAAAAAAAGGTTTACATGAGTGTGCATTAGTGGAAGAAAAAGCAAGTTAAACGTCTTTAAGAGAGGAATGGCCACCAGAAAGTTTCAGATGCAGAATTGTCCTTATTTACGCACAAGCACACAGAAAACTCTTTTACAGCATCTTATTTTCCTTACCTTGCTCAGTGAATTTGCTAAATCTTATCTCTAACAAGGCATACTCTTATCTATAAAATATGAAAAAAGAACCCTGTTAGAAAAGAAGTTTTTGCAGATGATTATATATATAAAGAGAGAAAGAAAATTGGGATTTACGGGAGCCCACACCAACAACTTAAAACAAAAAAGTAATTTAAGACATTGGTCCTGCAAATAGTTGTATGTCAGAATCAAAGAGTCACGTGGCAGCAGTAAAACTAAATGTGTGCTTAAGGATTTACAGAATGAGGTATTAAGAATTTTGTCTGCTCTTCATAAGGACAAATGGATCCAAGGAACTATCATTACAGCTCCTCTGTTTTGGTACTGTGCTGTGACACAGGAAAATGACTTTCTTAAAATGTGGTTGTTAAGTGAAAAGTGCAAAAAGATGTAGGGGACTATGCAGGATTTCTGAGTTTAGTTATCTTACAGACAAAAAGGAACCCAGACTGATTTGTCAAGTGTTGAGCAGGAGGATGTGATTCCAGAGCAGTTTAAATGGATCCGAGTCAGTGCTGCCAATAGTTCTGCCTGTCTCGTGTGCTCACCTGGTCGTACAGAGCAGTTTTAGGGAGAAATGTGTCAGAAACTGGCCCTTCAAAACACTTCCCAGTTTAGGTCTCTACAGGGGTCAGGCAAGCAAGACCAGCACTGATACAAGCTCGACGGGGCTTTGCCTTGTGCCTAACCTGACCTGACTGCAGATGGCCTCTATCGGGGCAGCCCTTCCTTTCCTTCACCTGTACGATCCCATCAGGTCCCTTGCATTGGATCTGGTGATTACAGAGCTGCAGAGCATGTCAGATCACAGCCAGCCCTTTTCTCTCCAGAAAGTCTCTCTCAGAGCCACAAAAAGAGCACTGTTGACATGGGGCCACGCGATCTGGCCCATGGGAAGGAGGATCTCATGGCTTAGAGCAGGATGACAAGAGTGGGAAGATCAGCATGCTTCCTTTGGACATTGGCCAGTAGTTAGATGAGGGGAGGCTAATGTGCGATTGCATCCTAAAGAACGGTTAGGTCCCACAGCCTCACGTAACTCTGGCTATACTGCTCTGCAAAGACCAGGACAGACTCTTTTACACATATTCTTTGTCAGCTCTATAGACTCTGCAATTTTAATTTCAATTGTATGTTAATCAGCCCTTAATAAAATGCTGAAATTAACTACTGCTGCAGATAACCAGCTCTTTACAGACTGTAGATGAAAGGCCTCCTGGTCCTGGCATTCATGGACTTGCTACAAGAAGATTGCTAGTCAAATCATTAGCTAGTATCTTAGCTGAGATTAGGCCACTGTCTCCCAGAAACTGCTCAATGCCTATAAAATGCTTCCTGACAGTTACCACGAAAATGGGAAGACCCAAAGTAGGACTGCCTCTTACTATGAACAGTGTGAGTTCTTTCTCCAAGAGAAATTATGGTTGTGGAAAAAAATACAGTAAAAAAAAAAAAGTCTTCAAACATTTTCTCACTGTGATCCCCATCACCTCCTTTTGCAGATGTCAATGATAATGTTCCGTTCTTTGTGTCTTCTAACTACGAGGTGTCTGTGCCAGAAGGAGCTGATGTTGGCACATCTGTGGTTCAGGTGTTAGCTACGGACTTGGATTCTGGCCTACATGGAGAGGTTTGACCTTACATCCAATTCTTTTCCTCCCAATAGGCAAGTTTTGGTATTGTAATTAGTGAGAGTGTGCAGACAGCAGATGACAAGATAATGAGCTACAAACACTTCTTACAGCACTTGTCAAGCACATGTCTAGCATATGCCTGATGTTCATAATATGGGATGCAGGCAGAGAAGATGCTGTTCACCATCTTGGGATCCTGCATCATAGCAGCTCATCCTGATCCAGCCACCCTGGCAAAGCATTGCTGCCTGATTCTCAGGGTTGCTCCCATGACAAGTCATGTGGAGGTGGCTGCAGAACATGTTTCCAAACTCTTGTATCTTTAGCTCATTATTTAATTGACCATCAATGATTATGGTCAGTTAAATACTGCTGTTTAAATATGGTCAATTAAATAACATTTCATTTCACCATTGTTGGTCAAACCAACATTTGAACATCGTTGTCATAATGACCCAACCCTAGGAAAAAGCAATGTTATGAAGGAAACTTGTCATTTTCTGTGCATTTTCCTGGGCCTTTTCCAAAAATCCTGCTAGCTCTTCTGGAAGGGAACTCTGGCTAGTAGAGATGTGCTGTTCTGTAACTGTGATACTGTAGTTTGGTGGGTTTTTTTTTAGAGGAGGAAGTCAAACCTTTGTTAAAGAAACAAATGTGGATAGCTTTCATCAGTGGAGGTTTTCATTTGCTCAGTCCTGTTGAATGAGACCCAGAAGCACAGTGGGTTGCAAGAGGGCAGATGTCATTCCATACATTCTCTGTCCTTCTGTTATTCATGACCTTTCTTAACTGCTCCTACTGGCCACTGTTGGAGATTAGATAGTGGGCTTGATGGGCCTTGATATCACTGGTACATATGTTCTTCTGTTTGAGAATTCTGAGGTTTTACATAAAAATGGGCAAAAGAGTAAGAAAAATTATGTCCAGATGAACTGTCTTTCCTCAGAGTGCTGCTACTTTGCAGACAGACCCAGGAAGCTACTGGGGAAGGGGGAGGTTACAGCACTTGCACATACAAATGAAAGTGGAAAATGCAACCTCTCTTAACTTTTTCCTTTCCAGGTTCACTACCTAATATTGAAAGATACTAGTGAGGATTACCAGTTCTTCACCATTCAGCCTGAGACAGGAATTATTTGCACCCATGTATCTTTTGACAGAGAGAAAAGAGCCTCTTATCTGATTGAAGTTCAGTCTCAGGACTCTTCAGAATCTGCTAGACCTGGTGTTCATGGACAGCCCAACACAGGTAAAACTAGTAAGGAATTATTGGGCAAAAGATATCAGAGACTGGGTTCCTTAACTAGTCTAGACTTTGGGGAGTATGTGAGCAGTTTAGAATACGACAAGGTATTCCAGCTTTGCCATTTCTAGTCTGCATGTTCCTCTTGCATCTCCTTCTTAGACACAGCCTACGTAAGGATTTTTGTCAGCGATGTGAATGACAACGCCCCGGCATTTCCTCGGTCAGTGTATGAGGTGAGCATAGATGAGGACAGGGATGTTGGGAGTCCTGTTGTGACAGCAACAGCAGATGATGAAGATGAGGGTGAGTGGACCCTGCATGTCTTTCTAACTCCTTTCAGTATTACTGTGTGTTGTGTGTAGGGCTACTTCCTTCATGGGCAAACAAATCTCTGAATTCAGGAGATGATTAAGCATTTCAAGCATTTGTAAAAGTGAGGTGAGAAGTTCTGGGCACACAGGAGCATCTTCTTTTATTAGGTGCTCAAGTCTGCAGTGCAAAGGTTAAGCTAGCTGTCAATCTCTTTGGGGCAGAATGAAATCATAGAATCACAGAATGGTTTGATTTGGAAGGGACCTTAAAGATCATCTAGTTCCAAGCCCCCTGCTGTGGGCAGGGACACCTTCCACTAGACTGGACCAGGTTGCTCAAGGCCCCATCTAACCTGACCTTGAACACTTCCAGGGATGGAACATCCACAACTTCTCTGGGCAACCTGTTCCAGTGCCTCACCATCCTTATAGTAATTTCTTCTTTATATCTAATCTGAATCTACTCTCTTCCAGTTTAAAGCCATTACCCCTTTTCCTATCACTGTGCACTTGTCAAAAGTCCCTCTCCAGCTTTCTTGTAGGCCCCCTTTAGGTACTGTAAGTCTCCCTGGAGCCTTCTCTTCTCTAGGCTGAACAGCCCCAACTCTCTCAGCCTGCCCTCATAGGAGAGGTGCTCCAGCCCTCTGGTTGTCTTCGTGGCCCTCCACTAGGCTTGCTCCAACAGGTCCACATCCTTCTTTTGTTGGGTGCTCCAGAGCTGGATGCAGTACTCCAGGTGGGGTCTCACAAGAGTGGAGTAGAGGGGCAGAATCACCTCCCTCAACCTGCTGACCACACTTCTTTTGATGCAGCCCAGGATGTGGTTGGCTTTCTGGGCTGCAAGCACACATTGCTGGCTCATGTTGAGCTTCTCATCAACCACCCCCTCCCCCCCAAGTCCTTCTCCTCAGGGCTGCTCTCGATCCCTTCTCCACCCAGCCTGTATTTGTGCCTGGGATTGCCACGACCCATGTGCAGGACCTTGCACTTGGCCTGGTTGAACTTCATGAGATTCGCACAGGCCCACCTCTCCAGCCTCTCAAGGTCCCTCTGAATGACATCCCTTCCCTCCAGCATGTCGATCACACCATACAGCTTGCTGAGGGTGCTGACAAAAACGTTAAACAGCATTAGTCCCCATACCAACCCCTGAAGAACACAACTCATCACTGGTCTCCACCTGAACATCAAGCTGTTGACCACAACTCTTTGAGTGCGACCATCCAGTCAATTCCTTATCGACCAAGTGATCCATCCATCAAACCCATGTCTCTTCAGTTTAGCGACAAGGATGTTGTGTGGCCCAGCATCAAATGCTTTGCTCAAGTCCAGGTAGATGATGTCATTTGCTCTTCCCTTATCCACCAATGCTGTAACCCCACCAAATTTGTTGGGCATGATTTGCCTTTAGTGCAGCCATGTTGGCTGTCACCAATCACCTCCTTATTTTCTCTGTGCCTTAGCACAGTTTCCAGGAGTCATAACTCCTTTCACCTGGAGTCACAACCCTGCTGTGACTTTACAAGAGGTAACATAAAAACTTCCGAGCATGTGCTTGCTTTGTACTGACTCCTGTACTTTCCAGATCTCCCTGGGAGTCATTTTTATTTATTACTATTGCAAGAAAACCAATCCTGTGTGCGTTTTGATGAGTTAGTGGGTTGGATATGCTTGTGGAAGAATCTGACAAGAAGTAGAAAACGTGGGATGTCATGGCCAGAAATGAAGGCAGGGAAAAAGGGAAAACCAGAACTTTCACACTTATATCAGCTCTCACAGTGTGAAACTGCTCCTACAGTGTGGTAAGACCAGAGAGGCTGAGCCACTCCAACAGCATGCACTACCAGTCAGTTCCTGTCTTTGCTTCTGCAGGGGCTTTTTTGCTCCTCTCATGAGTTGATCCAGCTCAACTTGCTGGAGAAAAACAAATGCATTGAAAAAAAAGAAGGCAAGCTGGTGCCTTGGTGACAGAGCCCAAATGAGCACCAGAGGAACGTGTTGCTGGGAGCAGGTGGGAGATGACCATTCCTTTCGGTGGCAGTGCTGTAATGCCTGTGCCTCTTAGCGCCCATGATGGAGAAGTAAAGAGGCCGTTTAAAACCAGCTGCTGCCCTTGAGAGAATTTGGCAAAAGCGTCTAGCAAGTGATGCTCAAACTCGTGCTGCAAAGGCAGCCATGCTCTTCCAAGCACTCATGCTGGGCACAGCCTTTTCACCTTCTTGCCAAACTCTGTTGCTCTAGTCTTCTCATCCACAGTTGACTCACAACTTAAAAATGCTGAATATTCTTTCTGCTCCTAGCAGTTCACATATTTAATTTGGGAAATTACTTTCTGTCCTGGAATGCATTGCCATGTATTTTTTTTTCCTTTTCAAATAAGTAAACATGAAGCACCAAGCAATTTTTTTTAGTTGTTCCTAAACATTTTGCAGCAAACAGCTCCCGTTGTACAGCTGGAATGTTCTGAGACGAATTCTCACTCAAAATAGAGGACTTCTATTATGTTTTAGCACCATCCAGTGGTTAAAATAAAAAAAAAAGTTAACAAATATTGGCATTTGAAATGGGAGGCTTAGGAAACATTGAACAAGAATAGCTTCTAGTATTTTAATAGTATGTTACTTTTTTATTATTGGCAAATGAATGCGCATTAAATTAGAAGCACACAATTCCTTCATTATCAATGAATAGGTGCTTCCTGTGACTGCAAATTATATTTTTAAGTATAAATGCAGACCTAACCCCTAACCTACCATATACAAACCCTTCAAATTACTACATGGATCGTTCTGTGTGTGGCTGTGTCTGTGATTTATCTCCCCCACACACTGTAACAGTCTGGGCTAATAAGTTTTTTCTGGGATATATGTCCACTGTGTATAGCTGGATTGAGCATTCAGAGAGTGGACAGTCAGTGGTTGTTGGCTTTCTCTTGTAGGTGCAAATGCCAAACTAAGGTATCAGATCACATCAGGAAATGTGAAAGGAGTTTTTGATGTGGAACCTGAGGTTGGAACTGTCTTCATTGCTCAGCCTCTGGATTATGAACAAGAACAACGTTATGAGCTCCGGCTTGTAGCTTCTGATGGAAAATGGGAAAACCACACTCTTATAATCATCAATGTTGTCAACAGGAATGATGAATCACCAGTCTTCACTCAGAATGAGTACCAGGGCAGTGTCTTGGAGGAGCTCACAGATCTGCCTGTACTTGTCCTAAAGGTAAAGGAGTTTGCACAAAGCAGGGCAAAGCCTGACTTTTTGTTAAGCTCAATCCCATCCATTCACACAAATCCAAAAAATTTGGTTTCTTCAGGGTGGGTGAGCCTTGGTATAAGGATTTACCTACAAACTTTCTGTAAAGAAGAGAATAAAGAAAGCCTGGTTGAATTTGTGTGATGGACTTGCTCCCTTGACCAGCGTAAATAATGTTTGGACTCAGTGATCTTACAGATCTTTTCCAACTTAAATGCTTTTATGATTCTGTGATTCTAAATGTTGAAAAATGTGATGGCTTTCCTTTACAAAGCGGACTTAGCATATTTTGAGTAACTGTATAAGCATAGCATGTGGTTGGCATGTATACCTCATGCATTTAAGTCACAGGCTCTTTGGCTACGTTTATACTACCAAATAAACATTGCCAGGGACTGTTCTTTGACTCTGGAGCTTGATAATCTTCCCTGTTTCGTTGTTAGAGCAGTCTCTGGCCTGAGAACTGGTATGGCCCAACTAGCAGTCTCCCAAAAAATCCCTGGATGCAAACCAGGAGCTGGGAGTTCTCTCTGGCCTGTGCTGATAATCAGCTTGGATGTATGGCCACCCTGTTTTCACAGCCTTCTCTTCACTTGGAGAGAAACAGCCCCTGTTTGCCTTTGTATTCCACATCCAAAGAGTTTCACAATGTGAATATCTTCATTCATTTGCTCAGCAGATCTGTTGTTACTTCCACTTGGTTCTTAGAATCATAGAATCTTTAAGGTTGGAAAAGACCTCCAAGATCACCAACTCCTTCCTGCAGTTTTTCCCTCTTTCCAAAATGTACTGGGAAGTAGAATATATTAGTTTGTCTAAATGTGATCTTTTTGTTTCTCTAGGCTGTGCATGATGTTTATTGAAAGAGTACTTGACCTGAGTGACTCAAACCAATAGATGTTTGCTGTTAAAATGCACGCTATTTATTTAGCCTGCACAATACCAACTACCATCAATAAAAAAATAGTGATTTCCTCTTTTCTTTTGCAAAAACACTTACCTGCTGTGGCTTGTTCCAGGTTTCTGCAACAGACCCCGACCAAGCGGCTGATCAAAATGCCATTAACTATTCTCTGCACGGACAGGGGGCCAGCAGTGAATTCAGCATCAATGAGAACACAGGAGAGATCAGCGCAAATAAAAGGTTAGACCGCGAGAAGCGATCAACGTGGCGCTTTCTTGTTCTTGCAACGGATGAGAGTGGAGAGGGACTGACTGGCTTTGCAGATGTGATCATAGACGTGAGGGATGTGAATGACAACGCACCCCTTTTCCTCTGTGTGCTGGATGGCTGCTTCACGGGCCACGTCCCTGAGGATTCTCCAGCAGACACTCCTGTCATGGAAATGACAGCAGTGGACCTCGATGACCCAAAGGCTAGTACAAATGCAGTGCTAACGTACAGCATCATTCAGAATGTCCAAAATGAAATTAATCTGAACTTGTTCTCAATTGACTCAGTGAGCGGCACCATCTATACAGTGCTTGGGTCCCTGGATCGGGAGAAGGAAGACAAGTACTTAGTAGTGGTTGAGGCCAGAGATGGAGGAGGGCTCACTGGGACAAGCACTGCCACTATTTTGGTGACTGATGTAAATGATCACGCTCCAGTCTTCCTGCAAAGGATCTACACTGCATTTGTCTCTGAGAATGCGAGTATTAACACTGAGGTTGCAGTGTTGTCTGCTGTGGACAGAGATGAAGGAGAAAATGCCATGGTGACGTTCAGCATCCTTGATGGGGACAACGACCGCAAGTTCTCCATAGAGACAGATGAAGTCAACAACTGTGGGTTTATCCGGCTACAAAAGCGGATTGACTTTGAGAAGCCTCATGAGAGGGTGTTCAATTTGACTGTGAAAGCAGAAGACATGGATTTCTTCAGCATCGCCCACTGTGTGATCTATGTGGAGGACTCCAATGACCATGCTCCTGTATTCTACCCCCAGTTCTATGAAGTGGCTGCATTGGGGGAAGACACCCCTGTTGGCACCAAAGTTGTTCAAGTTTCTGCTGTTGACTTGGATTCTGGTCTGAACGGAAGGTTTTCTTTCCATCTCCTAAACAAGTCTGACCCAGGTGGCCACTTCTCTGTGGCTAGTGATGGGTGGGTGATGGTTGCAGGACCACTGGATCATGAGACAGTGGCACAGTACCAGCTCATTGTCATTGCCTCTGACATGGGGCAGCTCCCTCTGACTGGTAGTGCCACTGTTTTAGTGACTCTGCAGGATGTCAATGACAACGGGCCAGAGTTTGAGGCTTACTACAACCCAGTGGTCTGGGAAAACACAGCTGCTCCACAGGTCGTCCAAATGAACGAGACCTCTACTTTGCTGTATGCTAAGGACCGAGATACTGCTGCTAACGGAGCACCTTTCTCCTTTCACCTTCTCAGTGATTTCGATAGTCTGACTAACTTCAACTTGCAAGACTTCCACAATGGAAGTGCCTTGCTCACCGCACTGCGTACCTTTGACAGGGAAGTGCACAAGGTGTTCTACCTGCCCATCCTGATCACAGACAGTGGGATCCCGCCGATGAGCTCCACCAACACGCTGACTGTGAATATCGGGGACCAAAATGACCACCCCCACACTGCTGGCCACATGGAATGTCTCATTTACAGCTATGATGGTAAATCACTCCCTGATGCTTGCTTCCAAGGGTGACAGTAAGGCCAAAGGAGCAGCTGTGAGATTCACAAGAGGACTCTGTCCTGTTCCACATAAGCTAAGATCTGAGTAGAGGTGCTACTGAAGTTTGGTTAAGCCCCACTAGAGAGCAGTAGGTGTGTGGGGCACAGGACTCTGGGCCACTTGGTTTTTGGAAGAAACTGAGCCGGCCTTGAAGGAAGAGCATAACTGGCTGCTGTTCTATGCATGTTTCTATCAAACTTAAGTAATGGTCTCTTGTTTTCAGATGCAGTTTTCCAGCAGCATTAACATTTTAGGGGGAAAAAAAACCACAAAACCAAAATTAATAATGTTGCTGAGAAGTGATGAGGCTGAGGGCTGAGAACCTTCCTCCTCCTCCTTAAGCCTTTTTCTTCCTCCAGACTGAATTCAGTTTTAGTGAATACTCTTAAGCTGAACTCATGCCTAAACTGCCCGAGACATTCATACAAGCCTTCAGCTGACAAATGCTGTAATGGGGGAATTTTCTGTGAATGTTGGCTACAGGCAGTGCAAGAGAAGCCACCTTTCCCTTCTTGGTTTGGCAATTAGCTAGCAGTTCCCTTGTGATCCAGGGTCCCTAAGTAATAAGCCCAGCAGCAAAATAAACCATACAGGTGAAAAAAATTGAGGTGCTTGCATCCATGTTGGCTTAGGTCATTCCTTCCTATTCTGCTCTGCTGTGTATCCTAGGGTTTGATAGCACTTTAAATAGGTTGTCTGTTGTGGGCACACTAGAAACTACTTCTGTGTAGATGCTATTGACTGTTTATTTATACTGAAACATTGTTCTGCCTGCTGTGTGCTCGCTCTGAAGTTCAGCTTATTGTAAAGTTGAAACCAACTCTGGTTGCTATGTGCTGAGAAAGTTGGCTTGTAGCCTAAGTACCAGATCTTTTCATTAAGCATGAATTTCCTTTTAGTTGCCTCTTTAAAGGTTAAACTCATCTGTACTCTTAATTTCTGGGAGGGACTATTCAAGTCTTTAGATCTTTGGTTATTTAAAATATTAAGGAGAGACAGAAGGCTGCTATCATGCTGTGATATATAATATTGGAGTCAAACACTATGGCATCCTGCATACTGTCTCCTGCAAAACATCCAACGAATGTTGCCACAGTTGCAGGAGAGGTACACTTTTTTTTCTTTTTGCATGCAGTCCCTCAGTTGTCAGGGTTTGTGCTGTTTCTTTTCACACGGTGAAAGGACTTCCTTCCTCATTTCCTTCTGCATTTCTTCCTCTTCTTTGTGTATCCTTGATTCTTTACTCAGTAGATATATGATTTCAGATACCTGTGGATCTTTCCTTCAGAAATAGTTCTGTAAAACAAACAAAAAAAAACCCTGATTTGTGAGCCTTGCTGAGAGAATGCAAAACCAGCAGAATACATGCTGCTTTCCATCTCACCCCAGAGTTTCACCATCTACTCAAAATAAGCCTGGTTACTGTATTTTGGACATCCTCTCTATCCTGCTGCAATTTCCTCCAAATTGCTTTTGTTTTTTTTTCCCTTTATAACTCAGTCAGGATTTTGTTTGTTTATCCTGCCAAACCTCAATCCCTGTCTAAACCACTCGGTAAGTTGGTTGGATACTGCAGCCAAAATAGTGAAAATGAGTAATTCTGATGTTGTTTCTGAGTATCTCTAAAATCTTTCCTCAGAGGTAGCTTGTCTTTTTTCCTTCCTGTTGCTTTTCATTGCAGCCATATGTTGAATTAAATCTAGGTAGCCATATCAGAAACACCCAGTAAGCGGGATGCCATGTGATATTTGCAAACTGGTGCACATCTTCTCTAGGGAACCATCACAACTATTTTTTGTAGAGGTTTTAGACTTAAGAAAAAACAGTAAAACTTGAATGGCCAGCCTGTTTGCATATGTGTGAGAAGTTCAACTGTGCCACTTAATGCTGTGTTGGTTTAGGTATCCTCCCCATGACTGTGCTGGGCCAGGTCCGTGCCCCTGATGAGGACGACTGGGATCGCAAAATCTACCAATTTGAAGGGAAAACATCAAGGTATTTGGTGAGAAAGGTGGGAGCTGGATGAAATGTATGGAAAACTTGCCCACACACAAAACCAAAAAATATTTAAACTGCCTTTTTTTTGAAAACAAGAGTGCAAAAGCATTTTGTTGATTAGACACTTGTGTGTAGGTCTCCAAAAGCTCTTCTGAGTCTGAGACTGCAGTAAATAATGCTGCATGCCAAAGTGGTCCACTTCTCGTTGCCTGATGGGCTAGAACACCGTTCCAAATTCCTGTTCACAGTCACACCCATAATCAGTATCAGTGAGCCACTACAGAAAGAATACCCGCTAACTTCCATCCTCTTTCATCTGAGCTCCTGAAGAGTTGGTGTTTCCATGTCCCCACTGGTTTTAAGACGTTATTTGTATTGGATGTGTTCACACCAAAGTGTCTGGATTGTGACTGAGGTTGAGATGTACATGGGCCATTCAGAGGTTTTGACAGAGGTCTCATTCTGAATGAATGTATTTGAACTAGGGGTTTGCACTGTTTCCAAAGTTATGGCTATAGTAGCCTGACTCTTCCTACACAGTTAATATATCACAGAAGCAGGAAGAAACCTTCTTGATATACTGGTGAAGAGTCATTAGAAGCCAACAGAAGGTAATGTAAAAAAGTTATGTTCTGCCCCATCCCTTCCTGAGGGAAAACATCTGCTTTCTTTGATAGCTTTACCAAAATAAAGTGGACCAGAAAAAACCATCAGTGATGATAATTACTACTTAGCTTTTGAACTTCTCATAGCTTGTTCCTTGGCTTAACTCTTATTACAGGTACTTTATCCTTAATGATAACTCAGGTTTGCTGACTATTAAAGAAGGAACCCCACCAGGAACATACAACTTAAAAGTTAGAGTCATTGATGGAGTCTGGCCAGATGTTGTCTCAACCGTAAAGGTTATAGTGAAGGAAATCAAAGATGATGGCCTCCATAATGCTGGTTCTATACAAATAAAAGGTAAGCAATTTGATGAAGTATTTTAGAATCGTAATACTGAAATCCATCTCTTTAAAGTTGTTACTGTGTTACTTAGAATTCTACTGCTCTTAGACATGGGATGAGAGTTAATAGCTTTCTAGGTAAGGGTTTGAAAATGCATGTTTTTATCCATGGTCCTCTGATGCTGCATGTGAAGGCACATCTATGGAGAAAAAAAAGACATCAAGAAATGCTTGTCTGATGCAGAAGACAAAGATTAAAGAAAGATTTCTACACCAACTTTTTAACAAAATAGCAATCTGTCTTTCAGAAAAAAAAAACCACTTCATTTGAACAATTCTGTCTGAAATTCACCAAGTTGTTTCAATCTTTGTGGAAAAGTAAAACCTTCTTAAACATGTTTCTGATTTAAAAGAATAAAAAAGAAGGAATTAATAGGAGTCAAAAAGCTTCAGAACACAAACCTCGAGTAGAAGCCAGGATGGAAAATTTCAGAGCCCAAAAATGAAAATACTCCTGAATTTGTAGTTGAGTGCATTTTCTGCAACCTTAATATTTATTCTGTGGTGCTCCTCTCTTATTGCTACAACAGTTGCAAGATATGTGTTTGTCAGATTTTTAACTTCTGTTACAGATATTACTCCAGAGGAGTTCATATCCCAATACTCTGAAGAACAGAGTAAATATTACCAGATGAAGAAGCTGCTTTCAGAAATTATGTCAGTCCAACTCGAAAATGTTCACATTTTCAGTGTATTAAATAGCCCAAGTCAAACCCAAGGGACTGATGTTTGGTTTGCAGTTTATGGTCCACCCTATTATAAAGCAGAAAAACTTAATGGCAACGTAGCAGCCTCCAGAGCGTGGGTAAGTGTCCATACTGCATATGAAACCACAGCATCTCCTCGTTGTCTCTATGCAGGTAACATCCATTGCCTAGTGAATGCACTTACTTAGAATGACTGAGGGAGGAATGTGTGAGAAAAATTGACAGTTTCGATCAGTGAAGTCAAACAGTCCTTTAGCACTTCCATTAAAAGTTTCAAATATGAATGTTTTAAAAGTAGCCTATAAATACATACTAATTCACCCAATACTAATAGCTTTTAGGAATGTGAACATGTTTTTCCTATTGAAAAGACTGTAAAATTCCATATCAATAATATGTTTGGCTATTGCCTTTCTACAAGTTGTCTTAAAGTTTCAATTTATAGCCTTCTGCACAGAAAAGTTCTGTAGCTGAAACTCACAAACTAGTCAAAAGTTTCAACTTTCTGAGTTAAGAGAGCAAAGCAGTAAAATAACAATTCTGCAGTGGAAAACCAGGTTGGAAATGTGCATTGAAAATTTAGTAAAGTTCCTGCCTCTCTTGCAGGAAAAAAAAAAAGTTTGGATCAAATTTAAATGGCTCATTCTGTTGGAAATGTGTCTGTTGGTACACAGAGGCTGAAATAAGAGTTATGTTTAGAATCAGTGCTGCAGTACCAACTCAGTCTTGCCAGAAAAAGTGTTTCTTCATTGCCCAGAGCCTGTCCTCCCTTCCCAGTATTTTTAAGATGGAAGTCCAAATGAAAAATACAGATCAGATGCTATGTAAATAATCCATCACAACTATCAGAAATTAAAATTTATCCACTCAGCTTGTGATGAATATGACAATATTTTTGTCTTCTAAGTGCTTACTTGCACTATAATTAAATTATACCAAGGCTTTGGCCTTAACAGATGCCAGGCTGAGCTGCCTTTGGCTGGATAGAGTGAGGTAGAGGTTGGAAGGAAGTGGCACAGCAACCAGTTTTGAGAATAAATAAGACTTGGGTTTTTCATGGCTGTCATTTGTGAGCTTCCTTTCTGTGGAAAAGTCAGATGAATGCAACTAATTGTTCTCCACAGCTGGAAAACATCTTGGATATAAATATCACCCAGATTGGGATTGATGAATGCGTGACTGCAAACTGTTCTCATAGCAGTGGATGCATCAGCAAGCATGAACAGAGTCACATGCCAACAATAACCACAGCTGGAAGTGTTTCACTGGTGTCTGTGACCGTTCTGAGACGTGCACTGTGTGGCTGTGCAGCTCGGGAGAGTCCTCGTCTCTCCTGCTCCTCGTACCAGACAAACCCTTGTCTCAATGGTGGCACATGCATGGATACTGATTTGGGCTACAGGTTGGTAAAGCTTTGTCTGGTGTGCAAGAAAAATACTTCTAGTTCAGTCTGTAAGGAGAGGGACTGGAAGCTTGAGGAGATATCATTGCGCATCTTCTCACTGTGGCAGTTCTGAAATATTTTCATGCATTTTTTTCACCTTCTGGGTGATATTACCTTCCCACACCCTTCCTTTGCTTTTTCTGTCAACATTATAAAGTCTTTAAACAAGCTGATAACTAAGTCTAGTGAAAAGTGGATTTCTGATCTTTGCTGAAGAGATTAGAGGTTTTCAGGTGCTTTGTATATTAAAGCATCTCCATCATTTGTTCACAGAATTATTCTTGCATAGCAGTGTTATCATTTAGAATTAAAGTATTGGTTTTGTTTGTATTTGTACAAACAAGTCAATGGGGAATGTTTTATGACAGGAGTTTTGCTACCATTTAACCCGTGCGATGGTCTAGGCAACTTGGGTTCACGTGTTGAAAGTGGAGAGTCCTGCTGTGGGAAGAGCCCTTTGCAACTTCTGCTTGGATGGTGGATTTTCGCTTTTATTTCTTTTTTTTTAATAGATGCAAATGTTCTGCAAATTTCCACGGACCAGATTGCCAGCAGACAAAGCACAGCTTCAGAGGCCATGGTTATGCCTGGTTCCCTCCTCTTAAGCCTTGCTTTGAGAGCCACATCTCCTTAGAGTTTATCACTGAAGTCGCTGATGGTCTTCTGCTGTACCATGGACCAGTGGCACGAGGGCAGCCTGGAGAACGGGAAGATTTCATTGCATTAGGTTAGCACCTTGAAGAGTATTTGTTCTTTGTGTTTGTGTGAGGGTGCGATTCTACGTCTTGAAAGTATTAGTTGATAGGTTTTTTTATAAAAGCTTCTGAAAGCTGGTTTTGGAGAATAAGGAGAATGCAGAACCATTTGCCAGCATGTCTAGTTTGTATTCTGTGTTAGAAGTTGGATTTTTTTTAACTGGCTCCAACTAAAATCTAACTGCAACAGTCGTTTCAACAGGGTTTGTGTGGGAACATGGTTAGTGCTTATCCAATTAGAATCTTTTCTTTGCAGAGCTCTCTGGAGGTGTCCCATCACTAACCGTGAGCCACAGCTCTGGTGAGCTTTTCCTGCAGCTGTCACGAAAAGTCAATGTTGCAGATCGCCGCTGGCACAATATAAAAATTATAAATGACGGAAAGGCAAGTGTAAATATGGACGGTCCTGTGGAAGCACTAATTCATGTACCCATCCCTTCCAAATCCTTTATTCCTTCTGTAGAGCTCTTCTATCAATCAGTCTTTCATCATCTCTGCAACAGCAGGGATTGAAGTTTGTCAGCTCAGATGCTCCCTTAGTTTTGAGGCAGTGAAGCAGAACAAGGCCTGGAGAAGTCCCATCCAACTTTGAAATTGGCCCTGCTATTTTCTTTGTTTAATTATCCTATTTATTGTTTAGACCACAGAGTTGTGATAATCCAGGGGCTAAATGCTTCCTGGACTCATCAAGTGAAATATCCTTAATTTCTCTGAGTGGGAAACTCTGTCCCACCAAGTAGCTTTAGACATACAGCACAAAGGAGATAAATATGCTTTTGTGTAAGGGGAACATCTAGCTGATTAAACAAGCATCTGCTAAGTTGCCCCTTCCTCTCCTCCATAAGACAAGCTGGGGTTTATGTCAGGATCTGGGATGGGAAGCCTAGAAGACCATCTGCTCAGCTATATTTTCTCTTTGGGTTCTAATTTGGCAGAAAACTCCAAGAAAATCCCATCTTTCCTCTACAGTGTCTGTGGCTTGGCATGGTCATGGTAGAGTCAAATCTTTCTTTTGTGTGGCTCCTTAGTTACACACCTTGTGCCTTCCAGATTAGTATGTGTAAATGTTTTATTATTTTAATAAAGTTTCTGGCACTGTAATTGCTAGCTACTACTCCCCCAAAGACAATGTGTAATTAAAATGTATGCACGTCTCTGGATCTAATTGTTTTAAATAATGTCTTTCTTTAGAAAGTGAAGCTGATTCTTGACCACTGCGTAAATGTCTCAGTTAGAGACAATGACAGCGTCATCAAGAAGATGTCGCAAATGGATCTGTCTGCCTGTGAAGCTTCTGAAGAAATTGTGGGATCTCAAAGGTAAAAAAAAAAACCTAAGAACTTGAAACATAATGACTCAAAAGAGCTAAGGAAAAAGGGGGCAGGGGGGAATCAGCAAAGCTGCTCTATTTTGCATGCCACTAATTCTTTCTTTCCCTCCCTTCCCCTCAGCATGGGTAGGCTCTTCAGTGGCCATCAGCCCCTGCAGCTGGGTGGAGTTAAGAAGACTTTGCTTTACCACAATTCACAAAGGCGCTTCAGAGGGTTCGTTGGCTGCATTCGCAATGTCGTTGTTGATAGCAAGGTAGGGCTACTAAGACCAGTCTTGGGTTTTCTGCTGTTAACTGTAGGCACCTGATGTGATGCTTCTCTTTGTCCCTGTCCAGGTCTATGATTTAGAGCACCCTGCAGAGTCCTTGAACAGCGCTCCTGGCTGTGTCCTTACGGATGAAATGTGTCAGAGCGGTGGGATGGCCTCCTGCGGCATCCACGGCAAGTGTGTTGGTGGCTGGGATTTCTTTCGCTGTGACTGTTCACCAGGATATGCTGGACCAGCCTGTGAAAAAGGTACTGCAAATTCTAGAGTGAAATTAATGGTGAGGATCTGTGGGAACAGCATCAACCATACCCCTCTAAATTTGCCATGACTTTCAACTAACTAGTGTCACAAGGCCATGCCATACTCTGGGAGTGATTCAGATCTATAGCAATGTAAAGATTCTTCTAACCCTTGTTGAATAAATATAATGTCACAGATGAGGGTCTTGTTGAGACCTGCTTTACTTTGCAGGGGAGGCAAGTGGTCACATGGGGGTTTTTGTGCTTTTCGTCACAGCATCTTATTTCTCAGTGGTGAAAGATGAAACAGTCTACATTGTGCCTTCTTCCTCTGATCATACCGATCATTAAACTACAAAATGTACAAAATGTAGTTTAATGAACATTACACTATTACACTATTTGTCACCTTGCAGTGGTTATAAGAGTGATGAGGTTGCCAGCTTGGTATGTTCTCTCCATGAAACCTGAGGGCAAAACCCTCAAGTCCTGAGGCCCAATTTTCCATCTACAAAATGAGGATAATTGCATTTGCCTCTGTCACTGGAATGAACTGAAGGTTGTGCAATGCCCCAGACCACAGCAGTGGGTGCACATGGGGACATAATATCAGGCTGGCTCCAGCAAATGTGTATAAAATCAGCATGAAATATGTGTCAGAGAACAAAAGTACACAAGTTTTAATGAAAACCTCAGACACGTTGTAAGAAAATGCAAAATTTTAACACATTTTAAAAATTTAGGAAATAAATTATTTAACTCCTAGTAGCCCACAGCCATATTTAGGGTACAGGGGACACACACCTGAAGTTGGCTCTGTCCTCCCTATCTTAATACCCTCAGCAGCCATTGCTCTGAAGCAGAAATCAGACGTGAGTTACAGGTGTTTACTGGGACTTTACCTGCCCTGTGTCTGCCTTGTCCCTGTAGGCACAAGGTAAAAATGATGGGGTTGACCATAACAGTCTATAATGAGGACCAGTTCCCCATAACTTTGGGTGCTTTGTAAAGTGTTATAAGACAATTAGCCCCCTCAGTCCTGTGGTTTGAATGAGCTACCAGTGAGGATAAGCATCAGTGAGCAGTTGAGCAGGGGCACAGGTGAGCTAGTCTTGAATCGACGTGCTGTGATTAATGGACACGACTGGTGGTGTGTTACATATACGCTTTCAGCTAAACACACTGACTTTTCCTTCCTGTATATGGAACAATACTACCCTATGCAGGCAGCCAGACCCTTTCTTCCTTTCTCCATCTGCCACACAAGACTTAAATGGTGAGACAGTAAATTACTCAGCGGAAGCGCTAATCTGTCCAGCGGGGTGAGGACTAGGATCGTGATTGGCATGTTCTGCGCTTGGAGCCTTCACGATTTAAAGTGTTTATAATGACTGAATGGTTAATATAGTTCAGCTATTTATATAATGTTTTGCAGACAGATGATACTGGTTTATAAACATTTGCCTAGGTTTAAATCTTGCTCTGTTTTGCATTATCTTGGGATGGTTGTTTACAAGCTCAACTGCTGTATTAGCTCCTACCCCTCACCACTGTGGGACAAACCAAGTGCTCAGAAAGTAGTTACTAAAAATCCATAAGTCATATCCTAGTGTAATAGGAAAACTTCAGTTGGTTCCAGCTTCTAATATATTGGGCTGCAAAATGGTGGTGTTCACCTGATGCTTTATGAATGGCTGAACCATGCTCACAGCAAGGAGCAGACAGCTGGGGACAGGAGTCACTGTAGCGTCTCGAGAAAATCCATCCCTGCTCATCAGCCAGAGCCTGTAGCTGCAGCAACAGTGAACAAGAGAGAACAGTGGGTTAAGAATAATATGAGGGGAACAAGTTAGAGGAGAAAAGAAAATATGCTTTAATAAAGAAAAGAAGAGAAACAGCGAGAGGAAAAGAGAGTGTGGAAATTAAGTCTCTTGACCATGTGATATATCATTTGATATATCAAGCTGAGCAGTGTGGATGTCCACCTGAGGGATGGGATGCAATTCAGAGGGACCTGGACAAGCTCAAGAAGTGGCCCCATGTGAACCTCATGACGTTCAACAGGGCCAAGTGCAAGGTCCTGCACATGGGTCGGGCAATCTCTGGTATCAATACAGGCTGGGGGATGAAGGGATTGAGAGCAGCCCTGAGGAGAAGGACTTGGGAGTGCTGGTGGGCAAGAAGCTTAACGTGAGCCAGCAATGTGCACTTGCAGCCCAGAAAGCCAACCACATCCTGGGCTGCATCAAAAGAAGCATGGCCAGCAGGTTGAGGGAGGTGATTCTGCCCCTCTACTCTGCCCTGGTGAGACCCCACCTGCAGTACTGCATCCAGCTCTGGAGCCCCCAACATAAGAAGGACATGGGCCTGTTGGAACGAGTCCACAAAGGAGGGCCACAAAGACAACCAGAGGGCTGGAGCACCTCTCCTATGAGGGCAGGCTGAGAGAGTTGGGGTTGTTCAGCCTGGAGAAGAGAAGGCTCCAGGGAGACAGAGCAGCCTTTCAATACTTCAAGGGGGCCTATAAGAAAGATGGGGAGAAACACTGTCTGGCTTCTCAGGTCTCACTAACATGCAGGTGCAGGAAGCTGGGAGGGATACAACCAGAACAAAGAGAGTATTCCATGGCCATGGCCAAAGAGAGTATTCCATGCCATAAACATCATGCTCATTATATAAGTGGGGGTTGGCCGGGGGAGGCTTTGCTCTCTCTCCCTCTTGCTGCTTTGCTTGTTGCTCATTTCATTTCCATGATCGCTGCTCAGGATGGGCTGTGTCGGTCATTGGGACATTGGGTGGTAAGAAATTGTGCACTGTTCATTTTGTATTTTTAAATATCCTTATATTTCGTTGTTATTGTCATTTTCCTTTGCTATTCTAGTAAACTGTCTTCATCAGAACCCACGAGTTTTCCTTTCTTCCCTATTCTCTCCTCGAACCCGTTGAGGAGGGGGAGAGTGAGCGAGAAACTGTGTGATGACTAGGGCTAAACCACAACAGCCTGTAGCGATAGGACAAGGGGTAACAGTTTTAAACTAAAAGAGGGTAGATTCAGACTATATATAAGGAATAAATTTTTTACGATGAGGGTGGTGGAACACTGGAACAGGTTTCCCAGAGAGGTGGTGGATGCCCCATCCCCGGAAACATTCAAGGCCAGGTTGGATGGGGCTCTGAGCAACCTGATCTGGTTGGAGATGTCCCTGCTCCTTGCAGGGAGGTTGGACTAGATGAACTTTAAAGGTCCCTTCCAACCCAAACTATTCTATGATTCTGTGTCCTGGGAACCAGACTAAGTGTCCCAGCATCAGCTGGGCACTTTCTGGATTTCTACTTGCATGACACTGACCTCAGATTAGCTGTCAGTGACCCAGCGTTCTTCCTGTCCAGTCACTCACTTGGACTATGTCTTTATTTGGTAAGAAGAAACTTTCTTTTTTCAACTAAGCTGTGCCCAGAACAAGCAGATCTGGAATTGCTGTCAAATAGTGAGACTGAAAAGTGCAGTGCAATTCTCTGCTTGATGACTCTCATATGAATTCCTCAACATGACAGGGAAAGAATTAATTTCAGTGCATTTTCCCTAGTTAAGATAATTAACACTGACTTAATTTCTCTTTGTAATTAAAAAAAATATTACATATTATGACTTTTGACTCTGCCCTGAGGCTTTCTCTTGTGTCAACTGAAATGGGAGCTAAAGTGCGTATTTTCTAACAGTGAGGGTTATTAATCTTAGGACTAAACTACTGAAAGAAACATAAGATTCTCTTTTTTTGTCTTCAGTTCAATACCATCTACTTTACTGGAAAAAATGTTTCAGACCTTAAAAAAACAAAAAAAAAAAGGAGTTACTGGGTTCAGTGTAGGAGTGATTGGGTAGAACATATAGGTTGTGGCAGGCATAATATTAGAGACATTCTCTAATTGTCCCTTTCCCTTCTAAATGTTGAATCCTTGATTTGCTCTTTGTCTCTTAATTCCCTTGACGGTGGAGAGACTGCTTTCCATGATGCTTTATTAAGTTGTCAAAGCTTTCTAAGAACTAAAATTCTGACATTCAGAACTGGTTAATTCTCAAGCAGTGGAGATCTGAGTGCACAGTAATTTCTGAGATTTTCACTTTCATTTTGTGTGCATCATGCTTAGTTCTTCCAGAATGGGCTTTTGGAAGGGACAGTTGGATCCATTATGAGCCGAGAAGCATCCTCAGCACTCACAGCACTCAGATACAGCTGATGGTGCGCACCCGTATCTTCCACAGCACCCTTCTCAGCTTGGCCTCTGCAGATGGGAATGGACACATCCGACTGGAGGTGAGCAGTCCAAAAGCCCTTCTGTTTCAGTGCTCTTAATTTGTCATAGAGTACCCCAGTAAGAAAAAAATAGGCAGTTTCCCATTAAGGAGACTTATTCTTAAATGTAATGAAGAGCAAGAACTTTCCACATGGGGGTCACTACTCTCATTTGTGTTGTCCTGAGTATCACCATTTCATAACATAGACTCTAGTTGTTTCACTGCAAAAAGTACCGATGAGTGCATGTGATATATGTAAATGGGGAAGATTGTTTTGTCTTGTTTGCCTTTCCCCTTTGCTTCTATCTGTCTCTGGCTATAAAACTTGTCTCTACATTTTTGTTGCTGTGATAAAAAGCAGTCTGGATTACATTAGGTATAGAGGCTAATTATTCCAATTGTAATGGGAGGATCAGTTGGGAAGACTTAGAGGTAGACATCAAAAGGGAGAAGACTGATTAAAAGGTTCAGGTGAGTTAGAAGAGTGGCCTGTAAAGAAAAGAGTTGATAATTCCTAGACCTGCAGTTTTCTTGTGGTAATTTTTATCAGGGAATAAAGCACTTAAAAACAAGAGTGCCACTTTAATTTTAGAAACTCAGGTCTATTTCTTGAGGCAGGATTCTGTAATAACATTTAGAAGTGCATTTCTGTTATTAAAGGTATTTATCGTCTTCCTCTAGGTGGTTGAGGGTTTCTTTAGTGTTAACTTCAGCTTGGGGGACAAAAATCACTCTCTGAGATTGAAGACATTACGTATAAACAATGGCCAGTGGGTTCTTCTGACCATGGAGCGCTACAACAATGAATTTACCCTGCGCATTAACAATGGTGGAGGTGATCAAGAAGTGACCTCTGTCTTGGGTACAAATAGATGGTTTGAAATGGAGTGGGCAAGCATTGTGCTAGGAAACCGCCTTCCCAATCATTCAGAGAGTGATTTCCAAGGTAAGTGATATGACGAGTTCCTAAAAGGAGGGAATTAAAGCCTAGAAGTGGCATCTTTGAGTGCAGTGGAGAGTCTAAAACGCAAGTAAAAATTTCCATGGAGACTACTGTGCCCATAAAATCCCACTTTCTCTACCAGGGAATTCAGAGACAATGTTCAACTCTTTATTTGCCATTGTGTATCTAGTTCTAGTGAAGATGTGAGATTTCCTGTAGATATTAAAAAATAGCACTTCAGATTTTTGTTTCCCATGCCAGATACCCCAAGCAGGGAACCCATTTCCTAAGGTGAGATGCTGGGACTGGAGATTGTGGCTCAACAGAAGACAGGTTTTTTTCCATTCCATTGCTTCTCATTCAGCCCCACTTTTAAGATTATATTTTAAATCTAGATTAATTTAGTGGAGTTGTTCTGATTCATAGCACAGTTCTGCTAAATCATTGCATTGTACAACCAAGCTGTCCTGGAGAAGTATTGTCAATCTGTATGTTGTCCAAGGCACATAGACACGTGCCCTGTAGCTCTTTCTAAAATAAAACTGATAAGCAGTTTAAGGATCCTTTAACATAAAAAAGTTTTACATTTTCTACAATGCTCTAAGTTCTCATGTATGTGTGTTGGGAGCAAGGCTTGAGGTGGGGAAGTTGCTAACTCAATGTATTTCTCTGATTATTCCCCTGCTTTGATGCAGGTTGTATGCGGGATGTCCAGCTGAATGGTCAGCCACTTCTCGTGGAAGGCAAAAGCACGGAGTTTGGCTTAATTCTGAGGCGGCAAGGTGTCACAATGGGATGCCATTCCAGTGCCTGCAGCAGCCAGCCCTGTTACAGCCCTTTTCTTTGCGTAGACCTGTGGAGAAAATATGAATGCCGGTACATTAAACTTTTGTTTTCGCCGAGGGGTTGGGAAGCTCTTTCTTTCCACCTTAGGTCATGCAACTTACTTTTAACACTGAAAATCCCTGCTGCTGCTGGCCAGAAAGAGGCATCTAAATTACAAATCCTGCTCTCCATCTCATCCCCCAGTATGGGCCAAACTTGCCTTTTACTGCAAGTCCGATATGGAACCTATTTACTCCGCTATTTTTTCCCATGCTGAGAAGATCACAGGCCAGTGAGGAAATGAAATACCCTTTCATAAAAGGTGGATTGCAAAAGCTCTGGTCTCTGCTCCTCTGGGTGAAAATACTATATATTTTTATATACTCTATACACATTGCGTGTATATATCTGTATAAAATATATATTGCATATATACTATATATACACACACACATATATTTTCTGTAACAAAGCTGAAATTAGTCATACTTTGTATGAAACAATGAGACTTTCAAAATTAGACTGTCACAAAACTGGATTCTAAAATTGGCTGCCCAGGGCCAGAACCAAAGCCCATCAGCTAGTATCCTACGTAGTTAGTTCCTTGGAGAAGATACACTCTTTAAAGATTTTTTTTCAAATGAGAATTAAAATATGCAGGTCAAAATACAAGCATCTCTGCTCAAAAAAAAAAAAAAGAAACATACTTACACACTGGTCGGGGAGGAGCTGCCACTTGAATTCCTTCCGTTTGGCCAAAATTTACACTTCTGAGGCCTGGTGATTCATTGCTGAAAAGAGTTGTGAGATAGTCTTAAGTGTGCTTGGGACACTCCCTTCTTCAGTCCACTTGTGAAAGGACAGTATGAAGGCTCTTCCCTTTACTCACTAGTATTTATTTTTTGGATTGCACAAAGCAGTTCTGTGCTCCTCACAGCACTCCTCCACAGCCTCTCCAATGACATATCAGAAGAAATGACTTTCTCTGCAGATTAAGTCCTAAAAGACAAGATGGGTCACGCTGAGGAAGTCAATGACATCTGTTTCCCAAAAGCCCAAATGAGCCGTACAAAGCTTATACTAAGTGGTTGCTAACCACATTGATCTCAGCTATCCATTTCCTTCTAAGGGTTTTGAACACGTCTGTAGAAAAAGAGTTAGTCTGTTCAGAAGCTGATAAATCCCTTTTTTTTAAGGAAGGAGTGAAGCTCCTCTGCATATCTTTCCAGAAGATAGCGAAAGCAGGACATATGTTCATGTTTTCATAGGCCTACTAGCTCACTGTGTTAGAGTTCACATCTATTTCACACTCTCAGTGTGGATTTGTGTCTTGCTTGAAAAGACTTTAATTATTGGCTTTAAAGAAATAGTAACAAACTTTGCACAAACCAACATACGACTCCAGGTGCTTTGCTTGCCTAAAAGATATCTTCTGCTTTTGTTGTTCAGGTGTCCAGCTGGGAAAGTAGAAGTGACTGACAACCTTACAGGGCTCAGACACTGTACCTCATCACCTTGTGGACACTGGACCTGTAGGAACGGGGGTACTTGTGTGGCTCAATCCCAAGACAAGACTATCTGCCAGTGCCCCGAAGGTTACAAGGGAAGATGGTGTGAAATTAGCCAGGTGAAGGCTGGAAGACCCGTTGGGCTCAGCTCTGGTTCTATTCTGGCAATCAGCATGTGCCTCCTTGTCTTCCTAGGTAGGAAAGCAATTATTTTTTTTATGTCTTTTTAATCTTGTACCTTGTTCCATTGAATCAAGTCTGCTTTACCCTTGGATGTTGTGATCAGTGCTTCACTTTTTCTGGAGGTCACCATTTGGGAGCTCATTTGAGGATGCTAAGAGACAGACATCAGTACAAAGTTACAGTTTACTTGCTTTAAAGCCAGTTCAAACAAATTTAGGCCTTCTGTCATTTAGAATCACTTATTTTCAATCCTTAAATAAGAGCTTTCCATCTATGTGTGCAGCCACATCTATCTGAAACTCCCCCCTGCCCTGAGCCCTTACATTTGTATGAGGTAGGACCTACAGCTGGTACGTGCCATTCACATATTAGGAAGGCAGAGATTTTTCTCTAGAAAGATAATGATCTTAACAGGCAAGCCTCATTAAGTGTGTGAGGCAGAAAGATGTTCACAGTGTGTCCAGTTTCAGGCGCACTTTGGCTGCAAAGCTAGTAACACCATAAAACTGTTTCCATATTGATAAAGAAAAACTGCATACCCATCTCAGAATAGTAAAGACTCCATTACTATATTACACTTGTAACCTTCATTAAAACAGTGTTTTACTTACTTTGGGTATCTTATTTACTCAGGATTGGTGAAAGGCCAGAGATTGGCCAAAATGCCTTCTATTTAAATGGATTCCTTTAGGTAAGTAAAATACCCTTTTAATGAAGTTTATGATGTAATATACATAGATGATTCTTTAAATTCCTGAATATAAGTTGTTTATATATTAAAAATTATGCATTTCTTACCTGGGAATTTGGTTGTCAAATTAAGAGTTGATTTAATATCTCAGGAGTCATACAACTACTTGTTTATCATGCATTGTACTTTGTCATATTACAAATATGTCTTAATTTCTTCCAGCACTCTTGGTCTCCTACACGGTGTGGAGTCAGTGGGGAAGTTCAGGATTTCGGAAGGGAGGAATTTACCACATTCCTGAAGAGCGTGAAAGCTGGGAGGATGTTAGAGAAAATGTCTTCAATTATAATGAAGAAGGAGGTGGAGAACGTGACCAGGTACGATGCAGCTTCAATCCAGTCTTTGCAAATCCAACCTCTCCTCACTCTCCTTTCCCCAGACCTTTTTTTTTTTTTTTTTCCTTTTTGTTTTTTTTTTTTTTTCTTTTTTTCCTTTTTGTTTTGTTACCTGAAGCACTCTTGAGTGGGAGGCTTCTACTTCAATCTGTACCTTTTATGATGCTGCTTATCTGTGGCCAGTTTGGGGGGGGGGGCTCTGAACACAATATTCATGTTTTAGCTGAAGACTCATTATGCAAACGGATTTGGTGTAATCTGAATTTAGCCCTGTGAACTAGGCCCTCTCTTTTCTTCAGTTTGTAGAAAACTCACAGAATCTAGTATTGTGTTGAATTTTAAAACATTTTCTGGAACTTGTTTCCTTTTGTGTTGTTTCTCTCTGATATTTGCATTCTTTTTTTTTTCTTTTTTTTTTTCTTTTTCCCCCCCAGAATGCTTACAATATAGATGAACTGAAGAAACCTCTCCAGACCATTCCCCATTTCTCCTTGAAAGCAACTGCTCCATGCTCCAGGACATCTACTGGCCCAAAAAGAGACTCAGTCCCAAAACATGCACATCAGAAAGAATCAACATCAGCTGCTACTAGCATTCCAGACTTCAAGGAATATGTTTCTCAAATCATCTGGGATGCAGACAACGATCTACAAAGTCTTCCAGCTGACACTATTCATTTTTACTGCTTAGAAGGGCAATGTTCTCTAGCAGGAAGCCTTAGTTCCTTAGACTCCATTTGTAGTGATGAAGATCTAAATTATGATTGCCTCCAAGAGTGGGGGTCAAAGTTTGACAAGCTTAAAGAACTTTTTAAGGTTTCAAACGAACATTTGTGACCGGAGTTAAAGGAACTTGACACATTGCCACGACATATGGACACAACTTTTTAAAATGCCCTTTTTTATATATAAGGTACATGAAATGACTTACTTGATGCAAGTTTTTAGTTACAGTAGTATGATACACTTACTTTTCCCAGAAGTTATAATCTGAACAGTCTTTTCATATGTGCTGTACAAACAGTTATTTAATGATAGATGTGCAAAGATTTTTAAAGAATTAATTTTCTTTAAAACTTTGGAATGTAGGATTTGTACTGAATAGCATTATAATATTCCTTTTTATTTGTGTAGACCACAGTGACTTACTAGAATTGTCCTGGATGCAAAAACTTGAATTATTTTCTCCCTAGTATTAATATGATTCCTATCAGGTGAGTAGCAATGAGTAGGGCTTTTTTTTTTTAAGTTGCATTCATTTTAGACTGTGAAATAATTATTACACATTAAACATAAAACATTTCAAATTTCTGGTTTTCTTGTCAGTTTTTGTCTTTTCCTCCTAAACTGCAATTTCCCTTGTCATCACACACACCACCTCAGTCACTATTACAGGCTGCCCAACCGTGTGGGAGTTTTTCTATCTGACCTTTTTTCTAATTACCTGTAAAGAGAGGGAAACAGCGGAAAGATCCTAGCTGTGAATAGCACTTTGCTGGTCTGACAATTTTACACTCTTAAAAGCAGTTGTAAGACTTGGGGAAAGTTTATATTCAGTAAGCTTTTATTTCCAACTTTGCTTTCTACATGGAACCCTTCTTCAAACTCTGCAGCTGGAAAACAGACGAGCTGATAGCAGATGTGAAGAGAAGCTAGAAGGGGATCCAAGTAAAAGTTGGAACCAAACTCTTTCAGTCAGGACAGTCATTGTAAAAATCAGGATCCTCAAAACAGAAAGCATGGGAAACTTACCCTGTTCCTCTTTGCCTCCTCCTGCTCCCACTCCCCAAAAAAGGACTGTGGTTTAAGCACGGAAAGGGAGCTGGGAGCTTCTGAAATCTAACGTTGACTTGAACACTCACCTCTGTGACCATGGGTGATCACCTTGTTCTTTCCCTTTCTCTCTTTCTTACCTCTCAGAAATAAGGGCAGCTCCCAATGCCAGGGGTGATCTGTGAATGTTAATAGGTGCTTACAGCGTGCCTGAAAGCTCTGAACTGCTAAGTTTTTTTTAATTGTTTCCTATTCAGTGTTTTTTTTAATTACCAGTACAACATAATACTCAACATTTGCTTTTTTACTGAAGTCTTTACACTTCCTTCAATTTACAAATACTGTTTTAAAATTGAGTCTTTCATCATTTTACTTGGCATAAAAAAATGCAAATGTAAATCAGTTTTGTACCTAGAAGGAAGATTTTCTATCAAAAATCTTGTCGTAGTTTAGCTCTGCTCAGGTCCAAGCTACACAGTTTTTCACTTACTCTCCCCACCCTCTGAGGGAAATAGGGGAGAGATAATAAAACAAAAAGTGCGAAGACAGGGAGAGATCATTCAAGTTACCGTTACAGGCAAAACAGACTTGACTTGGGGAAAACTATTTCAATTTATTATTAATAAAACCAAAGCAGGATAGTGAGAGAGAACAAAAACCCCTCCCCTCTTCCCGGGCTTCGCTTAATTCCAAATTATCTCTACCTCCTACCCCCTCGAGCGGCACAGGAGGGAATAGGGAATGGGGGTTCATTCAAACCCCAGTTTGTTCATCACACTTTGTTTTCTGTCACTCCGTCCTCCCTGAAGGAAGAACTCCTCACATTCCTCCCGGCTCCAGCATGCAGGAGGAATGTGAAAACAACAGAAGATAACAAATTGCATTGTAGTTAGGACATGTAATGGACTCCTGTCCTCACAGAAGACAAGAAAGAGGAAAGTTCTTCTGTCTCCTTGGGTCATTTATAGCAAAATGTAGAATGTTTATGGCTGGTGGGTCACTGTCTAGCTACACAGTTAGATGGACTGAGATCAAGAAAGGGCCACGCCAGGCACTAGTTTGATGCAGCATTCCCTGTTTTGCTTGCTGCAGAAGCTGTGGCTGTTGAGTAGCAGTCCCGTAGGAAAGGAAAAGCAAAGTAGTCACTTACAGCAATGACGAGGGCCAAACGGATTTGCATTGTGTATCTACATTGAAAACTTGCTTTGTGAACTCTATTCTTGGTAAAATATTTGAGAAATGCAGCCAAATGACTGAAATAGTTAAAAGATTCTACTAGTGTCACGATAAGACATGATATTGTGTCGACAGAGGACAGGGAGAGGGGGTTACCTCAAATCCTTTTCAATTTGACCACCCTGCCGGTTTCCCAAGAAAGATGAGACCCTTGTATCTGACCAACCCGCCACACCCTATTTAAGGAGAAGGGGGGGTTTCATCAAACCCTGTGCAATTTGACCAGCCTGTCAGACTTACGCTGACAACATCACTGGGACAAATCCCTCTGGACAGCCCGCAAGGTGGGAGTGCGGTCATCTAACCTATTCAGGGACTCTCATGGGCAGCGACACTTAGACAAATCCCTTATGTCCCCTATATCCATTATTAAAGTTTCTAGAAGCTTATATTTATAGATAAAGAAATTTTATTATACATGTTTGTGACAAGATAAATGTTTGCAGATAGCCGGTGATAAGACACTGACTGCGAAAACGGGTTTGAAACAATATATATACAGAACTTATCAATAATAAGTTTTAATAGCTGGCAAGATGTTAGTAACTAAGCGTGCTTAACTCAGAGCTCTTACCCAACAGACATCCCTATGGGGGGAAAAGAGATGTCCAGCCTGTTGGCTGGTCCCAGATATTCCAGTGGAAGTCTTTCCCCAATATTCCCCTTCTCTTAAGCCATTTTTATACTGTTTTTTACTTTTAGGTAGAGCATGAGTAACTTCAGTCAGACCTAGTTTTGTTAGGATTGGTGTAAATTTTCCTCACTTTGCTTTTAAAGGCATAGACTAGAAGAAATTCAGACTGCATGCTCGGTGAGGAGTGGTCGCTCCTTGGAGGTGGGTAGCTTTTGGGCTGGAGGTGTGTTTTGGTATTATAATGACATTAATAGCAAACAACATGAGCAAAGTTCATCTACAGGGCACGATTTCACCATCATTACTGAGACAGCAATTGCGATCCATCCTCCTTGATAGCAGCTGTGTGGTTACCTTTGCCAGTCTTGATAACAGGGATGAGCTGTGGTACCTTCGTACCACTCTGTTCCCTGTTTCAAAGATGTTGTATGTTCCGTTTGTCCAGAGTCGGCCTCATCCATGGCAACCACGTTCCGTTTCCATGAGCGGCAACTGCATCTCGTCTCAAGGCTGTTTTAATGTTACAGCTTATGTTAAGATGTAAGCTGAACTTTGGGGAACAGTATTTTTCCATTCTCTCCATTTCTGTTGTTTTTCCACTGCTAGTCATCCTGTTTCCCCCCTAGACATTGGCATCCTGGAACAGGGATATCCGAAAGCTTGAGAACCAGCTCCTGCCTAGCTGCAGCTCAGGGAGCAGCATAGACAGGGACTACGTGAAAGCAGCCATCTTGGTAACAGAAAGGCAGATCCAAATCGAGCTGCAGAAGCAGCTTTCTTCATGGATCGAGGTCTGAATCCCTTTGTCTCTTCCTAAGGCATTAAGATGCATTCGGGCAGGAGGAGCCATTTTACCCCCGGCTGCGCCGCGGGAGCCTGCCCTGGCCACGGCAAGGGCCCAGCTCTGAACGCTCCCTTCTCGCCCCTTTTCTTTAGACAACCGCTAGCCACCGCAAATGTAAAAATGTATTTTCCCCTCCCCGATTAAGCAGCAGCAGCGGAAAAGAAGGAGTGAAGCCTACATCAGCGGGGCCCAGTGCCTCTACCCTTATGAAACCGTCGGGAATGAGCCGCGCCCCCGCCGCGCCGCGGTGGGCGGGGCCTCAGCCTCCGGCCCGCCCCCCAGCACCGCCCTACCGAGCAGGGCTCCGCGGAGGGGGGCGGGGTCACGCTTATCCCCGCCTCCCGCCCGCGCGAGGGGGCGGCGGCCGGCGGCCATCTTCTTGCGGGATCCGGTGCCCTCGGGAGAGGGTGCACTTTGCGTGGCCGGGGCTGTTTTGCGGGGGGTGCCTTCGCGGGGGCAGGCGGCAGCGATGAGCGCGGAAGCGGCGGACCGGGAAGCCGCCACCTCCAGCCGGCCTTGCACGCCGCCGCAGACCTCCTGGTTCGAGTTCCTGCTGGAGGAGTCGCTGCTGGAGCAGCACCTGCAGAAGCCCTCTCCCGGTGCGTGCGGCGTGACGCTGCGTGCGGCCGCCTCCCCTCAGCGCTGGCCGCGGCCCGGAGTCGCTCCCCGGCTCCTCACGGGCCCCGGGGAAGAAACGTTCGTTCGTTTGTTTCCATGTGGGCCCCGTTCCCTCGCCGCTGCGGCCTGCGGCGCTGCCTCCGCCCTCCCGGGGCCTGCTGCTGGCCGCGCACCGGCGCCGCCTCCCGCCCGCCCTCCTTCGTGGCTCCTTTCCTCGCCTCTGGCATCTCCTCGGGTACCGAGGGGAGGGTGTGGCGGCGGAGGGGTCGTGAGGTGGTGGGCGGATGGGGGTGCGGAGGGGTCTGC
>WHYT01014833.1:33314-59756 GCA_009806455.1 Tetrax tetrax | reverse complement strand
TGCTTGTTTTTATTTTTTTTTTTTTTTTTTTTTTTTGTCCCTCCAATAATGTTTTTGTCACCTGTTAAGTTGTGTCATGTTTATCTGCCTTAGTGAAGTGTTGTGAGGTGAGATTACTGCTTGCCAAAGTAACTTTGCAAGACACTGCACAGCTGTAGAGAATTAGCAGAAACCTTTATTGTGGTTAGTTGTGAAAATACTGTGCGGACAAAAGTATCTAGTATACGATAGGATTTTTTATATGTATTTTAGTTATGAAAGCAGATGTATGTGAAAGTGTACAAGAGGGCTTTTTTTTTTTTAAGGCCTCTTCCCTTCTTGCAGGAAGAGTTTATATTGATATTCATTCGTGATGCATTTTCTGTCACTTGGCACCTTTACTTCTTAAAATGCAGGTATAATCCTGATTTAAAGATTAGTCCTGCTGTATGACACTATTCTGGGTGTTGATAGGATTGTTTTGTCTGTCTGGTGGTTTTTTTGAGAACCAATCTGAAGTCCTTTCAACTACTAATTTAGCATCTCTGTATAGTAGTTAGAATTCTTATTCTGTTAGCTCATGAAGCCTAAGATTGTTCTTAATTAAGGAACATACTTTTTTAACTGATTATAACCAGAGGTTAAGTCATGGTAGTTAAAAAGGAATTAAATAACATTTTGAGCTCAGTTTTTTTTTTTTCTAAAACTTCTGCTGTTATAAACAGTTGAATGATGTTCTACTCTTGCCAATGAAAACAAGATTCCTGAACCTCACATAGTAAAACCAGTATTTGTTAGTTTAAAGTGATAGCTTGATGACAGACCTGGAGCGTCTGTGTGGACTGGTGCAATGGTACATAGTAGTAGTTCAGGGCAGCCTTCCACTTGGGCTTGACTTATGCTGCTCATACTGGTAACTGCTTTACACACTTGATTGTTGTGGTTTAGCCCCAGCTGGCAGCTAAGTACCATGTGGCTGCTCTCTCATCCCTTTCCCCTCCCCAGGGTGATGAGGGAGAGAAAATATAATTAAAAGCTTGTGGATTGAGATAAGGACAGGGAGAGACTATTCAGAAGTTACCATCACAGGCAAAACAGACTCAGTTTGGGGAAAATCAACTTAATTTTATTAACAATCAAATCAGAGTAGTATAATGAGAAATAAAACCAAATCTTAAAAACAGCTCCCTTCACTCCTCCCTTCTTCCTGGGTTTGACTTTACTTCACAAATTCTCTACCTCCTCCTCTGCAGCAGCATGGGGGAATGGGAAATAGAGGTTGCAGTCAATTCATTGCGTGTTTTCTCTGCTGCTCCTTTCTCCTTGGGGGGAGTACTCCTCACACTCTTCCTGTCCTCCAGGGGGCTCCCTCCCATGGGAGATAGTCCTCCATGAACTTCTCTGTGGGTCCTACCAACGGGCTGCAGTTTTTCACAAACTGCTCCAGTGTGGGTCCCTTCCCACAGGGTGCAGTCCTTCAGGAACAGATTGCTCCAGCACAGATCCCCAGTGGGGTCACAAGTTCTGCCAGCAAACCTGCTGCAGCATGGGTCCTCCATCGGTCCACAGGTCCTGCCAGGAGCCTGCTGCAACGTGGGCTTCCCATGGGGTCACAGCCTCCATCGGGTGCATCCCCTTGCTCCAGTGTGGGATCCTCCACAGGCTGCAGGTGGATTTCTGCTCCTCCATGGGCCTCCATGGGCTGCAGGGTTACAGCCTGCTTCACCGTGGGCTGCACGATGGGCTGCAGGGGAATTTCTGCTCTGGTGCCTGGAGCATCTCCTCCCCCTCCTTCTTCTCTGACCTTGGTGTCTGCAGGGTTGTTCCTCTCACACAGTCTCACTCTTCTCGCTGCTGCTGCTTTTTTTTCCCCTCCTTAAATAGGTTATCACAGAGGCACTGCCACAGTCACTCATGGGCTCGGGCTTTGCCAGCAATGGGTCTGTCTTGGAGCAGTCTGACATCGGCTCTTTTGGATGTTGGGGAAGCTTCCGGCAGCTTCTCAAAGAAGCCACCTCTGTAGCCCTTCTGCTGCCGAAACCTTGCCCTGCAAACCCAATACACTGATCTAGAATGCCATCAGATACAGAGCATTTCATTATGCTAAATAAAGATACTACCCTTACTTCCTTGGGATATTAAGTAATAATAGAGTACTGAATAGCAGTGTACACTGATTACACATTCCAGAAGTAGGATTGCTGTATGAAGTATCTGATTCTCTGGTTTTGTTTTGTTTTTTTTTTTTCCAATAGTTTGTCTGTTCCTGTATTGAACATGCTACTGAATGAACTTCTGTGTATCAGCAAAGTTCCCCCAGGAACTAAGCATGTGGATGTAGACCTGTCCAGCTTACCCCCGACCACTGCAATGGCAATACTGCTCTACAACAGATGGTAAACTACTTCAAGGCAATAATCTTAAATTCATGATAGAACAAAGCAATATTTTCTTCTATCTGTATACTTGTACATAGAAGGAGAAAGAATCTCAAAGTAATAATAATTTTGTGATCTGTAGATAGGTTATAGTGGGGAGCTGAGTCTAAAAAGCTATTCTACAGCTGATTTTGTTCCCTAAAAAATAGTCAAGGTAGTGGTTTGTCACCTTATAAAGATAAAAATATTACTATTTTAGCTTTTATGGACATAAGAGCATTTCTTAAATACCAGATGTACTCTTGAGTAGAGCATGTATTCTAATGGTATAATATATGTAAAATGAGAAAGTGATATTTTTGGGTGGTGTGTAATCTGCTTATTACACTTCTGAAGCTAATACCATTCTTTGCTCGATTTTTCTCCCCTGTGTAGGGCCATAAGGACCATTGTTCAAAGTAGTTTTCCTGTAAAGCAAGTGAAACCTGGTCCACCTCAGTTAAATGTGTAAGTTACATGTAAGGTATAATTTTTATGGACTCTGTGTATTTTGTCATCAGAAATGTAATTTGTAATTGTATTAAATAATGTTAATAATATACAGTTGCTTAAAATGACTAGTTGTAGCTTGGAAAACCTGCATTTATTCCAAGTATATTCTTGTTTTGTCAGGCATGCTTGATACATATATGTACTTATCTGTCATTCAAGTCTTTTAATATGTTATGATCTCTGTGACTTCGTAGAGGCAGGAAAGGGAGATGGCACTTTGCCTAGGCAAAATGCTTATTTTCTAGTTTAAGCAGGGTACATTTCTTGCATCCTGTTTTAATTTAGAGTAGCTTGCTTAATGCTGTTGTTTTATTTTAGCAATTTGCCACATTATGTGTGATAATTTGAGAAATAATGAAATATTTTCATTTGCTTCATTAGGCAATAAATTGTAATTTAAAGTCAGTGTTCATTTTGCATTCTAGAAGTTGTGTGGCTTTCGCTGCAACCTGCCCTTGGAATTGACTTTCATGTTATATATTTCTGTGATAAAGTTGAGAGTATCTCAGTGGTACTTTTTATGTGCTTTATGTTTATTTTATGCTCTAGCATTAGACCATACACTTGATAGAATCTGTTAAGTCTGTTGATTAAAAATACTACTAGTCATTTTACTATAAATCTGTATGTACCTATTTACTATATGTACCTACTTATATGTATTAGAGTCTGATCCTGAATAAAAAAAATTCTGTATGGGGAAATAATTTAAAAACACTTAATTTTTATGTAAACACTTGAACACACTTCTGCCCCTGACACACAGTCAAAAAGACTTACATAGTGAAACTTCAAGAAACTTGATGCTGTGGAAGCTGGTTTCTTCATGATAGCTTTTCCAATACTAACAGTCTGATTTTTTTAAAGAAAAAAAAAAAAAACAATTAAAACTTTGTAACTTCCATTTTATTGAAGCACATTCTCATCCAAAACTATCTTTTCACTATATAATTATGTATTTCAGTTATGAATAGATACAAACAGTCAGTGGTCCTGGATTATGATGTTTAAAATGTAATTTAGCAAAACTTACTATGAATGAATTGTTGTGGTCTAGAACATGAAGTAAAATAACATGTAGGTTTGCTTTATAATTGAGATCTTGACCTCTTATCTTTATTTTCCAGGATGAACCAGATGCAGCAAGAAAAGGAACTAACTGATAATATTTTGAAAGTGGTGAGACCTTTTTCCCCTCATACTTATGCTTGAATTCACATGTAAATATGAGTGGACAGGAAATAAACAATTACATCACAGTTTTGTTGGATTCAGTACGTTTATATTATATTTGCCACTTTTAGTATTTGCTGCAGTTCCACTGTGTGGATTTTGGACAGTGTTGTCTCTGCACTGCATGTAGCATGGAATTTGTTTTATGTGATTGAAGTATTCTTTCATCAGCGCATCCTTGGAGCCGTATGAATTGAGCAAGCCTCTACAAAATCAGTGTGTGATTAGTAATGAAGACAATACTGTGCTTGAGCTGCAAAATAATATGGCAGCAAAGTTCAACACTTGAAATGTTGTGGTGTTTTTTTTTTAAAAAGGATTTAGTAGCCAAGTGTTTTCTGTATGTAGCTTTTAACAGAATACTAGTTGTGCTTAAAGTGTTTTCATTTGAGAGAAGCAAGAAAGAGGAAGAACAAACCCTCTACTTCCATAAGCAGCTTAGCTCATTTTCCTACTCTTGTGCTACTTGGAATCAGTTGAAGAATTCGTGTTACACATTTTCTACAGTTTTTTACTTTTTCATATTTTTTTCAAATAGTAGGTGAGCATGAATGTTTAGCTATTTTACCAATTCATCAAAATCTTTGAAAAAAATCTTGCTTTTTACATAGAAGCTGGTTTTGTTTCAGCTGTGAAATAAAAACTTAAAATTTCCACTCTGCTGCATAACTTAATGCTCAAAAAACAGATAAGAAGTTGTGAAACAAAAATATTTTGTTTCAAGTGGAAGTAAGGGTTTGATCCTGTTTCTCTGAGTACCTGAAACTGAAGTAGAACTTACAAATTTCTTTATTGTGTAGGAAATACACAAACAAATTCTACAAAGCAATAAGGCGGGTGTAAAGGGCAATTTTCTTAACTATGCTCTTACTGTAGTGTTAACATTTCTGATGTTAGTTTAAACTCAAATCCAAGAGGTTAATTTTTTCAATGCGTTTGAACTATTACAGTTGAAAGAGCAGGCTGCTGATTCCATCCTGGTCCTAGAAGGAGCACTTACATTAAACAAAGATCTTTATGTCCACACTATAAGAACTCTGGATTTATTAGCCATGGAGCCTGGTATGGTGAATGGAGAAACGGAGTGTTCCACAGCTGGACTGAAAATCAGTGCAGAGGAGATACAGTGCCAGGTACCTTACATTCTATACTAAAGCTTTAAATTTATTTCTTTAGACAAAGTGTTAAGTAGTATTTTTGAGATAAATTGCACCGTTTTTCTATTAATGTTTCCTGTGTTCTTTTTTAATGCAATGAGATATTACTGACTTCATTTTTACACTATTAGAACTTTTTTTAACACCAAGTATTGTTGCTTCCCCTCACACACACACACACACACACACACACACACACAGCCCCTCACTTCCCCTTGCCCTCTGGAGCATTGTATGGTAGGGACAGCTTATTGTATTGTTCTTAACCTTTATGTGGAAATGATTCTGTAATTTTGCAATGGCTGGGCAGAATTTCTCATACTGAGAAATTAAGGAGGAAACATTTGAAGTATATGGGGAAGGGTACGTAGTCTATGTTGGAACATCAGATAAAACTAGGAATATTTTAAAGTGCACATGAGGTTTCAGCTGAAATACTTAATCTTTACTTTCAATGTTACATAAATTTCCAAGATAATGTGTTTTATGTAATGCTGTTCACAGGTTTGCTATGATTTGGGTGCAATCTATTTTCAACAAGGATCTACAAATGCAGCTGTTCATGAAAATGCTAAAGAAAAGTTTTTCAAAACAAAGGAGTTGATTGAAAAGGTAATGAGTGTTTTATTAACATGCTTGCTCAACTTTTTTAGAAGAAAATTGTCTAAATTATTGCTTGCTTCTTTACCAATGTCATAGCTAACAATGGTACAGCTGGGTTTTTTTGGTGGGATTTTGATGGCAATTTTTTTACGTTGTGCCTTTTTGAAATTACATTAATCAACTGCAATGTATTGCTACTTTGGTCTACATTTTGTAATGAATATTCTCTTACACAAATTGTATTGGTGCAAGAAATGCAAAAAATAACTTCTCTAGTGTTAGTATTAACTGGATTGAACAGTGCATTCTGTGTCCATTGTGGTATTTTGATTGTGGAGATGTGTTTTTTTTAAGGAAGGTAACCATACAGTACTTCCTATTCTTTATCTAACTTTCCCTTGGAAATCACATTGTCTATGTTCTGACCTTTTAAAAAATATGACATTTTAATTTACAGTTAAGGTATGCTTCCTTTTTTATTTAGCTTCGTATTTATATTGCCAAAACTGCAAAACTCAGATTTTTATTTAAATAGACAAAACATGGTCTAAGCTGTAAAGAGCACATATAAAAGTATGGTAATTAAAAAAAAAAATGTATACATGCACATTCTTTTGTTGTTTTATTGTTACTTGGGGAAATTGAGTCTCCATTTGTGTTTCCAAATTAAGCTTATGTTTCATAATATTTTGGTCACTAAGATTTGATTCACTCTTACTTTTCAGAATGGTTCATCATCACTTCATTTTACCATCGATGAAGAACGGTTAGCTGGGTACTGCCAAGCTTGTGGAATTCTCACCTCATCTTCTGATGATGCATCTCAACAAATAACTCCTTATAGTCAAATCCATAGCTGTATGAAATCTGGCAACTATCAGGTAGGGTGCTTAAATAACCCCAGATATATTTGAAGGGCTTTTTTATCATTCCATATAGATGATTCCACCTCAACTGATAGAGAGTTTAATATAAATTTAAGTGTTCCAGTTAACCATTAACATACTGGTTTAGGACACGTATATAGGAATATAACATAATCTGATACATATTACATTAAAATATCTTGGATTCCATACAATGTAAATAGTTCCTACTAGCTGATGTATGGAATTTTCAGGTAGAATCTAATTATTTGGGTTTCAGGGAATGTTGCTGCTGAGATATGCAAGTCTGTTGTTTTTTTCTTTGGTTCTCTGATGCTAGAGAACTTCTTAGTTTTTTGGTCCCTTTCTGGTTGTCTAATGAATTCTAGTATTACATATGGGTGCAAACTGCTTCTGTTAGTTTGATCATTTTTACTAGACAGAAAATTACTTTGTCTGTATCTTTTGCATTATCTGTTGACTATTGCAACTGTGATTGTGTTCTAGGACTTAGTGAACATTTTCCTTGAAGATAATCTAACCCTCAGTTTACCTGTTCAGTTCCGGCAATCAGTTTTGAGAGAACTCTTCCAAAAAGCTGAACAAGGGTGAGGCATTAAATAATCATCTATTCCATGATGATGAAAAGCAATTTTCATGAGTTATGTTTTTCATGGAAAGTATACAAAATCTTCTAACAACAAATTACTTGCCTACATGAAACTTTGGCCTTTATTTCTGTTAGTTGGAAGACACAGACTATTGCTAAGGAGCTATTTTGTGATGTATCTCACTGTGGCCATATATGGGAAAATTTAATGAATATTAACACTTGCATAAATAAAAAGAATAAGTAAAGTGGTAAACATAACTAATCATATATATACATGTGTGTGTGTGTGTATGTATAAAAGTTGTAACTGAGTTTGTGCCACTTCAGAGATCTTATAAAACCTGAAGTCAAAGCTTGTCAGGCTAACCAGTAATACTGTAGAAGACATATACTTCATGGGGAACACTGGCAGTGCAGTTATCTGTGATAATTTGGAGAGCCTTATCAGCCTTGTCCACTGATGAACTAGCCCAGGGCTGAAGAATTAGTATGGTGCACTTATCATAAGAAAAAGTTTGTAATAAGCAGAGAAAAGCAGGCACATTACAAGGGCAGCTTGTGGATGCCTGCCAACTGAGAAATGCTGAACACGTGGTCTCATCTGAAATTCAACCTTCTGTGGAGATTAGGCAGATGAATCAGAGCTATGTGGAAAGCATCTCCATATAATCATGATGATAATTCTTCTCTAAAGGGACGGTGCCTACAAGTATTTCAGTTGAAGAAGTGAGAGAGGCTGAGTTTTACAAACACACCTGTGAGGCAAAAGAAGTATCGATGTTGACAGCTGCTTGTGTAAGAGCTCAGTAGTTACTGAATTCAGCTTTCACTTTAGCCAGAGAGGGGGTCAAATAAGTGTCTCTTAGAAGAGCATCTTAGCACTATGTAGGGGCATTTTCATCTCTGATATGGCTGATATGGAGCACCTTCAGTGATGAGTACTAGACAGAGAAGGATGAAGTAGTATGACTTTGCAATCTAGGTAAGGCACACAGAGAGGGATTAAGAGAAGGAAGCCATAGGTTCTGGTTATTTGTTTTGATTTTTGTCTAATTATTGTGTGTTCTGAGATGCATAAGTATTCCTAAAGTCTTTTGGGCTGTCAGCTGTGCTCAGGGCATGCTTGCCAAGAAGCGATGCACCTTTGTGTCAGTTGGACTGCTCTAGTTGGAGTTCCAGGGGTGGTCAGGTTGAATGGAGTCTGTGTGTGAAACAGAGCTGTGGGCAGGGAAGGAATTTTCTTTTAAAAAAGAGTGAAGACCTGGGTAAACTTAAGTAGATGCTCAGTAAAGTTTTTCAGAGTGCAGTCTTGGACAGAGGCGTGTGTTCCAAACTTGTTTTGGGATCTGGCACCTGAAGCTTTGCTGTGATACCACCTCTTTGTCAGAGTTCTGTGATCTTTGTTTTTGTGTTTGTGCAGGAATGATGCTCTGGATGAAGTTTGTTTCAAAGTCTGCGTGTGCAACACAGTCTGTGATGTATTGCAGGGTCAAACAATTGATATTCAGTTTTGTCAACTGTTCCTGAAACCCAGTAAAGAGAAAATAGACTACCTCCTTGAGGTAAGAAATTATCTGAAATTAGACGGGGAATCGGTATTTAGTGAGAGATCTCTTTCCCCGTAAAACTGCGTTATTGTTGCAAGTTATGCTCAAATGTCTGAAGCAGAGAAAAATACTTTGTAAGGTAACTTCTCAAACTTTATTCAACCTCCTCACAGTTACACTCTGTGATCAGTCTTGCATCTGTGTTCATAGCTCCATTTCCATCTGTTGGGGAGGAAACAATGTTGATCTGTTGCTTCAGCTTGGATTTGAAATTACTGTGATTCCTTACATCATTAAATTATATCGAGATATTGTTGAACATTTGTTTTCAAGGAACAAAGAAACAAATTCTCCAGGACAGAGAGAGATAGTAGAAAAAGATGTATCTATTGAAGAGGACCACTTTCCCTTACCAGCCTTGTTGTAAAAGTTAGCATGACATAAAATGATCCTGAGTTACTATAGATGGGAGACTTAAACTGTTGCCCTCAGAGAAGCTTTTTAGGAAACTGTTACTACTCAAACCAAAATTACTCCTTTTGTTGCATTGCTCTTACTTTCATATCTTCTTTGCTTAATTTGAGTCTTGTCTTTTGCTTGTCTCTTGAAGCACATGGCAAAAACTGGTGCACAAGTACTCTGTACTTCAGAGCAAGCAAAAGCTGTTACGTCAACTGCTTGTATTAGAACTTAAACATATTTCTCAAAAAAATTATTTATTGCAAACTGGCATTAAATTCAACTATCTAGTTAGCTTTCAACTGCTGGGGTTTTTTAAACTGTTAGAGAATCTTACGATTTTGCACTTAGAAACGTTGGTTCATTTTTTAAACTCATGTAAGAGAGCTTTTTTATGTACTTAGTGATCTGCCACTGATACTGTGGCACTCTGAGTCAGCACACCTGAGTATCAGAGGAATAGGAAAAAGGAATATGAATGGTGTCTGAGGGAACGTTATAGTTTTCTCAAACAGCCTGTCTTGTGTACAGGTTGAAAGAAACTGATCCATCTGTGGTGGCTACAGTGTTTATCAGATAACTTTGTTGCCTCCCTTGAGAGAGAGGGTTACTGACTGATACTAATTGTGAGTCAGAAAACTGGGCAGTAACACTGTCTGTAACTGAATATTTTAGGAGTTCTAAAGGGCTGCTTAATTATTTACTGGTTTCTTTCCCAGGTTTGTTCAAAATCAATAAACTTGGAAAATGCTTCTGAAGTGCTGAAGAGAAAAATGGCGGCATTTCTGAAGTATGTACATGTATTAAGATAACATGAATTTACACTTTGTAAGCAATGTAATACAGAACAATAAATGTTTTGAGAACTTATTACTGGGAAAATAAGCAGCAGCTTCCTGCTCATGTACTCACTTTATTTGTTTAGAAACGTATGTTTGGGTTTGGAAGATCTTCAGCTTGTCTTCATGATTTCATCTCATGAGCTGTTCATTAAACTGCTGAAAGATGATGAACGGAAGCTGCTCATTGATCAAATGCGGAAGAGATCGCCTCGAATCAATTTGTGCACAAAACCTGTCACTTCTTTTTATGATATCCCAGGTAATATTCACAGTATTTCCTTTAACTTATATGCAAGCAGTTACTTGTTCCCATGCTTGATGTTACTGTGTCCTCGTTTGTTCATGGGAAAAGTTTAGAGAGAATGTTTTGAGAGAGAATACTTCTCGGTTTTAGTTGGTGAATATCCTCCTTGTTGAAGAATGTGGCTGTTTTTAGCTTATATCTCCACTAAGTATCATGGATACAGTTAAATGAATATGTCCTAGCTGACCAAATGAAAGAGAGGTGTGGCAGTTCATTTGACCCAAATCTGGCTGTGGCACATGTTCCCAGAAAGGACACCCTGCCTCTGGACTTACACCAGCACTAACGCTCGTGTGACTGTGTGATGAGCTGAACCAGGAGTACCATCTGGATGAAGTTTTCAGTCTACCGAAGTGAAACTCGGATCTTTTTGGCCAGTTTGTTTCCCAGATACAATCCTTTAGGTCAGGGGAACTGGGAAGCTAGCACAAGCTGTTTGTGGAAGGGCATGAAAGGATGTGTGAGGCCTGCAAAAGCATTGATGTATCTACTGTTCTTACTGTATTATGCTTAAAATGCTATATACTAAAGAAATGCAAGCATCTACATTAAGAAAAAATGTTCTGGAGACCTGATTGCTTTTCTTCTAGCTTCAGCAAGCGTCAATATTGGCCAGCTTGAACATCAGCTCATATTGTCGGTAGATCCTTGGAGGATTCGCCAGATCTTAATTGAGTTGCATGGTATGACTTCAGAACGCCAATTCTGGACAGTTTCAAATAAGGTAATGTATTTCATGTGGTCAGGAGAGAGTGTAATTCAAGGACTGATTAGGTATCGTACTGCAATTAATAGTAAACATTTTGTCATAGAACCTCAATGTGTTCCTCTCCCCCGCATAACAGTTGTTTGATATGAATGATGGTACGTATCTAAACTCACCTTCTCTATGAAAAATATAACAACAAAAGGTATAACCTTTTTTTTTGAGGAATTACTGGCTATATCACAAGCTTCCCTTGTGAGAAAATAAATTCTGTAGCTTTTGCTTTCAATGTTCTGGCTAGTTAACAATATTATTGTAGTTTAAATTCCTGTCATTAAAAGGTGGGAGCAGGAAAGAGGAAGTGTTTTTTGGTTTTTTTTTTTGTTTTTTTTTTGTAAGGATTTGTTGTCTTTTTTATTTTTTTCTCTCCCAATTATTGCACTTTCAGAGCATGAAAACAGTAGGGCAGCTAGCCATTTTTATTGTAGTTCTATATGAACAATACATTACTTTTGATTAGATGTAAAAATGAAAGAGTTGGTCCTTAGATGTCAATAATTTTCTATATCTTGAGTTTTGTTTTTAATGTTTTAAGCAGTGATATGAATTCTAAAACCTCTTTCTGTGCAAATGTCCTATGTATTTCTCTCCCAGTGGGAAGTACCGAATGTTTACGGCAATGTTATTTTAGGAATCAAAGACAATCTGACTAGGGATTTGGTCTACATCCTTATGGCGAAGGGATTACACTGCTGTGTAATTAAGGTGAGCAAGCCATCTGAAGTTACTGGTGAGTGGACAGTTGAGTTTTAACAGCACTGAAAATATGAGAAGCCCTTTTTGAGAAAAAGAATTGAAAAATTGAGAGGTGAAGGAGATGTAGTAACAAGCTCCGTGTGCGTGTCATAATGGTTAAATATTTCTGTCTCAGAAAGCTCTATCTGTAGAGCAAGGACAATGGCTTTCCAGTCAGCTGGGCCTGGAAACAATTTCATTCATACCAAGTTTTGATTATTCTATACTAAATCATGCTGCATCCAAATCCAGTGGTGATTTGGCTTACTAATATGAAGTGCTGTTCTTTTGGCTAACTGTTTTACATAAGGAATTTATTGGAATGCTGTTTTATTTTCCTTGTAACTGACAATCCCATAGTTTGCTAAACTACAGGGTAAAACTGAACTGTACCTAATATGCCAGTAGTTACTCTGGTATGTTTTTACTTCTTATTTTGTTTGAAAATCTGGAACTGTTGGAACTGTTAAACTTAATAGCAAGTTCAAAGGACTCAAAAATGTAAATAGTGATTGTGAGATACTTGAGCAATGCTAATGATAATGGATGCTGAGCCACGGTAAAGCTGAACAGCACTTTAACTCTTAGTCTTTTCCCGTGTGAATCCGTTAGGAATCATTAATGCATATCCTCTTTATTGCAGGATTTTGTCCATGCAAAACAGCTTTTTGCTGCTTGCTTGGAGCTCGTGACGGAGTTTTCTCCAAAACTCCGTCAAGTTATGCTGAATGAAATGCTGCTTTTGGACATTTACACTCATGAAGCTGGAGCTGGTGTTTCTGGAGAACGTCCTCCTTCTGATCTTATAAGCAGAGTCCGAGGATATTTGGAAATGAGAGTACCTGGTAAGTAGGTTGCTGTCTTTCCTAGGATGCAGTAAGGCACTAGGTTTGAGAGAACAGAAAAAAAAACACCCAGCTTTGCATTGTAGATTTACTATTTAGATGTATAATTGGAAAAACAATAGTGAAGTTTGGCAATGGTCTTAGTGAGTCTTTAGAAGTTTGGTTAGTTGTTGGAAACTGGGCATGAGAACAGCAACATCATGATGCCTACATATTGCTAAACACTGACAGTTTCTGTTTAGTGCCACTTAAAGGATTTGAACAGGATAAACATGTCTGCATTTTTACCTGAAAAGTTTTGCTGGTTGTTAAAGCAGTCCACGTGGTTTCACAATGAGGGAGTAACATATTACTGTTATGGTTGGAGGAAGCTGTTGTTGCTCCTAATTTTCAGAGATGAGGCCACTTGTAGGTCTAAGCATCGTATTTTTCTATGATAGATATGGAACAGAGATGGCTAATCAGAGGGAATGGGTTTTGCTTGTTTTCATATGACACTGTTTTCTCAAAAAAAAACCAAACCAAAAACCCAAAAGTGAAGCAGAGAACCCCTTTTCTTCCAGATATTCCTCTCCGGCAAGTTATAGCTGAAGAATGTGTTGCCTTCCTGTTAAACTGGCGTGAGAATGAGTATTTGACCATGCAAGTTCCATTACCTCTGGTTCAAACTAATCCTTATGTGAAGGTAATGATTTGTGCTCTGTTTCAAAGCCTTGTCAGGCTGTAATTGACTTTTTCCTGTTGAAGTCTTTTGTACTTTTAAAAGCCTGTACCCTTCTGTCTCAAGACTGTCAGGTTTTCTGGCTGTAATGAATTAAGTCTGGTGTAGAAGACAGCAGGGCTAAGCAGCCAGTGTGTTTGACAGCTCACAAAAGATACGGAGGCTGTGCTGCAAGAACAGATGAAACAAACTGTGTCCTAGCCCTTGTTGACTACTAACTGAGGTTGGTTCCATAAGAATCAGACACGTGTGGCTATGATCCATAAGCTGATTGAGACCCTGTAGCACTTCTCTAAAGGACTCTGCTCTCAGTTGGAACTCAGCCTAGATTCATGTAGGAGGTATGAGAAGTGTACAGATCTCAGTCCTCATTTCTGGTGGTTTTTCTGTTCCTAAGGCAGTTGTTTTCCAAATGTGCTGGTAATGGTTCTGTTTTGAACCTAACAACATTGTTGAATTTCTGGAGACCTTCAAGCACTGCCTCCTTTGAAACTTTGCTTTCAAAATGGTTTTACAGCAATGTTTCTACTTCAGAGTCAGGCAATGAAGCTGAATGCAGATCGTATTACAGGACAGATTTTTTTTCTTGCCTGCTCTACTTACCTGTGGTATTTCCTAATTTCCATTTTGAGGTTCAGCTTTTTCTGTATAGCAGAGTGCCAGTTTCAGTTCAGATTAATTATTTTACGAAAGTTAAGGGAGTTCTCGGAGCTAGTCTGTGTAAAGCTATATTTTATGCTTTTGTGCCATATATTTAAGTAGAGTGTAAAGTTTGTTTTCTGGAGGCTGTAGTAATGAAATATACCCTAAGGAAACTGAAGAACAGAGGATTTCTCCCTTTATTAATTCCTGTCTTCCAGATTCCTCGTCAGTTTCCTCTGCTGCAAAGTTTAGTCATGTCGCTTTGTAGTTTGTAACTTCTAAATTGCTAGCTTAGCCATTTTAAATACCAGTAATTCCTTTGCTGTAGTCAGTATTCAGAGAAGCTGTGGTTGCTGTATATTTTTTTCTTTTGTATTGCATAGCTGGGACAGTTACTGGCTGCTACATGCAAAGAACTTCCAGGTCCCAAAGAAAGTAGACGGACAGCTAAAGACCTTTGGGAAGTCGTTGTACAAATCTGCAGTGTATCCAACCAGCACAAACGAGGGAATGATGGCAGAGTGAGTTTGATAAAACACAGGGAGTCTACACTGGGCATTATGTACAGGTGTGTTTTCTTAAATTACTTTTAAAGATTGGTTGAATTCTATATTTGACCCCATATTCTCTTCAGGAGTTGTCTGAATTCTGGTATCAGACTGGCGGCAGCAGCTAAAGCTCTTGCATTGCATGAACAGTCTGCTCACTGGTGGCACTGGGTATTAGCAGAGATGAGCTGACTTTCATTCTTGGAGAGAGAAGAGGAGCGTGTGGGATTTGGGGTAACATACAGACACCAAAGCCTGTGCTCCCATTATCATCAGTGTGGATCTTCCAGTAAAGTCCATCTAGAGGGCAGTTTAGCTGACCGACTGGAGGCGTCTGCTTTACATCGAATTGCTCTGCAGACTCTATTGACTGTAACAGTTAACTACTCGTATAACTGTATTAAACACCTAGCTATGGGATAGGTGTCTACAGTTAGGTTTAGGTTTCTGAATATAAAGCTTGCTACTCAATCTTGAAATGAAATTCTAGTTCAGCTGAGCCCCTCAGGAGAGGGAAAGGAAGACAATATTGTCGACTGGAGTAATTTCACTGTTACCTAACCTCTGCCAGCCTTCACCTTAACTGATTGATTCAAGATTCTCTGATTTGTCCACTCAGTAAGTGTTTTCAGCTTGGTTCTTAAGTCCAGGCATGATTATAACTTGCCTATTACAGTAAATCCTGCAGTGTTTGATTGTGTTGAACAGCTTTCCAAGTTAAAAACTTGGAAAAGGTGCCCCTGTGAAACTATTGACTGTTTCTTTGCCTTTCTTGAGCTAGTCAGGTTAACATGTGCCTGAACACCAGCTGCTTTTGCTTATACTGCTGTGGGGGGGGTGGAAGAGGGTACGTGCTTGCTTGTATGTTTCAGTTGTATACTCTGGCAAGAAAAAGGAATTGGGACGGATGTTCTCTAGGACACTGAACCTTTTTCCGACCCCTCCGATTCAAACAGTAAAGGGCAGTGACCCTGTTGTTATTATGGAAAAGCAGCAGTGCAGCCTTTTTCAAACAGGCTCTGCCTGTCTGGATCGTCTTATGGTGACAGTTTCTGATGTGACGTGACAAGGAAATCAAAGTACATTATAAATGATCAGTGTGTACCCTTTTCTGTAAGCCTGTAGGTCATTGTTGCAGTCCTAGCTTGGAGAGTTACAGTACAGTTCAATTGCTTTCCCTTTCAGTCAATGGTTGACTTACTATAAAGTGATTTGCATGCCTTTTATAGCTTGATGGAATAACAGATACCTCTTGTTTAACCTGTTTTAAAGGTAAAAGTAAAACTTGCCAGTGACTGTAATAAAAGCGAATGACCTGCTTGAGTGTTTTCACTTATACCCTGCATTTATAAACTCAGAGGTGAAGGACTATTTTGGTGGGTGAAGAATTTGCTTTACTGACTCTTGTTTTCAGTGTGTTAGGTATGCGTATGTTATTTGTGCTGGACGACTACTTACATGGGTATTTGTGTCCTTAATTTAGGAGTGAATTGCTGTCCTTCATCAAAAAGCTTAGGGTAAGTTATAGTGGTCTTGAGAATGTGTTTGCAACTATAACTTTCTTTTGATATAATATTTTTCTGGACTTTTTCCTGTTAAATTCAGAAAATCTGATAGCTATACAGATGTTTTGTATACCTGAAGAACTTCTGAATTTACTAATTACTGTACTTGCCATACAGCAATGTGTACAAAAAAAAAAAAACACCTGAATTCTGACAGTGGAGATTTATTAACATTAGGAGTGTTTTATTGCAGCTATCATGAAGTTCATTTTATTCCAACTATCAAAGCATTCCTTTTGGAGAGAAGAGGAAGCTGCTACTCATGTCATTAACTAAGCAGCAGAAGTAAGAGGAAGGGAAATTGTTCTTTAGCTTGTGGGTTTATAAATGTGTAGAAAGCTGTAGTAAATGCATAAGTTTAAGGCTAGGCAGTAGCCACAGAAATAATATAAAGATGTGTAAAACCTAAGTAAAGTTTATATCCAAGGAGTTATTCAGGAAAATCTGAAGTAATTAAAGACTTCCTACAGAAACTTTGTTGCAGTATTCCTATGTTGGAGGATCCTTAAAATATTGCTTTACTTCAATAGGAAGGTATAATGATGTCAGAATTTCTGGCATAGCTTTAAAGCTTAGGAGAGAAAGTGGAGTTTTGTTAGTTCATGGGAATACTGCTTTTTTTTTTTTTTTTTTTTTTTCTTTACAGGAACCATTGGTTTTAACCACAATATTGTCCCTGTTTGTCAAGCTTCATAATGTTCGGGTTAGTATATACCATAAATGTTTTATTTGGTTTTCTTGAAATGTTTCTTTTTGTAATTTCTCCTACCATCTTTCTACTCTCAGGAAGATATTGTGAATGATATTGCAGCAGAGCACATTTCCATCTGGCCCTCATCCATCCCCAAGTAAGATGATAATTAAAAATACAATTTTCAAAATAGATGTTTAAGTAATTGGTTTGGTTCCAGTTCCTGTGTATTGGTTATTGTGTGTTAGTGTGATTTCTGCCATGTAAGGGCATCGCTGATACCTATTCTGTTTGCGGGCAGATGGGTCTGATTGCAGTGAGGTTTTTGCTCCTAATTTGATGGTCCTGATGGAGATGCAGGTACAAGAAACTGAGGGGGTTTTGAAAAGGTGTATGCTTTGAGCTATATGTTGCTATGTGGACTATATAATATTTTAACACAAAATAACTAAGGGTTTTTTTTGAGGTACGTTTGAGTAATTGCCAAAATACGAAGTGATGTATGGTATGTATTGATTTATTCTGGCTGGGTTGAACTATTTCTTCAACGAAATTTAAGAGCTCTGTGGGGCTGGAACCTCACTGCTTTAGATTTCATATATGCATTGAGAGAGATGCCTCTTGTGAGAGACAGAGCGAGTGTGTCATGCGTTGTGTGGTTGATCTGTCTTTAATTGATCTGATTGATAGTCTCATTGTTACTGATGTAGACTGCAGTGTATATTACAAGGTCAAGCTAAAGAAAGTAGTTTTCATTCTTAACAGAATTTAGCAGTAGGATGAGAAAAACATGTATTTAAAAATGGAGATTCCACATGAGCTTTGGGAAGGGCTGCCCAAGCAATGTCCCAAAGCATTCCCAGCCTTCCTTTGCAAGCTAATTCCACAATTTTCCAGAGATTGCTCCCTCTGGCCATTTATGCAGATGCTGTGATAAATTTCTAGTGGTTTCAGGTGTTGTCTTCAAACTTCTTGAAACTGAGAACATATATTCTTGCACAAAACCCTTTTATGGTGTCAGCCACTAATAAAGTCCTGACTTCTTGTCCGAGTCTGTGAAGAGTGTATTTGTTCCGTGAGATTCACTGTATCGGGACATTCAGCAGTAGGTTGTAGTCAACACTAAATCTTTCCTGGAGTTATTTTTGTTTGACTTAATGCAAGGTGCTTTGGACTTAAACTAGATGTGAAATCAGATTACTGTTTAAAAAGACAATAATTTAAGAATTATTTTTCTTCCTTTTTTTTTTCCCCCTTTAGTCTTCAGTCAGTGGACTTTGAAGCTGTGGCTGTTACAGTAAAAGAGCTAGTCAGCTATGCATTGACTATCAACCCAAACAACCACTTCTGGTTAATTATTCAGGCAGATATTTATTTTGGTAAGTGAAACCAATGTCTATTTTTAGCATGTGTGTAGGGGTACCTTGCCTCTCTGAGATTTGCCTGGCATAACCCTCCTTGTATTTCTGCTTATGAAAAGAAGCTTAAGTGATGTAGGAGTTTAAAAATCTTTAGATGTGATAGTGTAGGTGAATTTGTCTGGGAGGTTAGCCTCTCTACAGGCTTAGACAGAGCTTTTGATGGGTCATGCAGACTTACTTTTAGGGTAAGGGAAACTTTTTACTGTGAAGAGTCATGGTTAACTTTGCTTTTTTGGTGGATGCAGTTGGTTTGTAAGTGGTATAATTATGCAATTCCATAACATTCAAGTTTTTTATTAAGTAAATGGAAAGTTGTGTGAATAGTGCTTGAAGTGTGGAGATTAGCTTCACTGGAGCAGAAGATGAGCAGAGTAGAGAGGATCTGTATTTTATAGAGGGGAGTACCTAGGATTTGTGAATGAGGAAGCATTAACTCCTGATCTGGCATTGGTTGTGATGGGAAGCTCTTTCCTGTCATTCTGTCCTCACCTGCCGCTTCCCAGTGCTTATCCTCACTTGTCAGCTGAGGGCAGCCAGGAGAATTGGGACATAAAGCATTTCAGATTCGGGGCACTGCGACATGCACCCAGACTGTACCAGGGCAGCTGTTTCCTGGGGAAGCCTTGCCCAGCCTATGTGAGACTCTGCTCTGTTAATCTGGAGTCAGTTCCTGGGGCTTACTTTGTAGTGTGAGTAAAGAGAGTGCTGAGTGGTAGGCACTGAGGAGTAAACTTTCAGAAGCTCAACATGAGCCAGCAGTGCACACTTGCAGCCCAGAAAGCCAGCTGCATCAAGAGGAGCGTGGCCAGCAGGTTGAGGGAGGTGATTCTGCCCCTCTACTCCACTCTCATGAGACCCCACCTGGAGTACTGCGTCCAGCTCTGCAGTCCCCAACATAAGAAGGATGTACAGTTGTTGGAGTGGGTCCAGAGGAGGGGCCACAAAAGACTGGAGCACCTTTCCTATGAGGACAGGCTGAGAGAGCTGGGGCTGTTCAGACTGGTGAAGAGAAGGCTCCAGGGAGACCTTACAGCGGTCTTCCAGTACCTTAAAGGGGACTTATAGGAAAGACAAGGAGAAACTCTTTAGCAAGGCTGGTTGCAATAGGACAAGGGATGACAGTTTTGAAATAGAGGGAGGTAGATTCAGGCTAGATATAAGGAAAAAACTTTTTACAACAAGGGTGGTGGAACCCTGGCACGGGTTGTCCAGAGAGCTGGTGGATGCCCCATCCCTGGAAACATTCAAGGCCAAGTTGGATGAGGCTCTGAGCAACCAAGGTAGTTGGACATTTCTTCTACTTAAATTACCTGTTGAGACCACTTTAGTGAAATTTAGCATTTAAGCCAGATTGCTCTTTTCTGACAATAAAACAGGGTGTGTGCTGTGCCTCTGCCATCTACTCGCTGGTGCTTTGGGCTATTGCAGGAGGCAAGGTTCTTGTTTCCAAATCTTTTTTTTTTTTGGACTGGAAGGATGCTTATAGTGTGCAGCAAGATGTAGAGCAGAAATCCTAGCCTGTTGCTTCCAAAGGAGACAAATATATCTAGAAGATGCTTTATAACCCTTGGGGGTGAGGGGATGGTTCTTAATTCGGCATTTAGGGCTGTCACCTTAGATACAGGAGAGTGATTCAAGGTTCGAACTTGTCAGCATTTACTGCTCGTACAAAGTGGAACATCACCCCAGAAGGAGGGTGTTTATGTAGGGAGCCTCAGAAGCTGATACCTGAAAGAGCAACGGCTGGAACGCTCCTGGCACGTGTCAGGTCTGTGTTCCAGAAGCAGTGTGAACAAGCAGACTGACCGCGTAGCCCCCGAAGGCTGTCGTCATGTCAGTCCAATAGGATCTTACTGGGAGTAAAGCTAGTGCTGAACCGTGGCAGGTATGTGGCGGCATCAGCTGGTCCTCTCTAACTCACACCAACTAAACTCCTTCGCTACCACCTGCGTGCTAAGGTCAGCGAAGGCAAACTTCTTTTGCACTCTAAGGTTGACAGATTTAAGATCCAATGCCTGAAAAGTAAGAAGTAATTCTCAAAAGGCAGAACTTGCCTCTGGTGGTGCTTTTTCTGATTGTGTCGTTTTCTCTCTATCACTGTTTTTCTACCTCCTGTGTGTCTGTGCTTTTAAAACAATGATATGCAAGTCACTTTCCCAGTATAATTCAGCTATGAGATATATGTATCTGAGTAATTCTATAAACAATTGATCTGAGTCTGAGAAATAACTGCTGTGTTTCCTTTTAAGATCTTATTTTGCTTTTTTTTTTGCCACTGCAGCAACGAATCAGTATTCAGCAGCCCTTCACTATTATCTACAGGCTGGAGCTGTATGCTCAGATTTCTTTTATAAGATGGTACCACCGGATGTGTACACAGACCAGGTGAGGTAAAATGGGATTAGATGTACAAAAATATCTCTTTGGATTCACTCAGCATCCACATTCTCCGTAGAGACAAACTGCTAAACACATACACATTCCTGTAGCCTGCAAGACTTTAATCTTGATGCACTTGCTTGAAGACCAGAGGAAATCTGCAGCTGCTGCTTTGCCGAAGCACAGACGGCTTTTCTCTTGGTTTGTGGAGACTGAGTGCGCAGAGCTATCGTCTGGGAAAGTGCTGGTGTTGGACTCTGACGTGGTAGTGAACAAATGAAAAAGCCAAGGGCGCGCGTGTCACTGCGCGGTGTGGTGATCTCCCAGCTCGTCCCTGCGGGGCCACGCTGTGCTGTGCAGTGCCGGGTGAGCAGACCAGCTCAGGACAGCACAGCGGCGCCCGCGCTGCCTCACCAGCTGTGCTGGAGCGCTGACCTGAGCCTCCAGGCACGGGAAACACCCTGCTCCCACTGTGCTTCTGGTGCCGGTGTCGTGTGGGTGGAGCCCGCTCTTTCCACCCGCGAGAATCTTCAGTCCCAGCCACAGCACGTTCCCGTGATGTCTTGCGGTCATTTTTGTCTTGATCACTAGGAACCCACTATGGTACTTGCAGACTGTGTTTCGGTAGGCAATAGGAAGGAACTGTCTAGACCCAGAGGAGGTTGTTGACGTACCCTGCCCAACTGCTGCTCCTTAAATTTTCCCCTTCAGACCCTGTCTGGGACCCTGAGTATTCATGGTCCAGTCAAAGTTGGCCTTGTGCAGGAGCCCCGCTGGGACCACCGTGCTTTCACACAGCAGCGGTGCTGCTCACCAGCACGTGTCTGCCTTGGTGTGAGAGCTTTTGTCCACGTGCCCACTCGCTGTGCTGCTCCCACTCAGGTCAGGCCTTTTCTGTGGGTGGCACGAGATTAAGGTGAAGCTTTTTAACAGCCCACAGCCTGACTCGTACAGACACACAGCGCTTTGCTCTGTAGCACCCATCACACACTTGTGAAGTCTCTGAAGTGATGAAAGCTCAGTTGGACAGTGGATGTGCTATTGTAGGGGTTTGAAGAATGTAGGTAGTTATTCCCTTGTATTTAAAAAAAAATAAAATAAATAAATAGTTGTTTGTGTTCCATTTCAAAACTTGTATTTTGTTTTTTAACCATTCTGTAGGTGATAAAAAGAATGATCAAGTGTTGTTCTTTACTCAACTGTCACACCCAGGTAAGGTAAAACATGGCATTAAGTAAAACATTTGTTTATAAATATTTTGATGTTAAAAGTTTGGGGGGGGAAGAACTTTGTAAAAAGTAAAGCTGAATCCAACTTTCCTTGTAAGTGCAATCTGCAGTAAAATATATTTTGTTACTATTGCTTCTGGGTCACTAAAAGGACACAAATTAACAAGCAAATAAACCATGTACTTGGAAATGTTTTAAGAAGTAGAAGTAGTTGGGGGGATTGTTTGTCCCATTTTTCTCATAGGATATTGGTTTTTGGTTTGTTTTTGTTTGTTGGTTTTGGTTTTTTTAGGTTAGGGCAGAGTTAAGAGAGAGTATGATATCTGTGGGGCGGTGTTGTAAACCTGCGCTTGTTCTTCACGGTAACCAATGTGGCTGTTGTTCAGTAACAACGCTTATATTAGGCTCTGATCTAAGAGCTATTAAATGCGTTTAGAAACTTGGAAGCAGAGTCAGTCCCTTCAGATTTGAGTAAAATTCATTTTTTGTCCTTTTAGCTAGTACTGTTGTGGGTATTTCAGAATGAGTTGTGTATGCTCTCAGCCCTTTCTTGCTATGGAAATCAGCACTTGATTAGGTCTAGAAGTGGGGTGGGATTACTGAGAACACTGTTCTGTGGAAGATCTCTGTTTGTGGGGAATTAAGGCTGTGAAAATCACCTGTGAGTCTTTCCTTACAGGTAGCTATTTTATGCCAATTTCTCAGAGAAGTAGACTATAAAACTGCATTTAAGGCACTGCAGGAACAAAACAGGTAAATGTTACAAGAGTTTATAAATACGCATGTACAATGTGTGAATGGGTTAGGTAACCTAATCTGTGTTCTATTTCAGTCATGATGCCATGGATTCTTACTACGAATACATCTGGGATGTCACCATCTTGGAGTATTTAACATGTATCCTTTCACTAGAACACCACTGCAGAAAGCTGGTACTGGGTGGTCATGGCTGGAAAAGGTCCATTTCCTGTCCCAGTGTCTTTTCTTGACTCACCCTCAGATCTCCACCACAAAAGAGGCGAGACAGACAAGCGGCAGATAGCAGTAAGTGACCACAGGGTGACTGGGGGTATGGTACTGCCTTGGTGTGTCTGTTCCTCCCTGAAACCAGCTTTGAAAAGAAGTGTCACTTCATTTTAATTTTGTTGCCTAGTTCTTAAAGGAGGCTGGATGCTGATGTGAAGTTGTACTTGGATGGCGGTGGGGTAGCATAGCATGTTACAAAAAAAAACCCCACCTGTTGAACTAGGGCTGCAAATACCTTGTAATGAAACTGCTTTACTGGCCTGACCCTTGCTAGTGCTCTCTCCTCTTCTTTTCAGATAAAAGCCATTGGCCAGACAGAGCTGAATGCCAGTAATCCTGAGGAAGTCCTACAGCTTGCTGCACAGAGGAGAAAAAAGAAGTTTCTTCAAGCAATGGCAAAGCTTTACTTCTAGGCTAATGTTGGAAGACTGTTATAAAATGTACAGAAGTGAAAAAAAAAATCTTTCAAGGCTTTATTATTTTTAAAAATTCATTTAAATTTTTATACAACATTTACAGTCTAGTATCTCTCTTTAGAAATAGATGAAATCTTATAATAAACCCCTTATTTTTACAAACTGTACAGAAGGCTGGAAGCAACTTCAGCTCGTTCCACCATGGCTTGTTTGAAGGAATTCAAGTTTGCGGAGAGCACGAGTGTAATGTGAATGGGGTGGCACTTGATGCTCTGGTGGGGCACAGGTAGGAGCATCGCGGAAGAGGGAGGACCCATACCCCTCTTTCCCAGTACTGTCCCTTCATCACAGAAGTGAAGCACCTCATAGGCAGAGGTAGTGAATATTTCAAGGAAAACACAGTAGTTAATGCTGTTTATAAACACTGATAAAATATAGCTCCACAGTTAGTTTAAAATACTGTTCCTAGGATGTTGAGTGGTTGTAGAGTATCAGCGGCTCACTTTTTTTCCATACCCTCTCCAGTTCTTGTGTGTGTTCACGGTGAAAGTTGGTGGCTGGGTTGTACCAAACAGCGCTCCTTCCGTCAAGGACTGTACTTCTTCCAGTTAGGGGTAGTTCAGCAGCACCTTTGTTGCTCGTACTCTTACCTGAGGTCAGCGATGCACTGGAACTGAAGTCTACTGCAGCCCTAAAGGGCCACCATCGCTCCATCAGCCTCATGTGGAGCTAGAATTTGGTACTGGGATCCAGGGCTGCCTACACTGTAACGCAAGGGCAGAGTGGTTTCAGAAAAGTTAACTGCTTACCCACTGACCTCTAACACTGCACCTGAGCTCATGGGTGACTAACTGCCAGGCACTAAGCTCTGACCTTACCAAGAAAAGGAGAAAAAAAAAGAACTCAGGAAGAGGTAATATGTACAAGCTGGCATTAAATCCCCCTGTAGGGCTAGCCCAAGTTAAAGCAAGTTTGACAAATAAGTTGAGTGAACAACCTTTGCCACTCAGCTACATTTAAAAAGTTCTTAAAATTCATAAGTTAGAAATGGTCAGAGTTGAACTAAGTCATGTCTGAGAATGGATGAAAGTAGTCCAGGCTCCTGTCAGAGCACGGAGGAATGCTTGGTCTAAATCTTTTATCAAGTCTGTAGGAGGACACCAGTCTCAATTTCCATCTGTGGCTCTGTTTGCTTCTTTTACTGGCCACATCTTGAATAGCAGAAAAGAGCATGAGCCACCTTTAGCACGGTCTTGTGAAGCACCAAGTTCTGTTCCTGAAGCGGTTCAGGAGGGTTCTTGTCCATATTTCATTTCTTCTCTGTACTTTTGGGAGGGGTTATTATTCCTCCTGTTGACACAGGTGATAACTGACCCGGGGCAGTAGATGCTACTCCATTGTTAACTTCTTCCTGTGTATTGGAGGGGAGGACAACAGTTAATATCTGTGACAAGTTCTACTTCTGTTTTGCTAGTATTCAGCAGCGCTTCACTGATATTCACGCTGCTGGTACAATTCACGTACTCCAGCATGAGAATACTGAATAAAAATCCAAAGCGATGTTAAGCAACAAAGTAAAGCTCATCGTCTTTTAAACACTTCACCAGTACTTTTAATCCAAGTCATCGCTTACAGCCTGAGTGCTATGGTAATCCACCGTTGGTTTATAGCATCATCAAGCAGGAGGGAGAAATGAGGTCAGACCACGCTGGCTGAGGTGAAGCCAGGCCAGGTGCAAGCGGGAAGGTGCTTGGCCACCCTTGGCTGCCTCAGGAAGCAGGGCAGGTGATGCACTCAACTGCCCGAGCTGCAAGGCCACAAGCCACCTACCAGCATGTCCAGGTAGTTGGTGTGTGTCTGGATATTGTGTCGGTCTTCTACTGCAACCTTCTTAAAGTTCTTCAGCTTCACAGGGACTTTTTTTGCCACGTTTGCAAAGGGAACCATCCATTCTACACACTCAGAAATGCTGTCCCAGTCTAAGCCTAGAAGGTATAGAACACAGTAATGTCTTTAGAAGTCACAGGGGAGTTGCACAGTGTTCCAATATGGTTGCAAATCTAAAATAACAATCCTGCAGATAGAAAATTCAGAAACACCCTCCCAGAAACTCCCAGCATTTTCTTGTGCTTGTTACTTAAGTGTTGTGGCAGAGGAGGGCGAGCACAGGCCTCCTGAGCAAAGCAGCTCGGTGGCCATGAGGGTTCCTGTCCTTACCAGGGGAGGCTGAAGCGGCTTTTTCAGCTTGAGCACAAGATTTTGCTTCACGCTATAAAAACATGGACTATTGTCACGGTACCTCAGCTAACTCACAAGTGCTCAGCTTAGTTAAGTGTTTTGTTTTGGGGGGGGGGGTTTCCCCACTTTGAGGGACAGGCTGGTAGGAATTAGCACAAAGGTTAATTGAGTGGTGCTGACAGCTGAGGATGACTGCCTGATAACTGCATTTTAGCAGAAAAAGTAGACAAATAACATGTAGTTAATGATCCCCAAAACAACTGGAAGTCACAGAGCAGCAGCACTAGCCCAAAAGCAAGGAAGATAACCCTGCTTCATTTCCTTAGCTAAGACTAAGCTTCTGAAAGTGTTTCCTTCTTTTCAGAGTCTTTGTAACATCTGAAATCGTGGAAGGAAGGAAGTGAAATTAAGGGGAGAACAGAAGAACCAACTATCAGTGCCTGTGTAGCTTTAGCTCTTTGGCAGCCTAGTAAGCAAATCAGTGGGCAGCCTCAGGCATGTGACAGCTTTCAGAACTCCCCACCTAACAAGCCCAGGCTTTACAGAGGCTTCTTACCTGAAGCTTTCTTAACTACTTCAATGGAGGTATAGTGGCAGAGCGCTGCAGCAGCTAACGTTCTGTACTGGAAGTCCAAAGAATTCACATCCAGAATACACAGGTCTAAGAGCTGAGGAAACAGAGTGGAG
>WHYT01014832.1:16806-30068 GCA_009806455.1 Tetrax tetrax | reverse complement strand
CACTTCCTTAAAACTTCAGACATCCCAGGAGGAGCAGAGATACAGCAAGAACGTGAACCCACTGCTGAGCACTTCCGTAACAGATGACAGATTGCAAACCCATGTTACCCCCGCCATCTGCCTGTCATCCTGTGCCCACGTAGGTCCCATGCTGAACCTCGGGCAGCCCAACGGCTGCAGGCACCGGGCAGCGCTCAGAAGTTTGCTGCAGGCAGGAAAAGTGCTCAGGCAGTGTTCATCCAGTTCAGGAGAATTTCTGACCCTCACCAGACAGAGACTACAGCAAGGGACGAAGGACCTAGGGTGTGATGTGTGTAAGTACCCAAGCAGATGCATTTTTCAAAATGTTACCAAACTCTTCCATCTTTAGGAGCTTGAATTTCTTTGCAATCCTGCCCCTATGTTTCAAACCCATTGATCAAAATTTTAAATAACTTTCTTCTTCCTTGAAAAAAAAAAAAACAAAAACCAAAAGCTATTTATTTCATAGAATCACAGGATGGTTTGGGTTGGAAGCCCACCCAGTCCAACCCCCCTGCAAGGAGCAGGGACATCTCCAACCGGATCAGGTTGCTCAGAGCTCCGGCCAACCTGGCCTGGAATGTTTCCAGGGATGGGGCATCCACCGCCTCTCTGGGCAACCTGGGCCAGGGTTCATTTATTTCAGTCCATTTATTTCAGCTCATTTAATCAGCTTACTGAGGCTGAATCCACTAGCTCTCAAATGCTATCCCTTCAAACCCGAAGGGTAAACTGGCTCCTTGTGTCCTGTAGTCCAATTCCTTCCATGATTTTAAAGTAACATTGGCCAAGTGCAGCAGCAGAGGTGTTTTCCGTCACCGTGCACTCTGGGCTGGGGCAGCCCTGGCTCTGTGAGCTGGGGGCTGCCTCCTCATTAGAGGCCATGAGGTTTCGGGGCATCATTCAAAGCTAAAGAGAGCACCCTGAAGAACTGAAACGCAGTTTGATTTCCAAACACTTACCATTTTGTTGATGAGTGAGAAAAAATATAGGCTACCCATTAACGGCCTTAGTGCCTAATTATCAGCAATCCTTGCAGTCTCCAAGATGGATGGATTTCAGAGAACAATAAAAGTCAATATGAGCAAACAAGAGGCTGTTTTATTAAAAAAAAAAAAAAGCAAAGCATAGATTTTTGTGCTTTATAGACTGCACAGTGCTTTCGAAACCAAAATCCATAGTTTCTTTTATTTATATGCCTTACCAAGAAATGAAAAGAAAAATAAATCTAATTAAGAGGAAGGCAAGCCAAGAAGAGAGCGCCACATTGCCTCTAACGTTACTTTAACTAGATTACAGGTAGGCAGAAATCATACACATTTTGGGCAGCAGAGTGACTCGATATTGCAGTATCACTTGCAGATGCTCTGCCTTATTACAGACAGTATCTGCAGAAAACAAAGGAAAAATCATTAAATATTTACCACGGATCCCAAGACAACTGTACAGATGCAGGGATGCTAAAAAGAGATGTTCCACTAAGCTTACTACACCTCTTAGCGCGCTGAAGTTCTTACCTATTACATGTTCACCAATGCAGTTTTTATTTTGGACAGGAACTCTTTTATTAAAAAAAAATAAATTAATTTGCTGATGCAATAAAAATGTACACAGAAATCACAGAATCATAGAATGGTTTGTGTTGGAAGGGACCTTAAAGATCACCTTGTTCCAACCCACCCGCAAGGAGCAGGGACATCTCCAACCACATCAGGTTGCTCAGAGCCCCGGCCAACCTGGCCTGGAATGTTTCCAGGGATGTGGCATCCACCGCCTCTCTGGGCAACCCGGGCCAGTGCTCCACCACCCTCATTGTAAAAAATTTCTTCCTAATATCTAATCTAAATCTATCTTCCTCTATTTTGAAACCATTACTCCTAGCCCTGTGACAACAGGCCCTACTGAACAGTCTCTCCTCATAAGGATAAGGATGAAACACATTTTGGGAAATTTCCTTTGACGCAGCTGAAACAACAGTTTTCCAAAGGTTTGTGAATACCTGTAAAGCACTGAGGAGAAGGCACATTCGCTCCAGGAGCGTTTCTTAGCATCACCGTGGGCCTACCCTGTAATTAATCTGGCAGAGCATACCCACACTCATGCAATCTGAAGCACAGAAGGCTTCACAAGGACTCCTTCTTGCATGGTTACTTAGAAATATTTAGAAATACTTGTTCCCTAAAGCTAACAGAAACAAAAAATTTATTTCCCTGACATCAGAGAAAAGGGATGGTAAAAGCGCGGCCACATTTTATTGCAGCAGATTGAAACCGTCTCCTCTGTGCTGCAAATGAAAGGGTATTTACTCTTTACCTGCTGTTGAGAAACACTAAGTTCCCTAAAAGACCTGAACATATGGATTTCTTGAGAAATTAATCCCACAGGATGATTAAGTATTGATTGCCTATATGCACAGTTATGTTCATAAAAAACAAACACATCCTTAGTGCATTGTACTTGGCCTATTGATTTCAGCCGTAAATTTCTTCATTGACTCAAAAAGTCAGGCAAGCATCTCTTTAATTAATGACAACTGAATGCCATGTAAATTAATCTACTGTATACTCCTACAAGAAAACTGCAGCGGTCTTTAAAGTCATTTCTTTACGATTTATAACAACGATGACAATTGATTTTTCTTAATTAAAAAAGGAGTTTTCTTTAGCAGTTATGTATATAAAATAGCGCTGTTCAGTCCATGGGCAAATACTTCCACCTGCACACCACCACTAAACTGCCATTTAGCACTTGCTCTATTTCTGCTGTGGAAATGAAGCAGCCACTCTTCTTTAACAATTTTGCCCGGCAACATAATCAGAGCTATCTGGTTTTGAACGTAAACCTTACCAGGGGGGTGGCTCCAGTGCCATCTTCGTTTCAAGGGATCGTTATGGCCCTGAAATGACTCACGGTGACAAATATCTGTAATTCAGGCAAAAACAACACACCAGCTGCAAAGAGCCTTCTGCCACGCTCGTCATCAGTTTATTTTCCGCTGTGCGTCATGTAACACCGCTCTTGATGACATCTCTTTTCTATTTCAATATTTTCACAGGCAATCGCTGGAACTGCCAAACCTCACGTTCTTCCCGTGCTGAGCTGGTACCTGCTCTCCGCTCTCCTGCAAATGCCAGCCGCTGTTGAAGCCACAGGGACCAAGAGGCCAAGCCCAGCCCAGCCCAAGCATGCCGTGAGGTTTGCTTGCTGGAGCCGGGGACATACTCTGAGCCAAAGTGCCCTGAGCAAGGCTGGACACCATCATGGGGCTGGAGAAGTTTTCTGGAGGAGCACGGGGCCACCCCTGCCTCTGCCGCCAGCTGCCGCCACCAGCACCCCGTGCTCAGCCTCCCTTCCCCAGGAGATGAGGCACATGGAAATGGCAGCTACGCGATAAACCTCTTCTTTCCCTCCTTTCTGCCCGGAAAAGGTGGAGTATCAGAAGCACGTTTAACACTGGGCACAAATTCTTTCCATTTTTCTAATTCCTAAGAACAATTGCAGGCATGTAATCGACTTTCTTCTTGCATGACTAACATTAACGTTCTGTATCTGCTCCTGCTATTTCCTTCTTTTGCATACACCACATTGTGTAATTGCTTTTATTTAGTACACCGAAATGCATTAAAAAAATGTATCTCTTTCTTTTTTTAAGAACCTAAAAGTCTCTGATCTTTAGCAGTCAGGAGCTTGGAGCCCAAAGATGCAAAATGTTACAGACACAGTTCTTATGGGCTACAAATTGAAGGATGAGTGGTTCTGATGCCAGAAACATCCAAATTAATGGCTTGAGATTTGAAGAAGGAAGAGATGGGAACAATTTAAGGAAAGGTGGTATGCAAAAGCTAAAAGATCCAAGAATTAGGTCTTCTTTAAATATGTATGGGGTTTAAATAATTTGGAGGTTGGACTAGATGACCTCTAAAGGTCCCTTCCAACTCAAGCCAGTCTATGATTCTGTGACACCTCAGGTTTTAAAGGCAGGGTGGAAAATGGTAAGCCAAGAAAAGAGAGAGGTCATTTTTATCAGAGGAAAATCAAAATATAGCACAAATATCTGCTGAAAACTTGTTCATTGGAAGATAAAATACACTGCCTTCTCTTTTTCCGTACAAATAAATGATAAAGAAAACATCCTTTAAGATACGGACACCTCAGTCCATTTGCTAAGTAAACTGTAATTTAGGCTACCTCATAGTTGGAAGGTTGTTTCTTTGCTTTTAACAACCTTACACACATGGACAAAGAGAAAACTCTATTTATAACAGGTATGACTCTCTTTAACCAGAAAGGCAGTAAAATTTCTCCCCGTTCGCATTTTCCTCTGTGGGAAATTTGACGCACGGGTATGAGAACTGTGCTACGGCACGGACAGAAAACGATTTGCTCCAGTTTGCAGCCAGCGACCACGCAACCTCCACAGAAACCCCTTTCACGAGCACACAATATGTATTTGAATACGTCTGACCCTCTATGCTGCTGGATGAAAACAGCCGTTAAAAACACAATAAAGCAAAACGGTGACCAGAAGGAAGCACACAGAGAAGCGAACTGCTCTGGGCTGTCTGAAGAGATTTTTTCATTATCAGCTGACTGCGACCACAGGCATCTGTAGACTGAAAATAAAGGAAAGGTAGCAGCTTTAGTCTTTCAAATAACAAGCTTGAACAAGTTACTCTCTGGTTTACAGGTACCGGTTGACTTTCTACTCCTTCCTCAAAGTGGAGCCCTTTGTTTTCTAGGTCACTGTGGCTGCATTGCTGCTGGCGGTGCAGGGAACATGGCTGCGGCCTGCTGAGGAACAGAGCAGCCACCATGGAGACCGGAATTGCAGAACCTTCGTGTTGGCTCTGGGAAGGTCTCACTTGCTTCATGTGCTTCCATCCTGCTGGCAGTAAATATCGGAGAGCTGGAAGCATTCACTCACCACTCCTTGAATGTTTGTGCAAATCGTGATTCACTAACTGTCAGAATTTATAAAAAACTACCTGAATCTGTCTTAATAAAAACAAAGCATGGAAAGGAAACACTTCCACACCATGCCCCAATGGCACCAGAACTGTTCTGAGCAGCGGCAGGCTGTTGGCATGGACCTGTGCCAGGAGATGCAGGTGAACGCCCTGCTGCCCTCCACGTAGGAGCTGGTATGGAAAAGCACAAAAATACCCACAGCCACCCAGTCAAAACTGAGCATGCATTCAGTGAAGAAAGAGCTTGAAGGTGAGGTCCAAAAGTGGGTTTGGATAAACCTTCAGGTGTGTAAAAATACTCTGAGTGACGTTTGGGATGATTTTTGTACGCACTTTGAAAGCGTACAAGAAAACGTTAAGGCAATTCAACATGCAGGGCTTCATGGCCTTTTAGCACAAAATCCGGGATTTGCCCATGTTCCTAACCTGATGCATGCCATGTTATATGAGTTAGCTAATTTATTTCACGAACATGAACTGAAATGTTCATGACTGAGCTCCATTTTATCATTGAACATTTAATGAAAGCAACTACAGGAGTCTTGGCCACCTTTAGAGGCTGACCAGGGGAGACGTACCAGGATGCTTTGAAATACAAAAAAAAATTGGAAGAATCTAGGTCACCAATTCCAAAGCCAAATCTGAAATACATTAACGTCACAATATTCTTCAGAGTGCTATTAATGAGACACAGAAATGTTCCTTATGTGCAGACAACGTCTTGGCAGACCTCAGCACCTTCAGAAACAAGTAGAGGGTGACCAAATCTGTGCAGTCACCATGACGAAAGACACACAAGGTTGTCCTCATTGTACTCATTCCTCAATTTCAGTCCTGAGCAAGACAGTTACAAATGAAAGGCTGCATGCAACAGTGACCCTGAGAAATGGAAATTCCCTGTACGCTACACTGCTTTTTCCATAAACGCTACAGGCAGGAGGATTTATAGTTTCTTGAGTTACACTGCGATACAAAAGAGGTGCTCTGATGGTGCCACACACATCAATTGTATTGCTGATTATTTCCAATACATCCACAATTTAAACCAAAACAGTGAACACCAGTCCACCATTAATGAGAGAAGAAGCCTTGTACCCATCAGCTAACTCTACCCACAGTGCTAAAAGGGTCTTGCACGTGATGCCGCCCCTCACACGGACTACATTTCCCACTGACACTTCAGGACTGGCAATCCCTTGCTCCCAGACTCTGCCACTGCACCCCAGGGTCACCTTCCCTCCTCTGTGGTCGAGGTCTGTTCTGCTCCAGGATCAAAGCTCACCTGAGGAGTAAAGCGAACGTTTTCTGATTATCATACTGATGTTTAATATCAACTATCAGACTATTGCTTTCTGCATTGTTCTGGAACTCTTCTTGAAACAAAGTTATCTACAGTTTGAATAAAAATGTGAATGCTACTAAGACAAGTATAAAAACCTTAAAAATAATTATTTTTCTTCTTGTGAAACCTGGTAACAAAAACGCACTCAGGGCTGTAATACGTGGCCCTGATCTCCCCATAGCACGAGTATAGAATCATAGAATGGTTTGAGTGGGAAGGGACCTTCAAAGCTCACCCACTCCAACCCCCTGCAAGAAGCAGGGACATCTCCAACCACATCAGGTTGCTCAGAGCCCCGGCCAACCTGGCCTGGAATGTTTCCAGGGATGGGGCATCCATCGCCTCTCTGGGCAACCTGGGCCATTGTTCCACCACCCTCAGCATAAAAAATTTTTTCCTAATATCTAATCTAAACATATTTCCCTCTATTTTGAAACCATCATCCTTTGTCCTGTCACAATAGGCCCTAATGAAGAGTTTCTCCCTGTCTTTCCTATATCTTCATCACAGCCATCACCCAAGAAGTCCTAACCCTGTTAGGTTCTACCATGCCAATGCTTGGCTGGAACCACTGGAGATGCATTCTCTCTGCTCGTGTTTTCATGGAAACACTGGAAACACCCATGGAACTGAAGGTAGGCACCATGATTTTGCTCTTGGTAAGGGTCACAGTGTGCACTTCTCTAACATGTGGACTCAGATCAGTCACAACCTTGAACGTGATGACACTGCATTCAAGTCAATTTATTATTTTTTTTTCCTCCTTAAAGGCAGGCTAAAGTGTGATACAAACAAAGAGGATCCATTTTAAGACTTTAATATTGGCTGGCTCCCAGATGAATTCACTAAAGTCTACGGGATTAAACAGGAGCTGCACTGTTCCCAGCCCCAGCGGTGCAGGTTCTCTGCTCTTTTGCTACCGCTAGACATCTACTAAAAGAGTTTTTAAATTTTTAATCCCCATTTTGTTAGGCATTCACAAAAGGCGGGTTAATTATTAATCCGCATTAAGGCCAGTTTTCAGAGAAGGTTTTCTCATTCCTCCTCAGTGACATATAAAATCTGAAGCTCTTGTATTGTGAAACCGGGCTGGTGCCGACTCCCACACCTCAAAGCACACGGTGTAGCCGTGTCACGGGCGAGCTGGGCACCGCCAGCATTGTCACCACCAACAGCACGGACGCGGTTTTGCATACGAAGCAGCAGGTTTATCTGCAATAGGCAGATCATTATTTATATCAGTGCTACAAGAGATCCTTATCAGAGTGGCATCAAGATTGAGTTCCTAAGTTGAAATTAAACATTTCATGCTTCTACCAACAACTACATTTCCATGATCAAGAAACCGCCTATCCCAAGATACATTTTCTACTTTAGTGACACAACCTAGTGAGTATCCCACAACGCTACGACTTCCAGATGGAAGTGGAACGCCAGATTGCCCACTCCCATCACTAGTGAACTCATTCATTTTCTTCTGATTTCTAAAATGACTGTATTTTTTTCATACAAAATAATTACAGAGTGACTAATTAATAACTCTAGCTGTGATCAGGATGACAAACCCAACCCTTTTAACGTACAGCATGCTGGAGCTTCGCCGTTCAGGCAACGCTGTGAACAAGCGAGGTTGTCCTGGTAAATGAACTGGAAAAACAAGGCTGCATTTTAAGCAACCTACATGAGTCTCTGCATAAATAGATCAACGAGTAATAATGCAACAAGACAAGTGCATGATGGCAAAGTGCGTTTCGAAGGAAAGCAAACATATGGCTTTAATGTAACTTTTAAAGTAAGAATGAATTTTGGCCAACAAATAACAGCTCAGTTGTCAGATATGAACGTTCCAACAAAACATTTCTTAAGTATTTAAGACAATTGCTGCACAAGAGAAAAGGAAATAGCCACAAGAAGTGTCTAATGAAGTTCTCAAAATGTAAACGTGAGGTTTTAAATCAGCTCAAAACCAGAGAGGCATTGCAGAAGGGTGCTCATTCGCTTATTGAAAGGCAATATGGTCTGTATTCAATTTAAACACGTGCATGTTTCAGAGAATAAAGAATTCTCTAACAGCAAAAGAATGGATAAAGCAGTTGTCTTCAGGGACATGTCTCATCTCAACAATCTACAATTTCTGTAATGTAAATTATTTGATGAAGGCACTTAGTACATACACTGGCTAGTACATTGTGATTTAACTACACACATCCCTCACCCAGGAGCAAGCAAAATTTGTGTTTAAGGAATTGCCAACCCAATATAATTCCATTATTAAAAAAAGGATAATTCTTATTTACTGTCTCATCTCTCCAAACTGCAACCAACATTTGCACAGGACTTAAAAACAAATCAATCCTCGCTGCCCTCAGTTGGATGAGCAGAAACAGTACATCTCTGCAGAGAAGAAACAGCTTTAGTTTTGTAATGACACTGCTCTCTGTCTTTTTTTTTTTCCCTCCTTCAAAATGTACTTTTTACAATGATTTTTTTTCCTAAGTAATTTTACAATGATTTTTTTTTTCCTAAATTACATATATCTGTTTCAATAAGGACAGAATTTATAGTGAGAGACAGCAAGACTATGTCCAGTAAAAAATATCCAAGTGCCTAGCAGACATCTTGGGACTCCTGATCTATCAGTTTAAGACCGATACAAAGGTAAGACCATGCAAAGGTAAAAGCTGGTTTTGCAGAAATCTGGAGGCAGGAGCGAAGAGAGGACCCCAGCAAGAGGAAGCCCTGGTCTGCAGAAGTACCAGCGCTGGGGCGTGTCCTGCACCCGCTGTCCCTTAGGTAGTCATGAAGGCTGTGACGAGGACCAACTTTGGTGAAGTCTCGACTTTGGTGAAGTCTCGGCAATGCATCTCATTTTTATTTTTTACATGCAGAGATCTGGAGCCCTCATTTTGTAAGCGCACTCATTAACAGCACTGGGGAAAATCCAGGCAGACCTCACCTAGATTCAGCAGTTTCACTTCACGCATCGTCTGGATGCGCAGCCACTTATTCAACCTGAGTGGCCTTAGACACTGGTCAGGAAGCTCAAAAGATCAATATTCCCTTTAGAGGTTGCCAGAATTGCTCATCCTGGTGCAGAGGGGAGATGCTAAGGGATGTGACAGCTCGCTTTGAACACAAGAGCACTTCCATTAGTTACCAAAGACCAGAAATACAGCAAATACTCAACACCTGGCCAACAGAATTTTTAATTACGCCAAGAGCTGTCACTGTCACTGCCCTCCTGCCACTGGCCGCAGCGCTGAATTTGCAGATAGCCTGCCTATGAGACCAGATGCAAGGGAAATATTGCACCAAAAAGTCCAGCACAAGGGTCATGGCATCCAGTCATGGGGACGTGGGATGTCCAGATTTCAAGTGAAGCATCTCTGACTGTAAATATCTTGATGCTGCCTGTAAATCCACTGAGGTAAAATACCTTTCCCAAAGTGAGACCTACTAGCAGTGAGTATTTCTCTATGTTCCAGTTCCATAAAATTATCTCAAAGGAATGCTGTGAAAATAAGTTCATTACGGCCCATGAAATAAGGCATAGATGTATCCTACCAATACAGGAAGAATGCAGCAAATCTATCTTTAGAACAGGTCTTGAAGATGGGAGAGCAAAGAAGACACAAAGGCACACATGGAACCCCTGGGTTACACCTCTCCTTTAGCACCCATGGCTTGTCTAGGGTTCAGATAAAATCCTGGGATAATGAACATATGCCTTGAGGGAGTGCAGCTATTGCTAAGTTTTATCCTGATATCCTAATATATTTTAACAGACAAACATCTCCTAATTGTCACGCGTTTGCCTAAGGATATACATGCTGTGGTTTAACCCCAGTCAGCAGCTAAGTACCACGCAGCCACTTGCTCACCCCGCCTCTACCCAGTGAGATGGGGGAGGGTATCAGAAGGGTAAAGGTAAGAAAATTCATGGGTTGAGATAAGAACAGTTTAATGATTGAAATAAATAATAAAAAAATACAATATTGTCATGAAAAGGAAAAGAGCAAAAAGAAAGACAAACAAAACCAAAGAAAAATAAGTGATACAACCACTCACCGCATGATGACTGATGCCCAGCCCGTCCCTGAGCAGCGATCACCGTCCGCTGGCCAACTCCCCCCAGTTTATATAGCGAGCATGATGTTATATGGTCTGGGATAGTCCTTTGGCCAGCTGGGGTGAGCTGTCCCGGCTGTGCCCCCTCCTAACTTCTCGTGCACCCCCAGCCTCCTCGCTGGCTGGAGGTGTGAGCAGCTGAAAAGTCCCTGATTTGTGTAAGCACTGCTCAGCAACTACCAACACAGCAGTGTGTTATCAACATGATTCTCACCCTAAATGCCAACCACAGCACTATACTAGCTACTAGGACAAAAATTAACTCTATCCCAGCCAAACCCAGGGCAATATTGCCACAATTTTTATGGAGATCTTCAGTGTTCAAAGTTTCATTGTTCTATTTCTCTGTTAGCTTTCATTTTTGCAAATCCTTCAGTATTTCTGAACAACTGTATGACATCACGTGAAAACAACACTAACAAGAAAACCAGTGCTGTCATTTACAGATTTGGGTTTTTTTTTTTAACTGTCTTGCACTACAGGAATTTCTATAAAGAACAAGGCAGGATAGCGAAAAATATTCCTAGGTAATTATATTTTTCATTTTAAACCTGGATCTGATCCGCTTCAAAATCCTGACAGCCTGCTGTTTGCATCCATTGGATGACTAGACAGCAGCAGCGTGAAAATCAGTCATGAAAACACACGTCCCATCTTCACTGCTGTTCCGCAGTCTGTACCGTAACCGGAGCACGCAGCCAGAGCTGTGCCTCAGCACGCCACACGTACGCCAGGAAGGGCAGCCTCAACCCTACCACGGGGGTTTAAACAGAGTGAAAAGCAAATAACTTGTTTAGTAAAACAAATTCCTCCAGCTTGAGTAATTTCTCTCACTAAATTGCTCTTCAGTTCGCTCCATTTTCTCCTGCGTCTTTCCTAAACTTTGATTGATACACTGCATTTCTCAGCAGTAATCAATTCTTATTGCAGATTTTTCTGCTAAGGCAGAAAAAATGAAAGTTGAGTGTGACCACCATGCACAGGCTCAAGCTACAGCGTGGGACTTGATTTTGGCAACGTTGGGTGAGAGCATACGCCCCTGAGTACAAATAAATCTGGTTTTTTTTTTTTTTTTTCACCGAAAGGAAATGTGCAACAAAACACAGGTTATGTACTGCTTCAGGTACAAGACCGTGATCACCTCCTACTCTCCATGCAGGATTTGTCCTTCAGGGAATTACTCCCTTGCCGTTGTTGGCAAAAGTCAAGAAGGAGACTTGGCAGCAGAGATCTCCGTCTCCTGCAGTGTCTCATTACACAAAGAGAAATCTATAGATAGGCTTGAGACTCTGAAAAGAAAGATATTGCTCAGGAGAGGGTTCCACAGAGCTTGCTATGAAGCTATGGAATTCATAGAATCTTTAAGGTTGGAAGAGACCTCCAAGATCATCAAGTCAAATCATCAACCCAACACCCCCGTGTCCACTAAACCATGTCCTGGAGTGCCACGTCTACGTGTTCTTTGAACACCTCCAGGAATGGTGACTCCACCACTGCCCTGGTGCAGCCTGTTCCAGTGCCTGACCACTCTTCCAGTAAAGAAGTGTTTCCTAATATCCAACCTAAACCTCCCCTGACACAACTTGAGGCCATTTCCTCTCATCCTACCACAAGTTAACTGGGAGAAGAGACCAACCCCCACCTCCCTACACCTCCTCTCAGGCAGCTGTAGAGAGCAATGAGGTCTCCCCTCAGCCTCCTCTTCTCCAGACTGAACAACCCCAGTTCCCTCAGCAGCTTCCCATCAGCTCCAGACCCCTCACCAGCTTTGCTGCCCTTCTCTGGACGCACTCCAGCACCTCAACGTCCTTGTTGTACTGATGGGCAATTGATACAGTCTGCCACAGGTCCACGTTTTTTTCTTTTCTGTGATCGTACCCTTCAATTTTTTTTCCATAATTACATCTTTCTCCTTGACCAGTCCACATGCTTTCACAACGCTGGTGGGACCCTCCCTCCCTCCTGCACCTCTGCTCCCTGTCAGAGCTGACTAAAATGAAGAGCTGGGTTCAGGCAACAACTTTAGGAGATTCCTGGCTGTCTTGTTTGCTTAAGAAACCAGACTAAAAAGTTAATATGAATTAGGTATTAAAAGTAGTAATGAAATAGCAGGAATTCATGCTTATATAATGAAAATCAAACCAAGGCAGTCCCAGCAGGCAGTAACTGCTTGGATCAAATGAATATGTTCAATTTTGCCTGTAAGTTTTTTTCATAAAGAAATAGAGTTTTATTTTTATGGTCCAGATTTCACGGTAATGTGAATGCGGACAGCTCTTCCTGGGATGTCTTGTGTTTGCATGTCTAGAAAATACAGCCCACTACCTCCAGACCAAGCAAACCGGCTGCTCTGGAGGCACACACCCGTTACAGCCAGGAGCATCTTTGGTAACGAAGATACCATGGGATCAAATCAGAGCACCAGGATCTGACAGGAAAAGATGTATTTACATCTATCACTTTTACCTCTGAATTTCATCAGACATAATCAATATAATTTTTTTTTTCAAAATTATGCATAAGAATTTTCCTATTCTATCAGAAGACTGGGAGATGCAACCATTTTCAAATGGCAATTAAAATAATTTGGTATAAATCTCAAATAACAGCCTTCAGCTTGTGATTTCAAAACTCAAGTCTCAGTCTGGTGAAGAATATGCATAGGAGGTACCAGTACTGCAAACTGGAAATTGTAAAACAGAACCACTGCTTCTCGAATTCGACTTGCCAAACCCAAAGAAACCAATAAGAAATGTGCCTTTGCAGGTTGCACTGTTTTTTTTTTTTTTTTTTTTTTTTTTTTT
>WHYT01014831.1:14461-44029 GCA_009806455.1 Tetrax tetrax | reverse complement strand
GTTTTTTTGTTTTTTTTTTTTTTTTTTGCTAGCTGATGTTTTCATCAGTGCACTGGCAGTTCTACCTTAGCATATGGTTGCGTCTCAGTGTTGATCAACATACTTGCTCTAAGTCTTCATGTTGCCTGTTCGTTCACAGTTTCCGATTTTGCTGTCTTTTAAGAGACAATACTTGAACATAGTTCAGCATAAAATACTCACCTGTCTCTACTGGCCATCTGCTGTGTGTGGAGGTCAATTGTGTTTCTATCAAATGGATCGTGGATTGAATTGCTAAAATAAGTGCAGGTTTTCCACAGAAATCAAGCTGACTTGAATGGGAGCTTTGTGCCCTGAGGAGCCTTGTGTATGCGTGCACATGCACCCAGTGATGTTCAAGGACACTTTTTAATCGTAATCACTTTAATCGCTAGGCAACGTGACCAGAGCCCCGTAATGAATTTCGTTATGGGGTTTTGTCACTAGGCAATCAGTGTGCTGAAAGTATGTGAAGAATTGGAGCTGGAACTCGGGGATGGTCCCATCTGTGGGCACAATGCTCACTGGAAGCATCTAGGCCTGCTGTTTGCTGTCTCCAAGCAACAAACTTTGTCTTTAATCTTCCTGAAACTTTAGGATTTTTTTTTTTCTAAACGTATGTTTTCATACCCAAGAGCAAGGATTGTCTTTCATTGCTTGTGATTTCAACGTTGTGTTTGCAAGTTTTTGTTCGGTCAGCTGACAAATGATCTAGTTTTCAGAAAGTCAGAGGTAAATAATAATTTCACAAATCACGCAGTTCAGTGTACTGAGAAGTGTCAGTTTATGTTGCACTGCTTCACTTTGCCGTTAGACAGCAAAATACCAATAGGGGATGGCTCAGTCATGATTCCTGATCGGAGCCTTCATTTCCAGAACGTATCTGGTCTCTTTGCAGTAGCTGGTATAGGACACGGTTATTCTGAAAAGCATGCAGCTGCCATTTCATTCTGTGTATTGTAAAGCAACGCATTTCAGAATAAGTGCCTTTTCCAAGCAGGAGGGGGCTGTTTGACATTCATCATGGCTAGTTCAGCTGTGTGGTGCGTGACAAAAACGAGACATGTCAACAGTTCCTAATGAGAAGATGTAAAGCCATTCATCACGTCAGAGGAAAATAGGGTAGGCGAGCTGGCAGCCTTCCTGCCAACTTCTGTGGCTTCTTGCCAAGCGGGCAGCTGGAGGAGTTGGACCAGACTCTCTTGGAAGAACCAGTACTTGAATTCTTGAGAAATATTCCTCCTTTTGAGAAAGTTTCAAATGCAACTTTTTACTTTGAGTCACTGTGAATTTTTGAGGGAATCAAAATTCTTTTGCTAAATGGAATTTACAGTTTCTGAATGGTGATTAATAAAAGTAGGAGCAACACCCCATTTAGACAGTTTGGGAAAAATCCTATTGCAATGTTGGATAAGCAGAAATGGGAAAACAGTATTTTTTTTTCATATTGCCTTTTATGAATTACTATATTTTTTACTTCCCCATGCTTCACAAAATCAGCTGAAGAGACATTTAACTGGTAATCTTATTCTAAAGTTGCTTCAATCACAAAAGGATTGAGTTTTCCAGAAAGTATTTTATATTCATGAGAAAAATCTATCAAGATGGTTAATGCTACGCTTCCCTTTCTGTAGTTCAGAAGAGAATATGTAAGTTCAGTAAGGAGGGATACAAACGTGATGATAAACCTATCAGCCCGACAGAATAAATTAGATAAAGTGCAGTAATGTTAGAAATGGGAGAGGAGAAGATAAACACTCCTGTTTATGGAACTGTAGCATTTAGTCTCTGGAATATGATTTTTTTTTTCTTTTAAGCATTCAGCTAATCAGAATTACAGTCAGTGAAGTAAAACATTCACTTCTTATTTTATACTTTTGGCTATTATTTAGAGACACTCTTTGTTCAAGGACTCATTTTAATAATAGTCCAATCTGGTGCCATAAACTCCACAAAAAAAAAATTGCTTAGTGTCAACTGAAAATCAGTAGTTTCCAAAAAATAAAACAAAACCACACTTTTTTCCACAGGAGTGGTTGTCAAGTGCTTTTCATCTCAGAGCAGTTTCCAGTTAGCTGCAACACCATGAAAGGACTGCTTACATTATAATCAGAAAAGAATAGTGTCTTGGCTGGTCTGATGCTCGGTGGCCAGCTCAAAATCCTGAAATTCCAAACCAGGGGTTCAGTTCACTGCAAAGGCAGAAAAGGTTCCTAAGGAGCTTTTCTTAATGAAAACCAAAGTATTCCCGCTCGAGGGTTTCAACACCTGCTTTACTCAAGTTGAGCAAGTGAGATTTTTTTTTTTTTTTTTTTACTTCTTGCAGACCTACAGATGCAGACACCCCTGGGTAGTAGACCTTGCAAACAAGGAAATGGTTTTTAGAAAAAAACCCCAGAGCTATCACCATGATCATTTTACATGGGTATTTTTTTTGCTGTTATCTCCTTTAGCTATACTTTTATATTGCCTCCTGGCAATCGTGTCGTTATGTGGGGTGTTAGCTTACAGAGCCTCCTGTGGCATGTGCACACTTAAAGAGCTGCATGAAAAATAATGGATCTGACTTTCAAAAGCATTTGAAAGGAGAGAAAAAATGCTCACATAGACAACATAAAATGGTTTCAAGCACTGATCAGCCACTAAAGCATAAAGGAATTGTACTCTGCATAGCAGTGCCACTGCAGCCAACCAAGCAAGATGAGGGCTAACATTCTCAAACCATGTGTACCCAGTTACATTGCCAACATTGTCCAGTTTGGGGTTTTACGTCACAGACCTTCAGCAGGTGCCTCTCCATGGTGGACTGTGTTACCAGACATAGCATCTGGGAAGAGAGCACCCGAAAGGCTGTAGTCAGCACCTTATGTGTTGGAGGCAACGGTGTGTGTTTATATCGCAAAATAGCGACGTAAATCTTTACTGTTTTGTGGGAGAGCACCTTGTCTTCCACACAGCCTTAACTCTACTGAGGGTAGATGCTTGCTTCACTGGTACCTGAAAATTGTTGTCTTTCTACTTTTTTTTTTTCTTTTTCAATTAGTGACTTGCAGCATTTGTTACATACTTTGAGGAAGTACCTTGACAGATTGGTTTAGCCTTTCTGGAAAGAACAAGCTACGTGTAATTCAAAGGATTAGCAAATCATTAACATCATAAGAATGAGTTACAGAAATCACCCCTGTTCTCTAATGCTTGCTTTTTTGAATCACAATGAATGTGACGTTCTTGAGGCAATTAAGATATTCCTCAGTTCTGCTCTTTATCCCGTACAAAAATACTAGCTCCCTAACCAAGGAACATGAAAAGGGCACTTTCCAGGAGCAGGATCTAGATTCAGTTTGGGCATTTCAGCTGATCTGATGAAGATGGTGTGACGGAAAGCGATAGAAGATTTTGGAGGGTTGAAAGAAGGAGCTGGGGTGGGGGGTTGTGGACAGCTGTGAGCCAGGCTGAAACCTCAGGCTGACAGGCAGCACGCACATCCACCGTTCAGCAATCAAACACATCCTTCTTGTCTTCAAAGGTATGGCACTGCTTAGAGGTAAGGTTGGAAAATGGATGCGAAACAGGTGGTAAGCTATTTATTATAGATTAAGTGTTGACAGTGTGCTCTGTGCTGTTAAAACGTAAAACCATATTTCTTTCCCCATGGAGCTTCCTCCTAAATAAACGAACCAGCGAGACACAGACCTGTTCAGCAGTGCACAGCAGTAGTTTATTAAAAAAGTGAAAAATGAAGCAAACAAACCAGCATTCTCTACATAACAGACAAACACAGGATCATAGGAGAATTGATACTTCAGGTGGTTTTAATTGCTGCTTCTCAGCTGGTTTTCTACCTGAACTAAGGAGTAGTTTAAATAAGTAACATTATGTGTGCAGATTGCATGAAATGGTTTCATGTCCGTAATTCATTACTTTCAAAAGATTACCTTTCTTTAAATTAAGCCTCTTTTGAGGTGAAATTTAGTATGTGTTTTTTTCTGAGTGAAAGGTAACGTATCTTATGCCATATATAAGAACCAAATTTAGATAATCTAACTTCAATGGAGATAGTCTTCCAGATATTTTTTTTAATCAGCCACTGGAGAATTTCCTGCGAGATTTAAATCTGTGAGATAGCTGAGAAACTTTTTTCAAGTAGGTGACTTCTTTAACCTGAAAATTGAAAACTGAAATAACAATATTCAGCTCCATGCAGTGAAAATTGTATATCCTCAACTACGCTGGGAAGTTTTAACCTTCTTTTTAAAATGAGCCAGCTCAGAATTTATACCGTGGTCGCCGTGGGTGGGAGAGGGCTGGTGCTGCAAGGCTTGCGCACGGCCATACTGACCACAGGTTTGTGGGTCAGTGTTAAGATCAGCCCCCAGAAGGGACTTTCACTTTGAATCTCCTGTTACTAGGATTCACTTCCATGTTGCAGAAAGTTTAATGCAGAATAGTATAATTTGATCTCTTCGAATATGTGCATCCTGAATACATGATCCTGGTAGTTACGGAGATTGCTGTTTATTTCCTTGAAAAGAGCAGTAGTGCTACACATATACATTGAGTCATGCGGCACTGCTGAGAAATTGCTGTTACACATCAGAGTTTGTAATTCTCCCATTATACACAGACACTCAGATAACGACGAAGAATCCTGTATTTAATTCAGAGGTTTTCATCGTGTTGGGCCAGGAAAAGGGTCAAGATCCAAATAAAAGCCAGACAACTCTGAAAAAAATATTAAATTTCTTTATGTTGGAGAAAAGCACTGCCTTTTCTAGAGCACCTGTAATCTCGGCTGATATAAGAATAGCTTCATGGTGCATTTTTCCTCCTTCAATTTACCTTGGAGGCATTGAACCCTCATAATCCCACGGAAGCTGCTGCTGCCTGGCTGCAGCGTCTCCCGCTGCTGTTTGCTGCCATCTACCGTTTTAATTACAAGGCTTAATCAGTTTGGCGGGAGCACGTTCATACTGGCAAAGCCAACAGGTTCGCTGATGTGGGAGAGGGGGAAAACAGTTGTGTAGTTGTTCCGTGAGGTTACTGCAGTAGAACCTGGTCCTGCAAGAGAGCCCCAGCAGTTTCATTTCAACACCAGTCAAACCACCAAATGACTTTTTATTCCCCAAAAAATCACTGAAAGGGTCCGTTGTTGCCTCAGCTCCATCAAAAACCACCACAGCTCATTACAGAAGATTATTGTCAAATGTGTTTTACGGGACATTCCATTACCACTTGTGTAGGTGGGGGTGAGCTGCTGAATTTCGCCCATTTTCTTCATGTTTCTTTTTTTTTTAGGCTGGTACATTTAGAATCTGTTACTGTTTATTTTAATTACCTCTTAGCTTTCAGTTTTTGTAAGAGCAAAAATTAAGATAGTCCTTGTTTTCTATTTTTCAGCTGTTCGTTGGTCTCGGATTTCCATATGAAGGGCCAGCTCCTTTAGAGGCTATTGCTAACGGATGTGCTTTTCTGAATTTAAGATTTAACCCACCAAAAAGTAGCAAAAACACTGAATTTTTCAAAGGCAAACCTACACTCCGAGAGGTAAGCTTTATCAATCTTGGTAATTTCTTTACTGAAAATTATTGTGGATTTCTTTTTAGCAACACAATACAGGAAAAACTGCATAAATGTTCTCAGTTTATTGCAAAAGGTGTGCAGCTGTCATTTTCTTTAGCCATTGATGGAATTGTCGTCCTTATTTTTGTAGGATAATCCAATTTTTTCATTACCATACTGTTAAGCTTTACCTCTAGATTTGCCTATATGTACATTCTGCTAATTCTTATTAATAGATCACAAACTAAAGTTTCATTTTAACACCTGATGTTCTGTCCAGGAACAGATCGTGTCATCCAATACACGATGTGTCATTTGTAAATGATTTTATTTTGTTGAAGAAACAAACGTTACTGTGTACTGTCCAGGAAGTAAATAGGTGTTTAAGTAAACTATAAAAATGTCATTTGTAGGTTGTTGTGTGTGTTTGGGGATTTTTTTATTTTTCTTCTCTCTGGAAGAGACCTGCTCAAGGCACTGTTGAGCGAAGGTGTTAACGGTCACAGCCCACCGTGTTTGTGGTTAAACACAGGAGACATTTGGAGAACTGACTCTTTAAGAGAACAGGAAAAACAAACCTCAAGCTTTCAAAACCGCCAGTGTGTTAGACTCTAGTGAGGGAAAAATGAGGCTACACAAGCTAGTCACTGATCCTGGCACTGCCTTTGGAACATTTTTCTTCTTTGGTGTAGGTAAATTCAGCCTATACCAATTCTGGGCATTTAACAGTCACGTAGCCATTTCACTTGAGCATTTCTGCCTGTGACCATGGCTTGTTCATAGGTGTATATACATAGTTTCTCTACGTACTTATCTGAAGGGAAAGCTCTCTGGTGACACTCAGCTGTGGAGAACTTTGCACACCCCCATTTCCCAGTTCAAGGTGTGCCAGCGTACTGAGCGGTGCCAGCTAGTTGATAAGCAACAGATGGTTTCCCGGTTTAAACCAGCAACATACAATCCTTCTGATTTTATGATCCAGGACTGTAATTGCCGTTCAGCTTGTGCAGGACGTGAGTTCAAACGCACCCGCTCTCACAGCCTGCATTGCTAAGAAAGGAGATAGCGATAATGGGGAAAGCCTGTTTAAACTTTCAAGGCCTTGGCACCTTTCAAACCTTTCCTTCTGTGGGTTGTTCAACTGTTTATCTCATTTCCAGTCGTTCTGTGTCCAGGTGCTGGTGAGGCTCAGTAAGTAATCTGGACCCACCTAACTCTTTAGTAGGAATTCTAGTGCTTGGAGTGCTTTGGTGCTAAATCCCACTGGCATGTGTCAGCACTAACGCAAATGCTGTGCACCTGACTTACACAGAAAAATAATCCCTATTGACTGCGCTAGTACAAAGTGATATAATGAACTTGCATCAGGAATATTGCTGCGTTCACATGCCCTGCTGACCTATCCTAAGAGTAAGCTTTCCTCTAACTGGTTGTCACAACTGCACTTAGATCCGATTGCCAGTAATCCACGTGCTTGTTCTTTGGGTTTAACAAAGTCCTTAAATCCTTCTCTCAGGTTTTTCAAGTGTTAAAGGAGAACAAAAAACCCTTATGCAGGTCTGCTAATTGATTATCTGCAGACCCATAGTACTTCTGTAAAGCAACCATTGCAAGTCACCATTTCTCTCTTCATCTAATAATAATTTATTTGAGGGGGGAGCTAACTATTTCCCCTCAATCCCCAAGATGGGGTCTTGTTGTAACGACTCTGTACAAAAATTGGGAAATTGGAAATTACAGTTTTCATTTTAGATCAGCAGTTGTTTTGTCTTGTGATGTGATTTTGCTGGGAAAAGAGGCAGAAAGAAAAAAATCATCTTCAAGCAGCTTGTTTTGTACCAGTATTTCTTCTCCACTCCCACTCCCCCTTCCCTCAACCCCCCCCAAAAAAGACAAAGAAAACACTATATGCTAAATCTAGTTGAAATATGTACTAGTGGGTGTGATTTTTTTTTTTCATTTTCTGCTTTTAGGAAGAAAAAAAAAAAAGACCTGAAATTAGAAATTAATTCCAAATCTATTTATAAGAATTCTTAAACATGTTAATTTCAGACAGAGGGAGTGTCTCCTGAATATTAAGCCTCAGCTAATTAAAGCATTTCAGTATTAGGAGTTAGTCTTAATATTTTTTGTGAGTATAGATGCAGAATAACTGGTGCAATAAAAATACATTGCTCATTACTCTTAATACTTAAAACAGCTACTAGTCTGAGAAATTTAGTTTTTCATCTTCCAGATCTCTTCTCTTAGTTATCTACTTGAATATTTATTGAATATGTTTTCTGACAAAGTGGGGACTCAAATACCAGTTAACACTTCTGTTGAGGTCAAATCACTCTTGTGCTATCGATAGTGAGAGTCAGAATTTATCTAAGTGATAGAAATGATTCTTTATTCACTACTGCTCGCAGAAGCCTGGAAATGATTGAAATTTGAAGGAGAGGCAGGGTGAGGATGTTGTCTGAAGATGACACACGGCAAGGATGACATCTCTTGAAGGCAGTCACGCAGGTCTAACCAGGACTGGTAGCAATTATGGGTTACGAAAATGCAGGGCTGCTCTGTGAATGAGCTGTGGGGAAGCAGGGTCACAGTGTAGAAGCAATTTCGGTGAGCATCAAGTTTTCTGTGATGTGGGTCATTATAAGGATCAGAGCCACAAATGAGAGGTGCACAAATGTTACTTGTGATCTGCATTATTATCTGATTTTCAGTTTTCCAACTAAATTCACTCTTTATCTGAAAGATAACTCAGAAGGAACGATACTGACTGTTAGATTCTAGCTGAAGTATTGTCTTACCCTAGTGCATTTCATCCAAAAACTCTGATGAAGAAAGTGAGAGGGAAGGATACCTTGACACATTAATTTTTACCAATATAATTTCTTCCTTTCAGTTGACATCTCAGCATCCCTATGCTGAAGTTTACATTGGGAAGCCCCATGTCTGGACTGTAGACATCAATGATCTTTCCGAAGTGGAGAAGGCTGTGAAATCAATTTTGAATCAAAAGGTGAGAAATGTATCCTCAATGTGTCATCAACAGTCAAGGGTGTATTGTGTACTGCATGTAGAGTGCTTCCTCATATTAGTCTAATTAAAGCAGAGTGCTGCTTTAATTAGGTAGGATATTGGAAAAAAAATTATTACATCTCTGTGGTATTTGAGTACTGGATATGTCAGGTTTTTACCTGAAAAAAAAAAAAAATTGAGTATGAGTGAATTTGTATAGAAATGTGATTTCATATGTAAGTTATAGTGCAATCTCCATTTTCTGTGCATTCAGTGAGGAAGTTTCCTTGCTGATTGTTAGAGCATCGCGGGGCGTCCAAATACCTCTCAGCTCTTTGGACCGATTTTGTAGCCTTGCTGTAACTGCCACTGAAGGGCTTGTGCACTTACAGCGTGGAGCTGTAATGAGGGCACTTCAAAGGGGGGAGGAAAAAAAGTTTGAAGTAATTTTCAAAGGTATCGCTTTCTTTTTTTGTCATAATGTTTTCTTTTTCACTTCAGCTCCAGAACTGAAACTTAGTTAAAACTGGAGCTCTGGAATCCCGTAGCGTCTCAGGCTGGCTCTACATCTATTGCTTTGCAGTATACCCTGAGTTTCCTTAAAGATAATCACTGAGTAACTTTTATTGCTGGTACAAATGAGTGAAAATCAGCTTAAACTGCTGATGGTTTTGTGAAATTGTGGTTTGTTAATGAGTTTCTTTGCATTTATTGTTGCTACTTAAGCTATAATGTAGGATTTGGAATGCAAGCTGCTACCATGCAGCACGCCGGAAAGTTCATTTAAACAAAAACCCCTCTAACCTGAACACACTGTGTTTCCACAGATTGACCCTTATTTGCCCTATGAATTTACATGTGAGGGAATGCTTCAGAGGATGAATGCATTTATTGAAAGACAGGTATGAACTTTTCTTGTGGGGGAATCTGTTATGTTGCAAAGCTTCTCAATGTTGTTGCTGTTCAAGTAGAAACAGTGGCTGTGCAGTCCTTGTCTGGGCAGTTGTTTGCTCAGATGAAGTTCCCTTGGGAGGGCCACGTGGACTCAGAGATTCACCTCTGTGGACTTGGCCACATGGGACTTGGGAGGCTTCTTTTAGATATGGCACCAGTGGGATTTTTCGTGTGTAAAGAGACCAACTAGAAATTAAGACAAATTGCTGGCTACCAGAATATTTGTTCTGCTTCTCAGTGTGACATTGGGTTCTGACTCATTTGTGAGTGTCTGATTTACCAAATGTCTGTGCAAAAATGGGTATACTTGCCTGAATTTCAGGAGCTATAGGAGCTTTTAAATAATTTTTAAATTATTTTTTTATTGATTGATCGATTTACAAAGAACCTTTCTTCTTCTAATGTTATATCAAAGCTGAAATGCAGAGTGTTTTTTCAGTGTGTATGTGTCTTCTTTAACTGTATACACCCAAAAAGTCTTTGGATCATGAGGTATCATGTAAATATAGACACACTTTTGTGGTAGAATTGCAGTTGGGCTAAAGCCTCTGGGCAGCTATTTCAAGTATTTGGTTTCAATTGATAAAGCTTTAAATGGCTGGGAAAAGAGTTGCTTAAGGGACTTTTGGTCCCATGCATTCTTGCCAACCGAGAGCAGCAGGAGATACTGAGCTGTGTAGTAAACTGCAGAGATTTACCCAGAATCCTGATTTCTAGAAAAACTGCATGTTTGCTTGGACTTCTGCCCAAGGCCAGCTCTGCCTTTTGTTCGGGCTGCTGCAGAAGAGAGGGGGATAACCTGCATCTCCGTTACACCAATTAACTTCCAGGATTTCTTTCAAAAGCACTGTGCGTGCTCCTGTAGCGGCATTTCTGAAAGGGGTCAGTATTACAGGCAGCAATAAAGAATAACGCAGCTTGGGCGAGAAGCGTAGTTGACACGGCTATTTCCAGTGTCCTGCCAATAAACACTTGAAGCTTTTTGCTGCTGTGTTGGTGACATAGCCTGTAAAAGTATCTCTGCTTCTTTTGATTCTTCTGCCTGACTTAGCTGTAACTGAGAAGTTTTTGCCAATTCAGGAGGGAATGGAGCTCAGCGTAAGGGAGAGAAGAGCCAATCTAGAGATAGCATCTGTGGGGCAAAATTCTCTCTCCTCTCTGGACCTCCCCCAAGGGCTAAGCCCTGGCCTCTACTGCCTGCTTCTCGGAAATAAATACAGCATCATATTTTTATTCGTTGCTTTGACTAATTGTCAAAAGCCATTACTGTTTCACAGCCCCCAGGAAGGTCAAGCATCATTATTGGCTGCATGTGCTTAGCACAGTGCTTGATTAACGTGTCAGATGAAGCAAAAATAAAGGTTGAGACCTTATTTTTGAAGCATTTGTGGTGGGAGGCAGGCAGGACAGAGAAAGCCACGCAGATTTGGAACAGCAATGAAGATGCATGGAGTTGATCTGGTTTGGAAGCTGTGGGATGCATTAACCACGAGAGTACGGTCTTCAGGGGATGTTTGAATGGGAAGAGGATGGGGCCAGGTACACTCGTACACAAGCCATCCTATGGGACAGTGAAACGGTAGGGTTTAAAGGAGTTGTCCCCTTTTGGTGCCTTGGTTCAGGATCAGGAGGGAGGACAGTGCTCACAAGAAAAGTTTCGTGACTTCTCCAAATCTTCAGATCCAACAGCTGAGCTGAAGGTCTTTAGGGTCTGAAGTAAGAGAACTACTGTGAGCTGTGGTTTCACGTTTAGCAGTGCCACCTTCAGCTGGATTAACAGCTTCCACTCCAAGTACTCCTTTCTGCCAGTGCACTGCCCCTGCCAGCAGCCCGGCGTGCCTGTTGGGTGCGTCTGTGCCATCTGCTGAACCCATCCCTTGATCCTGCTTGCTCTGTGCCTGCGCAAACAGTTGTGTCAGCTCTGCAAAGCAGCGGCGTAGGGTGGGAACCAAAGGGTGGGACTGCTTGAATTGGCACTGCCGTTGAAGGAGCAGCCAGGCAACGGCGGCCGAAGCAGCTGCGGGATTCCCTGTTGCAAGCTTGGGAGCTGTTGGATGAGGCAGGCTGGGCTGATGGAACAGACGTGCTGACTGTGAAAGATGTGATCAAGCGGAGCGCTTGGTAACCCGGTAGAAAATGGTTTTGGCAGGGCTCTGCTAGGTTAGCAAACGGGCTTGGCTCAGCAGAGGGTCAGCTGAGCCCCGGAGCTTGGCGAAGGGCGCGGAGTGAGAGCATTCAGCCAGGAGCAGGAAAAGGCAGAGGGGGGAGGACGCCTCCCATGACAGCAGGGCTAAGCCTCTCTCCTTGAAATTGTGGTTATGGGTAAAACCAACATAAAGGCAGTCTCTGGTGAAGCTTAACCTTCTGTTTTACATAACATAGTGGGGCAAGATAGACTGGAGTGAAGACACCAAATTTAGGTTGCTTTTAATGGTTGATAGGAAAACTAGCCAGAGACAGCAAACCGAAACACAGCCCTGTGCACTGGTACCTGCGGAGGTGGGGTACTCTGAGACATGCTTCGGGGGGGCATAACCTGAGGAAGGCTTCCCACCAAGCTATGGTCCAGAAATGGGAGGCTCTTCTCAGTTTTGGGGGAGAATTTTTAGCGTAGAGATGTTAAAAGCTGAAGTCTCTGGTAAATGGTGAAGCCTCACAAGGATTCTCTGTCTCTAAGACCCTTCTGCCTGCACTAGCTGTGAATCCAACCCCGTATTACAGTATTATACTCTATATATTACACTAGTATAAATTACAGGATTATATAGTATGTATTACAGTACTGGATTGGCTTTTAAACTTATATAGATTTTCTCCTGCATCTGGTATTTTAAATACTGATTTATAAAAAGACAGAGTAAGCAGCGCGCTTAAGTCCAAATAGCGAAATGACCGTTTTGAAACAACCTCATTAAAAAGTACCTCCAAACATCTATTTTTAATCTGGGTTTTTTTTTTATTCTGCAATAAATATGCTCTCAAATTACTCAGTTTTTTTCAAACATGGCATGAGGGAATGCCTTAGAGCTGCATCAGGGAAGTTCAGAATGGATACTGGGAAGCAGCTCTTCACTGAGAGGGCAGCCAAGCACTGGAGCAAGCTCCCCAGGGAAGCTGTCGTGGCCCCAAGCCTGTCCATGTTCAAGGAACACTTGGGCAACGCTCTTAGATCAATGGTTTAGCTTTTAGGTTGCCCTGTGTGGAGTCAGTAGTTGGACTCTATGACCTTTGTGGGTCTGTTCCAACTCAGGATATTCTGCAATTCATGATCGTACAATATAAAATTGATGTTTAGACCTGGGAATATGAAAACTTCCTCCTTCAACACAGGAAATCTAAACAGAGGGAAAAAAACACCAAACTGATATTGAGCACTGGTAAATGATTTGGGGTCATAGCTTCATTAAAATTTCAGGTAGTTCAGCCTTTCCAAGGTTTGGGTCGTGGTGTGGGACCTGTTCAACACAAGTGTTAGTTTTGTCAGGAGAAAGCAAACCGTGATGGACAGTGCTCATATTTTTTTATCAGCTTTTGATGAGAGCTGTCAGATATTAAAATAATGGCTGAGTACCATGGAATGTTATACAAAATCAGCAATTATCATTATCTCTTCACATTTTCTCATTTTAAATGTCAAGTCCGTAAGAACTTGCCTTTGCATAGTTTTCACTAGCAGGTGTGTTTAGATGTCGCTTCTTCCTTCCCTCGTCCCCTGTGGTGACACTTGCCTGCATGCATTATTTAGAGCCCTTTTTTTTCAGTGTTGAAAGAGCACTTTCACTAGCAGTACAACCAAGAAGAGCAAACAAACTCTTTGAATCCTGGTTGCTTTATAGAAATCTTCAGTCTTTTATGAGGTCAGATCACTCCGTAGAGCGGCGAGTCCCCTGATCCCTTCCAGATGGCTCGCCACGCAGGGCGCTTGGGACATTTCTCGCCTACAGGGTAACCGGCCTCTGGAATTCGTCTCCTACCAGAACTTCCTCCTGATATTTGTGCTGTTTCAAAAATAGTTCTGCTAGCACCGAGGGAGTGAAACAGAAGACACTGAGAAAGCCAAAATGGGCTGGGTGTATGGAAGTAGAGAGACTAGCTAGAGTTGCTTAGGATAAATTAAACAAGGTAAAGGAAGGGAAGAAGCTTCTTTGGGAAGAAGGATACTACCACATTTCAAGTAGCAAGCAAAGGTTATAATTCCCTCACACTAAAAAAAGAAAAAATACTCTTTTTAAATGTCCTTAAATTATTGATTTTAATACAACTGAAATGAGCTGCAAAATGAGTGTTTGGGTGATAATAACCGCTTATTTTACTAATGGGAAAAACTGGTGTCAAGGGACTGGATGCATCATAATAAAATGTGGTCTGTCACTGCAGGATTTCTGTCACGGGCAGGTGATGTGGCCCCCATTAAGTGCCCTTCAAGTAAAAATTGCTGAACCTGGAAAATCCTGTAAACAAGTTTGTCAGGAAAGCCAGCTCATCTGTGAGCCTTCCTTCTTCCAGCACCTTAACAAGGACAAAGCTCTGCTTAGGTAAGTACTGAAAAGCACAAACATAGTGTTTGGTCTCCTTTATTTATTGAGCTCCCTCTTTGGTCACAATTAACATCCACATTGAAAGATGTACGGTTGGCAATTAGCAACGGCTGTTTCTGCAAACCTTTTGTCGGTATTGTCCTAGGTAAAGAACTGTAAACCCTGAAACATGAGAGGCTTTAGTACCCATTTAGAAAGCTTCCAGCTATGCATTAAGGAAATTAATGGTGCTTTCAGGTGCTGTCTCTTTGGGAACATGTCTGTATTCCTTTCAGAGTGAAAACAAAGCACTAAAAACTGGGCTCCAAAAAAATGCCTGCTAGGGAATCTGCTTTGCAGGTTTTCTACCTCCGCTTTTTGCTAAATTAAATTATAGAAGGTTTTTATTTTTGTATTTTCTTTGAAAAGCGGTGCTTTCCAGTGGAGTTCAGAAGCAGCTCATATGAAAACTTTGTCAGGCTTCTTTTCTAGCTGTCTAGACAAAATTTTAACTCAGGAGAATAAGTCTGTTAAATGCAGCAAGCTACCAGTGATTCCAGAATAAGTGAAAAACAAGCCTCTGCTGGAGTCGCTACCCTCGTGCTTAAGCTTCGTGGCCAAAAAATGGCAATTGGAATTTTTCTTTCTGCAGCTAGCTGGCGCTGGCTGGTCCTCGGGGCAGCGGGCCCCGCTCTGCCCGGCTTCCCCACAACAGCGGCATCACATCGGCCCCGCTTTGGCTGCCTGCACCTCCAGCTGCCCGGGGGACATCCCTGCTGCGAAATGATTTCAGATTCTTTGGGTTTGCCTTACTAGAAGTCCATGGTGTATTTAAATATTACGCTTTGAGGAGCAGTCGAAAGCTTTTTTTTCCCTTGTTCATAAAATCACAGAATGGTTTGGGTTGGAAGGGACCTTTAAAGCCCATCCAGTCCAACCCCCCTGCAAGGAGCAGGGACATCTCCAACCGGATCAGGTTGCTCAGAGCCCCGTCCAACCTGGCCTTGAACGTTTCCAGGGATGGGGCATCCACCACCTCTCTGGGCAACCTGGGCCAGTGTTCCACCACCCTCACTGTAAAATTTTTTTTCCTTATATCAAGTCTCTTTAACTTCTTTCTATAATCTTTAGGAAACTGAGTAAAGCTGAAAGGGCTGTACTGCCCTCTGCAGAGAGAATCTGCAAAGGCAAAAAGGAAAGAGAGTTATATTCTGGAAATCTGCAATTCTAAATGTGCTTGATTTAGGATGTAATGTAGCATTTTATTTTATTTTTAAGCGAGGAAGGATGAAAACTGTACTGAGCTTCTGTAAACTCCACTGTGATTTAGATCATGTGCTTTGCTTTTTAGGCATAATATTGAATGTCTCACCATGGAGTCTGCCAATGATATTCTGGTCCCCTCTTTTGATGGAAGAAGGAAGCACTGCGTTTTCCAAGGCGACCTCTTATTGTTCAGCTGTGCCGGATCCCACCCAACCCACAGAAGAATCTGCCCCTGCAGAGACTATATTAAGGGGCAGGTTGCGCTTTGTAAAGACTGCCTATAGCAGCAGCAGAGCTTCTTTTGAGTTGAGGACAAAATGTAAGTAGTTTTGAGAGGAGCTACTTATTACTTCCTGCACTTTTGTCCAGGTTTTTCGCTGCAGGCAGAGCTATCATTGCTGGGCAGAATTCCCTACTAGGAGAGGAGGGATTCATAACAAGCAGCTAACTGATCTTTTTTTCCTAGAAGAACATTTGCAGTGTAACTCTTCAGATTCCTTCATCTGTTTGCGAAGAGAAACAAGTTTCATGTTCTCCAGTGATTTGAAGATGACTGCACAGAATAGTTTGTAGAAAATTCCCAGACCCATCAAGCTTCTTTTTTTGTTGTTTGGGTGAAGTGTTTTCTATTTTTTTAATGAGTTAGGACATCCCCCATCCTGGTTAGCTAAAGGATCTCAACTTCATTCCTGTAGAAAACTGAAGAAAGTGTGCTTAAGGGAGGGGTGCAGGGGAGGGAGGACTGACGTTTTATTCTAGGTGCACTGTTTTGGGTACTGCTATAGCTTGAATGGCTATAAAGCGGTTTACTTCACAAGAACTCGGAATCACAAGATAGCTCTGTACCCTGTCGTTGGGTTATCTGGGCCCAGTTCTTTTTTCTTTTCTTTTTTCTTTTTTTTTTTCCTTCTTGTTTTTTAAATCTTTGTATACAACAAGATATTGTCTGCATCACAGCTGCTGCATCCAAGCAGTCTAAAGAGCGAGTGTCATGAATGAGCAAACAGGCCGTTGCCAACGCGTGACACATCCTGGTGACTCGACAACGGACTAGGGTTGTGGCGTTCTTCAGCGTGGAAAAGCTACAAAAACATACTGCCATTTTTGGAATGGACTTGTCACAGTTTACTGGTCCCATTTAGAGAGTAATCTTTGGAATTTGCCCATGCTTCTGTTGTAGTCTGTCTACTAGAAATACTGTGTGAAGCAAAAAGTATTCAGCATCATTGGAGCAATATTATCGTTAGAGCCTCAGTTTGCTATGGCTTCCAGTAGTTAAAGTGTTGCTGAATGACATAGAAAGGTTAAACTAAGCTAACTATAATTATTGTATGGTAGAAATGTAAAATGTCTTCATAACTAGCTAGATTTTTAAAGAGAATTTTTGCTGACGAACAAGTAAGAGGAGACAAACAATGCTAAGAAAAGCATTGACCAATCTCGTGGGTTCTTGGTTTGTTTTTCTGGTTTTTGGGGGGGTGGGGGTGTTTGCTTCTTTTTTTTATTTTCTTAGCAGGCACACCAGGTACAAATTTAGAATAAAACAATTCAAGAGTTTGGAGTTTGAAACAAACTTCATTTTTTTAGAACAGCAAGTTAAATCTTCTAACCCGCCTTCCTTTTTATGGAGGTAATTTTTGTTGTTTTCAGCAGAAGGTGGCATGCTTGGCAGCACCGTTTGTAGTTAGGAAGTCACATTCTAAGATTAGTGAGAAACAAATCTGCAGTATATTTTGAAAGCAGTCACAGTCTGCAGGTTTACAATTTGGACATGCACTGACCATACTGGTAAAAAACTTCAAATCAACATTGAAGTGTTTTTTTTCATAAAGATTAACAAACTTTAGCAGGTAATAATGAAAAGCATAGATACTTTAAATTTTCCTTTCTTGGCTATGTCTGGTTGGTTCAGATTTTTCTCATAACAGGCATTCATTATCTGTGTGTGAATATTGACGTATCTCTTGACCTACCAAAGACCAAGCAAGGGAAATAGTGTTTCATTGCGGATAAATTCTCAAGACGAGAGAACAGATCAGTATACATTTAAAATTTCAATTTAAAAGCAATGAATTAGCTTTTTCAAATTTTTCACTTCCTGCCTCAGCACCGCCTGACACCGTTATCCTGTAACGCTCCAGAACATCGCTGTGGGACTACACAGGAACCTAATCCTGGGAATCTGAGTATCCAGAAGGGATATGTGGGAGCTGTGGAGCAGCAAGGTCACCAGTAACTGGGTTGTGATGATGATAAAATCTGCTGTATTTTAGAGTAATTTTCCAGAAATTGAACAGCTGGGTTCTATAATGGGAGGCAAACTTTTTGTATGAAAAGAAAACAAACACAAACTAATATGAAAATCCTTAAGTTACCATAGCTCAGCATTTGCTCCAGTCAGCACAGATGTAGTTTGCAAGAGTTTTCATGTCTGGAAAAGCTGGGGGAGGCGGTTTGGACCTGGGTCTGAGCAGGCACAACAATTCATTTTGTATTTATATAAAATATTCCCTGCAGACCTGTGCATATTTGCGCAACTGGAAAACCCTCCATATCAAAGTACATATACTTCTACTTGGTGCTGAAAGTAAGGGCAACAGCAGAACTTGTCTTCACCAGTTCAGCCTGAGTTTCTTCAGGCAGGAATTTAGTTTGGAATGAGATATCGCAGAATTCTGTCGGAAACAAAGATTTGTATGTGTGCACTTAAAGAATGCAAGACACGTAGTTTTTGCTGTAGTGTAATTCTTTGCTGTAAATACATATTTGCTTGCTTCCCTCCCCCCCGCTGTATGGCCCACCTGGCATACTGCATTTTACTTTGCCTCTAACCCTTTAAAGATGGGAGAGTTTTGGTATTTGTTATTCTAAGATTTTCTGGTCTAGTGCTTTGCTCAATGCTAAGTTTGCCTTTACCACAGCAGGGAGAGTCTATTATAAGCTGGATTTTCATGCTGTAGCACTGTTTCTTTCTAGTCTACTGAACTGAGTTACTGCATACTGGCAAAAGCGAAACAGCAGGCACCAGCGCCGCTTGCATTTCAGCCAGGGACAGAACACACAAATTGGCTTCAGAATCAGCTGGGTCCCATCCTATTTCCACTGAAATCTCTAGAGCAGACTCATTAATCTTAACGGAAAAAGAATCAAGACGTGTCATTTGATAGGCTTCTATTACTGATTTTCAACTCTTTTCAGAAGAAATATTACTTTTATGAAATACAGCTTCAGTCTAAATTTTTTGGAAAAGAAGACAGAGAACTGTAAGTGCATAAACTCTGTAAACTTCACTCGTAAACCCGAGGCAGCGCTCCTCCATCCCGCAGCAGCGTTTGGCCGTGCGCTGGTAAATGAGTGAGTCCTTCCAGAGACGAGCACTCAGGCAAACCCCTGCGGGGCTACTGGAAAGTTGGAATCATTTACGAAAACACATAACACATATCCACATTGCAGGCTAGAGGGCAGCCTCCAAGTTCCATAACTATTTTCCTTCCTAATTAAAGAAAAAAGGTGTAGTCCAACTTTGCACTTCACCAAGGATATCAGAGACGGGACCACGCTACTGGTTTCAGTCTGACGGTAAAGCTTGCAGCTTCCTTTACTCAGAAATCAGGTTTTTGCACGACTTGCATTTGAACATATTGATCAGCGATTGATGGGGAAGAAAAATGTCAAAAGTTGAATATAAAAACACTTTACAAGCTTTTAAACATATCTCTCATATCAAGACATTCTTTGTTTTAAAATTTTGTATTTTTGTATGTGACCTAGGTTTTTTTCAAAAATCTTGTTCCTATGAGATTAGAAAACTTGAGAGAGAAGCAGTTAGGTATTTATTAAAATTAATGTAAAGGCTTGCCTTTGAAAGGTGAAGTTGGTAAATACACACTGTTTAAAAATGCCAATAAAAACCTCATTTATTTCATATATGCAAGTTGATTTGCACATGTATAAATAGAGTTGCTTTTTGCATTTTTTGCTTAGTTTCTATGTTTCCTTTTGTAATTTATAGTTGCAGCTGTGTGTTTGCTTGTTTATATCAGATTGTTTCTCCTACAAATATTTAATGTTTATGTGCCTTTTTTTACTTTCTTTGGGATTTGGATGAGTGTTTGGAATATGGACACTGTCTGAACAAGTATAATGGAACACTAATGACAGGTAACAATAGTGCTTGATGACTATACAGCTTAGCAAAATTGTTGACTTTTAAAGTAAGTAGTGGAGAAATCTGTTCTAAAATTATCAAGGTAAGGGTCGGTAAGATAAAAGATACTATTACTTCAGTAACTCTTGCAAAACTTTGCTTCTGCAAACAAAATACCCTTTAGTGAACATCTGTAATTTGGCACGAGAGCTCCTCCTGTGATGGGATGTCTGTTAATGACCAGAGAGCGAACTAAAGCCGTTTTAGGAGACAATGCTAACAGGAGAACTTTAGAAACAGCCACATCTGATTTGATCAGAAAAAAAAAAAAAAAAGAAGAATCAACATTTAAAGCCTGTGAGGTGGTGGGTTTTTGGATAGAGATGTACATGGAAGTGTACGGGGTGATTCCTGGTTCCTGTTCTCCTGCCAGGAGAACCCAGTCCTTTTATGATACCTGATTTTTGTGACTCTCGGCAGGGCAGGGAACTCTGGATATCCAGCTTATTGCAGATGTCTTTTTTTTTAATGCGACTACTTTTCAGCAAGAGGAATATTTTGCAAAATAGCTGCTGATCAGGTTTCAGTAAGAGGTCGCAGAACGGGGCTGCAGACGGAGCCAGGACGCTGCATCTTCCCCGCTCAGCTCTGCTCCCAGCTGCTTGTACTGGCTTTTGCAACTTGCTTATTGACGCGCGTTCAGCCTTGCTGAAAGTTTCTCTTGGTACCAGCCACTGTTAGGCAATGTCTTCTCACTTGATCGTCTTGTACTACCATCCTTTAAAATCCCAGTCAGCAGCCTTGGTTTATCCGTGATATGAAAGACGTGCCCTCCCCTCTCAAAAAAGAGCAGCCCATCCAAATTACAAAGATGATTTGCAGCACCTTTCACATAAACAAAATCCAGATAGCTTTCTCGGGTATGTAGTTTGTTCATAGTGCATTTCAGGACCAGCTTTTGCTAGTCAAATAAATTAAAAGGGATGAATTGGGCTGGATACAATCTCATCCGAGTCTAATTAACTTCATGACTCCCACTGGCTTCAGTGATAGCAGAACTCCTCCATTAATTTTTCCTCAAATTAAAGAAAGCAGCTCTCCCTTTTTCATACATAGAAAGCCCTGTGTCTGACAAGAGAACGACCAAACAGGTGCAGGTTATGTCGTACACACATCAGCAACCAGTTTTGCTTGCTGTGACAGCACAGCTCATCTCTGACTAGGTTGATGTTGCTTATTACTGCAGTATCAGTTGAAAACTTGGTTCAATAGCTGTTCAGTCTACCGTTTGGATTTGGAGGGGTGGGGTGTTTGTTGTTAGTTTGTTTTGAAGAGACTATTAGTTACCCGTTTCCAGGGGTGCTAACATTTTGGTATGGCTATTTCTTTGAGATGTTTGTCCTACAGCTTCTATGCCTTCAGCTTTTGACTTGCAATCTCTTTCCATTTGTCGTTCTCCTTTGGTCCCGACGTTGGGGACCGCTGTAACGTCGAGGAGAACAATGCACTGACAGATGTATGCTTTCATTCAGGCTGAAAAGGCCGGGGACAGATAGGGTTTCATTAATATATGCTTTAATAATATTGCTGTACAGGTAACATCAAAACGTACTGTTTTATGGGTAGTGACTTAAATCTTGTCTCCATATTTTTAAGCAGCTCTATAGGGTTTTTTTTTTAATATCAGTTTATAATTTCCAAATATTATATTTAAATGGAATCTGTAAACAGCAAACTCCATGTATCAAGTGTAAGATGTTTACTGTGGGAATGTGTTGAAAATACCAGAGGCTGAACCCCAGAACGCTTCAGATGTGAGGCACCGTTCATGTTCTTTCCTGGAGCCAGCAAAACCCTTGGCTTTAAGGAGAGCGTGTAAATAACGCTGTGGCCGTACCTGAGCCATCCAGGCGCTCAGCAAACTGCGCAGAACACCTCCTGGCTCCGACTCCAGCCGCTGCAGAGTAGTTTGAAGTAACAAATAGGTACCCAATAAATGGAGTTATATTGCTGTCTGAAGGCAGTTAATTTTAGTAGGGTTATGCTCAGAACTAATTTGCTACATTTATTAACAGGTCTGTTGCAGTGCAGTGACATGAAAACCATTTTTAAGAAGGCATGGCTTTGTTTGGTTTTCACAAAGGAATACAGCAGAGGAGGAAGAAACGGCAGTTTTACCAAGGGAAAAAAAAAAAAAAAAGTAAATTTTCTGAGAAGAGAAAAGTTACCCTGAAGATTCTGAGAGAGCTAGAAGAAAAATATAAGGGAATATTTATAAAGCTAATTTCAGCTTGGAAAAGTTGATCCCCGCGAGCTTGCTTGGTGGAGCGCTGCGGGGGGGTTCTCCAGAGGACACTTTGGGCCCTTTGGTTCCTGGTCAGACTCATTCCCTGGGAGAGGCTCTCTCTCCATGGGCGAAGGGGGTCAAAGTCTGAAAAATCCCTGTAGCACTGTAAATTGGGAAGAAAAAAAAAAGAAAAAAAAAAAAAAAAAAAAAAAAAAAAAAAAACCTACTGAAATCTGAAAAAACAGAAGATGCTTCATTTTTGCAGATAATTTGGAGTCAATGAGAGTTTTTCTACGTACACAAGAACTTCAGGGTTGGTACTCTGTGTTTGGTTTGAATTCTCTCCTAAAAGGTTGATCCTTTGTCTTTTTTAGATGGTTGTGTTCCACTATATTACGTTCAAGCAGTTTGATTTAGAAAGAACAGAACACAGTGGTTCAGATACTGTCAAGTTACTGGGGTTCCAGAGGATGGGATTTTTTAATTTTTTTTTTTTTTTTAAGAAAAGTAAATGTCTGTACTTTAATGGCATAGAAAATGCTTTGTTTTCACTGTTGTAGAAAAAAAAAAAAAACCTAGGGAGAACTTTATTTTTCAATAAACCTTTTTCTTGTGTGATTTGGATTTCTGATTGCTTTGTGCTTAAATGGGAAGTCTGTGAGCTGCCATTATCCAAAATGGCACTTGTGTGGCTTATCCTTGCAATTCTGCAGCTGCCCATTCCTGTCGCTGGCCCAGCTCTTCCGAGGTGAACGTGAACAGTCCCGGCTACCCACGTCTTGGCCAGAATAACAGGCAAGTAATTATCTTTTTACTTTGTTTGTTTTAAATCTAAGTTGGAGAATGGATAAAATCAAAGTTCATTTTAGGAGGGCAGCTTTGGTACAGTCATAGTTAGGAATTCTGGATTTCCTAGAAATTCCAATGGTGGAATTGCACCGCGGCACGTGGATATACAAGACTAACTGGCACAATACGCTGGAGAGTTCAAAAATAAAAGCCATGCTTTGGCAAAATAACAGCTTTAGAGTGTGTTGTCTTTCAAGCTCCAAGTTTAAGCGCAAAAAGCTTGGATGGCTGATGAAATACGTGCATATGGAAGAAGAGATCAGGCGTGAAAGTTTGGACTGCAGCCTGCATTGCCTCAGTTGGCATCGCCTCCACCCCAGGCTGAGGTTTCGGCAGCTGGTGCTGCAGGAGCCACCGCCGAGAGCGGCCCTGGGAAGTCTCTGCCCAAATCGTCCCGGACGGGAGCGCGTGTCTTAGGGGTGCGCAGTGTGCGTTCAGTGCTCTTGCTGGGTGCCAAGAGGTTGTAAACAGATGTGTCAAAAAAAGACACACAACATAAACGTGCAGCGAGTGGAACTGCTTACGTGGAACTGTCACTTTACAGCGGCTGCGCCCGTTCTGTTGAAAGGTTCTTTCTGCCCGCTTCCATTTCTGTCAGCCCAGCCGAGAGCGAGGGGAGAGTCCTGTTGTCAGCTGGTAGGAGTGGTGAGAGGGTTTGGTGGAGGTGTCCAAGAGTAACAGAACAATTAATGTGGGAGCAGGATTCTGCAGTCAAATGAATAGTAAGAAACCCAACTGACCAACCAAACCAAAATGAAGATCCGCTCTTTTTTATCTGTTCCAAAAACGTCCATTTGTAATATAGCTGCTATTCACTTTTTAAAACTACAATGGAGAGAAGGAACTGCTTAGTTTCTTACAGCAACACTTTTTTTCCAAGTTTTTTGCATGCTCTTTCTTTTTACATGTGGCCACACGTAACTGCGTGATGTAAAAGCAGCGGAGTACAGAAGTCAGTAGCCATCAGCGTGGGATCCTTTTTTTCCCCATCCCAATTAATGACACACAACGCTGGTAAGCAATAGCGTAAACAAAAAATGGCAACGTGAAGCGGGAAAGTGAAATGACTGCAGGCTGGGAGAGGGTTTGTGACGTGGGTGTGGATATCCAGTTGGGCACAGTCTGTTCCCTGTCGGAACTGGGGAGTTGAGGGCATCGTGGCCACACATGATGGTTTACTGCTGCGTGTTGCTGGCGGTGCTCCTGCAATGCTAGTTCTGTGCGGTGAAGTACGTGAATATCCTTCACCAGTCGCCTCTTTTTCTGGGTATGTCCTTGGCAGGCTACACCTCAGCTTAAAATGGGTGCAAATTTTGCTGGTTCTGTGTTGCTATTCGATACACCACAATTCCCTAACGTCAAAATGAATTAGGGGAGGACACTGCTCATTCAGTTCCTTCTTCTGGTTATTTTTGGAAATATTTTCCTTCCTGTTTCATTCCCCTAATTAATTGTTCAGCTTTGACATTATAAGGACACATCTGTAAAATGGTGAGCAGCTGGAGTCAGATGTGGGCTGTGTTGCAGTCACGTAACGGAAAAAAAAATTATGAACATTGGAACCTAGAATAAAAAATACACACGCCAGGCAGCTGTTTTGGAAAGAGCATTAGGGGAGCTTAAATACTTCACCTCTCACACACTTTGACTGGTTTCAGTCAAACTCCATCTGGTAGAGAGGCCACAGCTGGAAACAATTTGCTGGGACTACTTAATGCAGCCCTCAAAAGCCTCACCTCACCCTGGCGCTTCCTCCTCACCACGGAAAACATGCAGTAGCCATTTACTGCCTTACAGTGCCCCTTGTTTATGTTTATGCTTGTTGCGTCTTGCATGTTTTATTATTTTACTAATTGTGGAGCTTGTATTTAACTAAAGTTGTGGTGGTAAATCTTCGGTGCCAAAAAAATTGACTGCTGTTTGCACTGAACAGGCTCCAGCTGTTCGGTCTCACTGTATGTATGTCCTGCTTTGTCCTGTGGTCCCTTGGCTGGGGGCATTCCTCCCCGGATGCTTGCTGCAGGATCCCGGGGGAGCAGGTGCTGGCTGCAGGTATCTGCCTCCTGCACATTTGTGACAAGGGCAGCTTCAAGGCAGAAAGTGCTGGAAAAAAGCTGAAACAGTAACACCACCTCTAAAGAAAAGGTACCAAGGTATGAGTTTCTGGTGTTTCCACAAGTAACAACTGTTGCTCACAGTGTAAGTATTCAGTACCGTAGAGCTTTGAAGTAAAAGCTACTCAATCACTGCAGCCCCCTCTTAGCTTTTATTTCCTCTGTGCCCAGAGAGGGGGTGGATGCCCCATCCCTGGAAACGTTCCAGGCCAGGTTGGATGAGGCTCTGAGCAACCTGATCTGGTTGGAGATGTCCCTGCTCCTTGCAGGGGGGTTGGACTGGATGGGCTTTAAAAAAGTCCCTTACAGCCCAACCGTTCCGTGATGCTGTGACTCAAGGGGATTTGCCCAAGGCCATGCTGCTGCTTGGATTCTGCTCGATGGGTCAGCCCCTGTAAAAGGGGGTTGGTGTTTGTTGTCATTTGGCCATTTTGGAAGAGGTGTTGCCTTCACTCCTCTCCCTGCTCTGTTGTGTCATGACAGGTGACAATCCTGTAAGGCCTGTACCAGTAAGAGAGGCGTTCAGAAGAATACTGGGGTTGGTGGCACTGGTATTAGCTGGCAAAATGGGGCGTTTCCTAGTGACTTGCCAAAGGAGCTTAGAAGACAGTAGCCTTTGTGTGCAGGCTTTGTATTAAATGGACTGTCAGCCTCCCTCCATCCCACTGTTTTTGCTGATGCACACGGGGTTCTCCTGACCCCCTGTTCACACATGCAGGCTGGAGGCTGCCGTGGAGCCGCAGCAGTTAACCTGGTCCCACCGAACAGGCGAAAGTCAAGAACCCTTCAGTGCTGCCTCCCATATCAATCTTGTGGCTGAAAGGAAAACATCAGCTCCCAAACGTGGGAGGAACAGGAGAGGTAAATACCCCTGGGTTGTCTGGTATTTGCTTTAATTATGCTCTCCAGTTGCGGAACCTGGGCCCGTGTGCCAGGCCGCAGGAATGTGTTTGTGCGTGCTGCTCCTGCGCAGGCAGAGGCTGGGTGCTCTCCTTTGTCCCAGCACCCCTTGGTGGCAGCGCACGGAACACAGCCCGGCAGAAACATGGGAATTACAGGGGCTGTGAGCGCAGCAGGACACTTTCCTAGCGTCTGGCTGGGACATCGGCAGCCCAGAGGTAGGAGTGGGCACAGAGCTTCAGCGGTTCCTTAGCTCTGGTGCTGCAGAGGCAGCTTGCTGTTTAATACTCCATCCCTTGAGGCACTAAATGGGTATTAAAGACATTTCTTGAGTATAAAATTGTCTGTCTAAGAAAAAAAAATGCATTGCTAGGTTGGGAACAACCATTCCTGCTTTGCGTACGATACAGGTTTAATGTTTGGCTAGCGAACAAGCATCTCCGTGAGCTGGCCCCCAACAAGGGATGCCAGACATGGATACAGTTTTACCCAGGCAGCTGGGACAGCGGCGATGCAAACAGCATTACTGGCAGTGAGGAACTGTGTGGTGCACTCCCAGAGGCAGGTATACGTAGGGCTGCATCTGCCCACGCCTGAGAAGCCTCACGCTGGGTTCTGTGCTTCAAGTCCATTTTTGGGACATCATTTTCAGCAAGGAGCTTCTTTTGTGGCTCCATTTTTTTCACGAAGGCTGGAGCAGGCTTTTTTACAGCTTACCTACTATTGCTAGGAGTGAAATGGGACTAAATCAGCAAGAGATGTTAGTCTAGTAATTTCTTAATTACAATCTGGGTTTAAAAAATCTGGCTTTCAGCTAGAAATGGAACATTATCTTATGCAGGGCATGGCTTGGGATTCAAGACTGCAGCTGGTGTAATCCTTGCTGTGAGAGTGTTTCAGTAGCTTTCTTCTCTGCTGAACAATCTGGCCCCATTGAAAGCATCTGCTCAGATTCATAGTTCTTTTCAGGGATTTATTTTCTATTCCAAGTTTGGCCAGGCTCTAATCAGCGTCAGTTTGCCGTCCCTGTCCTGGCCAGTGCTGTTCTTGTATGAACACTGCAGCTCCTTCCCGGTGTCCCACGCACAGCAAAGAGCAGGTGGGAGTGCTGGCCTGCTTCTGCAGCCTGTGATCACCCAGCCAAGTGTGATGTTGGCCAGTGCCAAGTTTCAGGTGATCAGTCCAAGTGCTTTTGAGCTATTCCAGCTTTTGAAAAGTCCACCTTCACTTAGCTTAGCTGGAAGCATACTTGATTATCTGGAAAAGTCAGCTGGGCACAGATCCTTAACAAAGAACACAAATACAGAAAGCAACCTTTGAGGGTGGCTGGCTAGAGCACTGTGTCTCGATAAATTTGATGAGCAGTTATTCTCTTTCCTGTTGTCAGGTACCATACAACGTCTCCCTGATGCTAGCTGGCTTCAGCAGCGTGGATTTGCTCTCGCTCCCGAGTATCATTATTTTCTGGTCTTTTTCCTTTTAAGCATTACAAGAATTTCAGTTATTTTCTTGTATTTACCTGCTCATATCAGAAATGCTTTGAAGCACCTGTGGTAACTGAAAAGTTTCTGCAATTGGTTTAAATGAATCTGATAAGAACAAGTATTATTAACTTGTTTAACCACATCTCCTTTTCAAAGGCTACGCTGCCTTGGAGTCTGTACTTAAAAACATCCTCCAAGAGCATTCTCACGTTCCAGAAAGAAGTGTGAAACTTCATTTACGCGGTGTTTATATTTGCTTCATGCATGAACACAGCTGCGTAGTCCTGCGCTCCTACTTACACTCAGCAATTTAACAGAATTATTTAATGTTTGGGCTGGGTGTTGGTTTTAACATCCCACATGCTTACAGTGGACTAGGACGTCTGTGTTGCAAAGGTTACAGCAGGAGTTAAGTATCTTGCCACACCCCAGTGAAACTTCTTACCTTCCTTCAGAAGCATTTGGCGCTGGCCTCTGCTACAGCGAGGCTCCTGGAGCACTTGGCCCTGTGGGGCAGAGCTTTTAGTACTTCCCAAGTGTCATCCTAACAACTAGTAATGGGACTGGAGGAGTAATAAAGCCCCTGGAGAGGTAGAAGAGGGTAAACAGTACTAATAAAACCAGCAAAACCATGAAATGTCTGAACAGCTATGTTCAGGATCTGGTTCTATGATTCTGAGCTGAAGGTACTTGACAAAAGCTAGTTAAGCAGTGGGGAAATGCCTGTTCACAGCTCACTTCATGGAACTATGAGTTAGAGAAGAAGTGTTGTGGGACAGTATCAGGCTGAAGCAAAAGCATAACAAATTAGAAACTTGTGTAGAAAGAAAGGGGCTTAGGGTGGTATTTGATATTTTAAAATCCTCTGGTGGTGAATACAGTGACAACTCCTATACTTTACAGTCTTTGCTGGATGCATTTGTGAAACAGCTCTTTCGTCTTGTCAAGCATTGTACTTACTGCCACCTTACAGCTGAGTGACACCATGATCTCTGACATCATCCCCTGGCAGCAAGGCACGAGCAGCACCAATATTATAAAGTTTACATACAAATATTTAAACAAACAATGAATTGATCCAAAATATATGTAAATGAAACCATAGCAGCAGAACAAAAATTAATTTTACCATAAAGAATTTTGCATTCTAAGCAGAACTGAACGTCATCTTTCCAATATTGCGCACCTCATACGGGCACTGTCAGGTCAGTGAGACCTTTGGGTGGCCTCTTCCTACACATATGGTTTGGAGCTGGCTTTTACTACAGATCCTTAAGGATGTGGCTGAGATCTTGCTAAGTGACATGTGATGGCACATATGGTTTTAGCATCACAAGGCACTAGTTTAAGAAGAAGAAGGAAAAATAAATAAAAAAATTGGTGCACTTCTAATTGCACATCTACTCTAGATTATGTAGTCTACTGTTTGTAGCTAGAAATGGACATTTCTAGCTACTTGGCTACTTACCATGCTCCTACTTCAAACTCAACAGGGGGCTGTCTATTTTTTATCCACCTGTGATAAACAGAAGCAACAATACTGGGCCTGTGTTGTGAAAACCAACCTGGAATATATAAAATAAAGAGAAAATGGCTATAGCCCGAGAATCCAGTTTAATAGGCCGCTATACAGGAAGACTTTGTTCTATGATACATTCTGGAAATAATTTTCAAATGTTACTTACAGATACTGTATAAAATAGATACCAGTTTTATTGATTATACATCAAGATTCTTTGATCATTTAACCTGCTATTAAGTAATATAGAAGATGTGTGATGGAAGGTGAGCAACACTTGACAGGACAATCTAAATCTAATAAATAGATCTGTGTCTCACCACCGGGCTGAGCCACTGCTGTGCCATCGTCAGACTACAGAGCAACCACACAGTCACACACCGGTACAGCTGCGTATGGTGTAACAGAAGATGAAAATCCTATTCCTCAAGCAGCTCTTCTTCCTTTCTTGACTTTTTTGGCTTTGGTCTGTACAGTAATACTGTGTGTGCTTGTTTGGTCCATGCAAAGCTATGAACGGTGTCTCGTTAAGAAAAAATAGAATTTAAATTGAAGAGGTATCGTTTCAGTTACTTTAGGATTCAAATGAAGGATCTCTCTGATCACAGAAAGGTTTGTACCTGCTCTTTCCGTGAGTCTGTTTGAATAGGGGGAGGAAGTCGCTGCTGAAGTGTTTTAAGCAACACAGCTCTGGGTGTCCAGACTCTGCAAGAGACACTGTTAGCCAAAGAGGTTAGCAAGGATTGCACTTCTCTTACAGCATGTGTTGGGGAAAATACAGGCTGGGGGAAAATTAAAAAAAAAAAATAAATAAATAAAATCCAAAACTGGCACTTCTTTACCCACAGGCTTACCACACCATTAAGAACACTTTCACTCTGGAATATACAACATGGCAGCTGGGTTACAACTGCAAACTGCATGTTTTCTATTGTCACAGGA
>WHYT01014830.1:30150-74368 GCA_009806455.1 Tetrax tetrax | reverse complement strand
TTGTTCCCTGGACAGCTCAAGTTGTAGTTTTTCGGGCAGTTCTTGCCTTAACCTATTAGGATTACTGAAAAAGAGAAAGGAGAGGCAGGCGCAGCAGTGAGTGTGCTCAACATTCAGAACCACCATGAAGCTTCACATTTTACAAAATGCATTTTTAATTGTTGTCTTGTTAAAAAAGGAAGAAGAGAAGAAGGAAAGAAGACCTTCCTCAGTCTAAGGGAACTGAAAGCCACATGTCCTACGTGCTTGCAAGTCACAGGTAGTACCAGCTTTCTGGGGGGAAAGGCCACTCCACGTGGTGCTCCTAGAGTGATGCATCGCTGTAGAAAAGGTGTCTAAAGTCATGTTTAACTTGAAAACACTGATCACTGCGTAGTGTTTTGGAACAAGGAAAGCTTTTCAGAGAGACTTCTGGGCTCTGGATCAAAGCGCTCGCAGGCACTCGTGCCAGGCCTGTGGGGTGCTGCCGTATGGCAGTGCCTAGCGCGGTGTAGGTTGCTTCCGTGTAGCGGTCAGGGATTTCAGCTCCTTCCTTTTGGATTTCCAACTCTTTTTGCAGTCTGGCTATTAGTCTGTTCTGCAAATGAGGCGTCTAATTCTCTTTGGCTTTTACTCATTTGATACCATGTGTTACATCACTGAGCATGTTTGAGTGTTGTTCAAAGCCTAAGATGATTTCTTAGGCCATACGTGTAAGAAAAAAAAAGGTTTCTTCAAAATAGGGGACCATTTGGAAATTAGCAAAAGGTCATGGGTTTTTAACTGACCATAAACTTAGCGTGTTGCAATACCTAACTGAGCAGATGAGATTTTTGATCACTAGAAATAGCACGTAGAAACAACGGGATGGTATTGCTTTTGTGCAAGCGTTTACGGTGCTGTTGGTGAAATACATTGTTCTGTTTTAAAGTGGATGCTTGGAAAGCTCAAGCTATGAAGTTGACCCAAAATGAATACTGAAAGGAATTCAATCACTGCCTACATACACCATACACAGGGAAGATTTTCTGTTTGGACAGGGAGAACGTTTCTTGGCTTGTATGACCTTTTGCAGTGGTGTTTTTCTACAGAAAGAAAATCTGTACAGAATCTTTAATGAATATTCACTTATTTAGGCACATAATTCCCCTCTACTGTATTTGCAGGTATTTTATTTCCTTCCCTGCAGCTCTGGCTTCATTTTATATTTATTACTTAGACTCATCCCAAAGTTTCCTGCTGCAAATATTTCTCTTAGTAGTTCTTGGAAAGTAGAGTTTGGTATGAAATGTTCTATTCCTTCTCTGTGCATTGAGACAACGCCTATTCAAAAGCCTGGGTATATTTCTGAGGATTAGGTTAGTATTTTTTTCTTAGATCAGTATTTCAGCCTCTGGAGGATTAGAAGCCCTCTTGCCAAATGATTTTATCTTTGGAAAGGAGTAGGCTCAAATCCTCAGGATTCCCTCCTTGTAGTAGTGCACTTAGACATCATTTGGTCGAGCAGCACGTAGACTTTTGGATGTAATAAAATCTACTCCTCACTAACACACACTGTGCTGCTGTACGAAACAAGGGCAACTTAATTAAGAGAAGAATAAAAACACATGTATTTGGAGGAGAGTTTAGATGTTTTTAGCAGGTTAATTTTTTTTCTGTCTGGATTTTTTTTTTTTCATTTTACTAGTAATTTCACTACTGCCTTGGCTTCAGTAGGCTGCATAGCACCTTCTTGACTTGCACTTTGGGAAGTTTATTCCACTTTCGAGGAAGTACAGTGTTGGACATGATTAACCTCTCTGAATTCTTCTGTCAACACCTGCAGCTTCAGAAAGGAAGCTTTGTCCAGAAAGGCAGCTCTGCTACGCGGGCCTTGGGGCCTATCATGTGGTAGTTGCCCGCCATGTCATACGATGTGACATGGACGTGCGTGTTGGTCCCTTGACGCAGAAACTGGTGTTGATCGTGTCACGGCTTTGTGTCCACACGTGTGCTGTGTATGGCTCTCAAGTACCCTTTAGAGGCCAGTCGAGTCAAGTGCCATGTATGTTGTATTTCAGGCTACCAGCCTCCTTCGCATACTAAAAAAAGCAGGCAAGTATAATTGAATAAATAAATGAAGACCATAGCTTCCCGGAGCGCTGAAGGAAGTTGCTGTATCTGGTTATGCCTGCTGAGATGGAAGGCTGAATAGTGGTGAAGGAAATAGATTCAGAAGACTTTCTGATATTGAGTGTCTGTGAGCAGAATTCTGACAGCAGACACATGCATCCAGTTCGGCCTGACGTTAAGAGTTGCAGGCATGCATCGAAGGCCCAAGCTGAGTCTGTATTTCTCCTCATATCGGCTGTGTGAGCTTGTCACCGTTTATTACGTTAACCCTTTGGCCAGATTATTGCAAAAATACTGCGTACTCTTGATACTTGACAGCATGCAGGCTTTGAATCGTATGTACGGAGTTAGCTTTTGAACTTGTAGCCTCTTTGATTTATTTGCTGCTGCCTCAGGAGCTTCTGTCTATTTTAAAATCATGTCTGAGTTACATTACTATGAGGAGTTATTTCTTGGCTTAGCTGTTCTATGGCTTCGTTTTGCCTTTTGCTTACTGCTCATCTTAATCACTCTTTGCTTCACTAACGTACAAGTCACCATTTTGACTTCATTTTCATTAAACTTGTGCCTGCCTAATAAAACAAACAAAAAAGTGGACATTTTCTTTTAAGCCAGATGCTAAGCAAAGTCAACTGTACTTGTTTTGGATGAGACTGCAACCTCATTAAATCGTAACGTTCATTTCCTTGCTGCCAGCTTGGACATGCTAATGAAGAATGGATCATTTGCTCCTTCTCAGCCACAGCCTTTGTATGGCTTGCTTGTAAATGTGTGTGAGAAGGCAGGGAGTAAATGAATGTCAGTGAGCTCTTACTAGAAGTATGAAAAACCTCTATTAACTACTCAGGCTCTGCGATGTGAAGTCAAACATCACCTGGTTTTTATTTTGGTGTGGAGCAGCCTGGGCACAGGAACGGTTTCAAGCACAAGGAGATAAATAGTCAAATACAGGTATAAGAATAAAAATGGGTGAACTAGTTCAGCCAGAACCAAAAGTCACTCATCTCCTAATTGGTGCTGACAGTTTTAGCGCAGAAAAACACAGAATTAAGGAGAAGCATCCATGAAATGCTTTCTATTGAGTGGTGCTGAAGCTAAGAGCCTGATAGGTGAGACGTTCTGTTTTTCATCCCGTTTCTGGAATGCTGGAAACAAAGTTCAGTCCCTTCTGTAATGCTTCTCTGTGCCCTTACAAAGAAAAGCCGTGGGGTATAGCGATTCTGACTTCCTAGGTTTTAAGATGTGGAAAACAGCTGTTGTTGGGCTGCATTGTTTTAGCAAGAAAAGTTGAGGTTTAAGTACGTTATTTTCAGCTGCAGTTGTGGATGGAATCGCAGAGCAGTTTCTGTACTGCAATATTTGGAACATAGTATTTTAACTGTGGCAAGTCCGAAGCAGGGATCAAAGTCAGGCAATTCTTGGAGGTGCTGTTGACACTGAGTTCAAGGCTGCAGGCTTCATAGATCTAAGCTTTTTTCTGTGAGGAGAACAGAACCAGATTGCCTGCTTCTGGTTTTTTGTATCCTTCTAACTTATTTTTCTTTTCTGCAACAGAAATTCGTGCAGAAATTGAAATCTCACAATTGCAAGAAAAAAAAAAATGAAGCAGCTACAAATAGTGAGAGTAAGGGAAAGGGGATTGGCAACAGCGTTTTCCACGTCAAAGCCATGCAACAGGAATATTGAGTGATTTGTGTTGTGCAGAGCTAGTATCCAAGGGCATTTGCGGTTTTTATATATATTATAAGAACAAGCACCTGAGAAATGACTGAGAGGAAGGAGAAGATGGGTATTTCTGGTCACAATTCACTTAGGAAGCTGTGGCAGCCTGAGGCCAGAAGGTGTATCACCAGGACACACAGTTTTCCTCTAATCGAATGTCCGTAGTGAGTAAGCACTTCTCTCTTATCTTTGTTATCCATGTTTTGTCTTATTTACTTGAAAGGTAGGACTTTGTCAAAGGAAAGTGCCTTTGGGAGGACCAAACGTGAGATAAATGGAATTCATAAGATATAAAAGGAGCTGTCTTTTTGCTATCACCTCTAGATTCTGTACGGTTTCTGTGGAAAGTTTCAGTTGCTGCTAGAAACTCACGTAGTCAAAAATAATTCCTTAGCCTTTCTACTCACTTTGCAAAGAAAGAGGTTGTGGCATTTGCATATACCCGTCTTATATTTCCGGTTTCTTCTGCTGGTGGTATTTACCAGCACAGAGGTGCTGAAATTAAGTATATTAGTTTTTTACCCTTCCAACTTCTCCTCCCCATTTCTTTCATTTTTCATTTTGCTGAACAGCTTTGCATAAAATGTCTTGTCCGACTGGAGGCCATATCTGGTAAGGACATTTATTTGGGATATGGAATAGATTGTTTCTAAGCAAAGCAGCAAAAAAAAGGTGCGTTAAATCCAGTGTATGTCAAAAACCCCAGTGCTTGGCAGGTGGATGTGAAGTGGTTGTTTTTCCTTGAAAGCTGTCGTTATCATGAGTCACAGTGTTGGGTCCTGCAAACATGGGTTTGTGTTCCATGTGCCACTGTACAATTCCAAGGTGTACTTGCAGTGTTCTGGGGAGAAGCTGATAGACTGGATTGTCACTCTGGAGAAAAGGTAAGAGGAGAGAGAAAAGTGGTCTAGAAAATCATGATGAGGCAGTGGGAGAAGATAATTAGAAGATGGTTTCTCAGTGTTCCTTTGGAATCAGCATCAGGGCAGCCTGGTAAAATTATCAGGTAGGTGGTTTAAAACAAAGAAGAGCCTATATTGTGACGTCATAGTTGTGCTTTGTGCTTCAGGTCCATGAGATGTTTTGGAAGCCTCAAATATGAACATAAAAAGAGGTCAGACGTGCTCATGGAGGGTAAGTCGAGGTGAAAGAGATGTTTGTAGAGTGTGTGCTGTTGAATATTGAGCACAGTGACCTGCCCTTGCTGCAGCTTTAGCTTCAGAAATCCCCAAGCTGCAGATGACTGGCAGCAGGGAACAGCAGTTCTCTCTGTGCACTTGTCTTGTTTTGCCTTGGGTGTTCGCCGCTGGCCGGCGTCAGAGGTGACACTGGGCTACGGTGACCTGTGGCTTCACAGTGTGACGGGTCTTCCTGTGCCAGTGTGGAAATGCACTGCTGCTCAAAGAGCTTTCCATCTAAACAGACAAATCAAAAGATGAGGGAGTAAAATGTGCTTCTAGAGGTGAAGTACAGTGGTCATGGCTCCACAAGAAGAGAGCTGCGTGTATGTTAGCAGAAATATGCATGAGTCTAAGATTTGTTTTCACTTTGGAGATAGGAGTCTGGTCTTACAAAAAGAAGGAATTCCCCCCAAACTCATGAGATTTTTATTTCTGCCAATGAAATGAGAATATTGAGGAACAGTTTTCTTTTGAAAAACGACTGAATAAAGCCACTTTTCCGTTCAGCGCTCAGTTTTAAGTTTAGATGAGTCCAAGCAGCCATTTTGTTATTACAACTGATGCTTTTTAATGCGATCAAGTCCTGCTCCTCCAGTTGACTTTTCTACATGACTTTAGGATGTAGCCTCTTCTGGTGTTTTAGTTGTAATGACAGGCACCTAACTAGGTGTTCGCCACTAGATCGCAGTAGTTACCAGTGCAGTTCCTGACAGCTCTGCTGTGCCGTTTTCTTCAAATTAAACGCATTAAAATAATTTTTTCTTTCTAAAAAAAAAAAAATCCTTCTTTTGCAAAGAGTTTAGTGTCTTGATTTTGAATGATTTCAGAATATGAATTGCCCACAGCTGGTGATGGAATGGTTTTTGTTCTTGTTCTGACGACGATATAAACATAATCATTTGGAGCACTGTAGACACCTCTCATCCCGTTGCAATTGTTTCCTCAATTGGAGTCCTGCTTAATGTTTTGGATGAAAATTGTAAATTAAGAAAGACGTAATTAGGAGTCAGTAGGATGATTCATAATACTTGTGCCACTTGCCAAAGCCAATGGGTTATTTCTCAGATATTACCCAACCAGAAAAGAACTGCACTGTGTAGGCCGGTGAATGAACTTCCCTGTGTACAAAAAAGCTGGACATTTGCTTGCTGTATGTATGAGCCTACTATAAGAAGGACTGCCTGAGATCAGATGGTTTTGTATGACAAACTCTCTCCTTCCATTTAATTGTCAGTAATCTTACGATCCTAGCAAGTATTGGAGCAAGTAAAGAATGAAATAGTGTTCTGTTGTGCAAGGTATTGGCAATTTGTTAAATGTAATGTCCTCCAGAATTTTCAGGATTATGCTTGTCAGGATTATGCTTCTCGGGAGATTAAAATCTAATTTTAGATGTAAAAATGAGTGCTAATATCATAATGGAGATGGCTTAACAGTAAGCTTCCTCTTACCCTCTTGATTCTGTATCTGGTTTTGCTTGCTTGCTGGGAGCTGCCCTTCACATTTCGAGGAGAAAGCACCTCATACATTCTTTTTTCTGTTCTTTTGGAGAAGGCAGCAATCTCATCTCTTCTGTTGCTAAGTCTTTGGAATTACCTGTTCAGTATGAGACCTCTCCAAAACATCAACTATCCATATCAAACCAGGGATAGTGTTAATAGGGCAAAATATAAATTATTTACATTACTTGCCTGAGCTGATAACCTTGCAAAGCCCAGTATAATGAGAAGCAAAATTCCATGGCCGTTTGCTGGACAACCTCTCCTTGCTAAGTTGTTAGTATGCATTTGCCTTAGCAAACTGTTGTAAATTCGGTCTGATCTACCTGAAAGCTTCTCCCTAATTCCCAGCTGTGTGTTCCCACTCTGTTTCAGATGCAGCAGCTGTACAGACGCAGGGGGTAGGCTGATGCTGTTCTTCTGACAGAAAGGTAAACAACCCATCAAGAAATTATCTGGTTTTCCCCCTTAGATCAATGAGCTGATCTGACATTCTGCCGCTGCCTGATCGTGTGACCATGGAAGGAAGTTTGGGAGATCTGTTTTAGTGCCAGACCGAAGCAGTGATGGTAGAGTTGCACCTTCATACGTTCAAATTTGCAGTATCATGAGGTGAGATGTTAAATGTTTCTTCAGAAACATTGTTGTGTTTAATATCATCCAGCTTCACATATTTGCAATGTAGACATATTTATCTGCTGTCTTAGTTTTATTATCACTGGAAAGAACAGTGCATTTCAGTAGTGCAGATCATCTCTTCCTAGGCTAGATATCAAGAATGATTACATTCGTTGGTGATGACAGTGCATGTCCAGCTGATGGATATCGAGTTTGTTGAGCTAAGGCACAAGCTTTGTGTGAGAACACTTGAAATCTTCTCTTTTGTGTCAGCAATGTTAAGTCTTTCTTGCTATTTCATTTTCACTTTTTGTTCAAATCAAAGGAAAAAAAGAGAAAGGTTAAGTCCCTCAGCTTCTGAGAGAGCACAGATAAAGACTTAAAGGTTTGAACACTGTAAACCAAACTAAATATTCCAAACCAGTTGGTTTTTGGTCAAAATTAATAACATTTCACTGGTTTTGTTTGAATTAAGATACGCTTTTTAAACTAAAGTTCTACTGAAACTGTTTGTATTGGTGACATAATTTTCTCTTTTTAACTAACTCTGAGGTAGCACAAACTTTTTTTTTCTCCTTATGAAATAGAAATTATTACCATCCAGGCACATTTTTTCAGTTTCAGTATATATTACTTAATATATTCAGATTTTCAGTTATTATTCAACTTGATGCCTAAGAGTAGGCAGTTTTTGAAAACTCAGAGGAAATGCCCCAAAGAAAAGTGTATCTTAGAAAAAATACTGCAGCTTTGATGTCACAGGTTGCCATGAAATACTAAGTTTACATATTAGGCTTTTGCATTATTTTGCCTTTCTTAAAAGCAGGAATGTCTTTCCCCCATTTCAGGGGAAAAAAATTCAGTCAGTTGTTACATCAGTGCAGATCTGGCCCAGTTTTATATAGTTTTAAAGACAAGCAATTGCTTTATTTCCCTTCTGCGGCAAGGCTACATGCACGCTGGTCTGAGTGTTATAGGAAGGACCAGCAAGGTAATTTTTCAAGATACGTATCTGGGTTCATTTTGTGTGAGGCGTGCCAGGCTGCCTTCATAGCAATGCTCAACAAAGAGCACATGAACTCATCTAAAACCACCAAAGAGGTTCCTCAGCCCCCATAACGATGTAAAGTACGTTTGGGCAGTTGTGAAATACTGTATGGGAGGCACTGCGGTTTTTGATACCCCTTTTCATTATGTTGTTGATTCCTCCCTCTCCAAACAGTTTATCATCTTCAGTTATTTAAGAGATAATCCTAAGGGTCGTTTAAATAATTGCCTTGTGACTATTGAAAGCTCAGAGAGAGAGAGCCAACGCAGTGTGTGATTTGTATTGATCAGTGAGTGCTGTTTGAACCAAGAGTGCTTGAACTAAGAGGGTTCTTTGTAGCAGAACGAATTCTCAAGAGTTATATATGATGTAAAGGGAGAACTTATTTCTGAATGTGGTTCAAGGCATTTTTCATGTTGGCAATGAGGCGTCTGTTGTGTGAATTACTGATTCTAATGTCTTTCTAAAAACATCAGAAAGCAAAATATTGGATTTGGGAGCTCTATGTTTCAAATAAATTTTTAAATATTATATCTTGCTTTAATTTCTGGACCAATTATGTATTTGTGGGATATATCTTCTCTGGCACATGGTTCCAGTTAATATGTTTGAAAACTAGAGTTAGCAGGGATTGTGTATATGTGATCGAGACAGGTTAGCTGAGGATACTGCTGTTTTGCTCTCCTTCCTCATACTAGGGCACATACAGCTTGTGTAGTCTTTACACTCATCATTTTTCATTTAGTTCTTGTAAGTACAACCATTCTCACCTACCTCTTTCAGTCCTGTAAATATCTTGTACTCCAGCCAGGGTTTGGCTTTTTTTTTTTTGGCTTTTGTTTCACAGTAAGCTCACTCAAATCTGTAGCGAAGCTTTTCCAGCAGCAGAACTCAGAAACAGGCAGCAAGCCTTCTTCAGGATGCTTTGAGCGGTACTGCGTTGTGGTGTTTTTAGTGTGAAGGTCAGCGCAGAGCACCTTGGTCTTCCCCTTTCGAGAGAAGACAACAGGCACACGGCTCTAGGAGAGACGAGCCAGGTAATAGTATTGGCTGCTGCTCCGGTTTTCAGCCCTGGCTGGTTAGAAGAAAGGAAAGCTGTACACTGCAGCCTTCTGGTCCTGTAGTTCCCAGAGTATTTTGCAGTGGAGTGGTGTGTAAAAATAACCCTGGAATGATTTATTTTCTTGCAGTGTTGCTGTTTTCTGGAAGCAAAGGTCTGTTCCACCAGGCGCCCTGTGGCTTAGAGGGCAAATATATTATCTCAGAAGAGATAGTCCAGTCTACTTCCTGAAACAAAACCCAAAACGTTACAGTAGACAGTTTTAATTGTTCCGTCACATATTTTGTTTTGAGGCACTGTACTTGCAGTCCTGTTCACCATGTCACATCCTACCTTCTCTTTTCTTTCAAGCGCTTTTGCACAGCAGGCAACCACGTGAAGAGCTCTCCCATCTCTCGGTTGTGTCATTATCTTGTTCTGAATGTGCTTTTAGCTGTGTGGGGGGAAAAAAAAAAAAAAGAATGTTATGCTTGGCTTCCAGCTTAAAGCTGGCAAAATATGAGCTTCAGTTCTTCCTTGTGAGCCTAATACAACAAGCTGAACAGGTGACACAACAACTGCTTTGTATTTATAAGCCTAGAGGGTCTTGTTCGCTGCAGCCAAAACTTGTGGTGAACAGATCTCTACAACACAAATTAGAATCTCATAGCAGCTTTACATTGAGTGGTTTCATTTCATGCCAGCTTTAGATAGGAATTTTGGGTTTGTTTCGTTGCTGTGATGATTCAATAGCCTGTTGTTAAAAGTCAGCAGTCAGGTATGTGCCTGTTGCAACCTAGCAGCAGAGAACAATCCCGCAGAGCTCCAGCGAAGAGGAAGTTATCTTAATCTAAAATTATCTTTTTATATCCTCCCAACTTGTGCTCTTTACTGTGACAGGAATTTATACACGAGACTTTGAACCAGAAAATACTATTTAACTCTTCATGGTGATCCTTTCTAGAATCATACTTAATGGGACGACAATTAAAATTGTTGCTGTTTCCCTCTCCTTCTTCAATGTTAATGTCTTAAAGTGTTTAACCTGGAAGTGGCCATCAAACTAAAACAGTTTACCTGCTGCTGTGGCGATACCTTTCAAGAATTTATATCCTTCTTATAATTCACTCTGTGTTTACTGTGTGGTTATAGTTTTTCAGGAGCTCTTTAATAAAGGGGGCTTACCTGAGGCTTACTTCTTTTTCTGAATTAAAATGCCTTGCGTTCACCCAGCACAACTCCGGCAGAGAATTAGCTGGTCTTTCCCCTGAGTAAACCTTAAAAAGATTGGAGCGAACGTCCTGATAAACGGAGCCAGAGCAGGGAGGTTGGGAGGAGGAGGTCAGACAAGGCTGAGTGTGCTCAGCTTGCTGAGTGGGAAGGCATCGCTTCCTCCTCGGTTGCCTCATCCATGGGGAGCCAGAACACACGTTCTTGTTAGGGACATGGAGCCCAGTCCAACCATTGAAACCAGATTGGATGGTGAGGATGGATTAATGAAGGGAGGGAATGTATTCTTCCATTGCTGGTGGAGTTCAAGGCCGGGTTGGATGGGCGTTTGAGCCACCTGGTCTGGTGGAAGGTGTCCCTGCCCACGGCATGGGGTTGGAACTGGATGGTCTTTAAGGTCCTGTCCAACCCAAACCATTCTGTGATTTTATGATCTCAGTTGTAATCTTAAGATTTCATTCTCTTTGCTTTAAAGAACACGTTTCCAAAATACATTTCTAAATTTTCTTGGAAAACTGTTTTTCTTGAAGAACTGTTTTACTTTTTGGCCTCTTAAATAGGCTGGGAGACAAGATACCAATGTATCATCTCCTGCAGGTAAATGTTAGTGTGGTATCTTTATAGGTGTCTTTAGGAGTGCTTCAGGAGAGAACATTCACAGGAACATCTCAAAGCACAATTTTTGATCTTTTGAAGAACCTATCACTAATGGGGATAAGGACACAGAAGCCTGTTAGAGGAATGTGCAAAATTTGATGTGCTGTCGTTCTAAAGTAAAACATCAGTGTTTCCTAGTAAAAAGTCTCCAAACCTACATGCTTTCCTATATCCATTACTATCTGTCTATATTTTTACCATGCCAGAAATAATATTTTATTTTCTATTTAGATTCTTCTATTTCATTGAACATTTCTGACCATATTTCTTTTCTGAACGGATACTGTTCCTTATTTCTCTGATGAATAGTGCCCTAGTCAACAGCATGTTGTCCTGTACGAAGCTAACAAGTAAGATCCCATCACAATTAGTATTTTAGGTAGTGTGTAGAAGATGTAAGAGAGGATTAGAAGTGCTACGTATTAACTAATAGTTGTGATACAGTTCGTAACTGCAGGCAAGAAGAAAAGCTGAACTCTGTTTCTCTTGAACTGTCCTCTTTGACCCCTGTAAGATCTGAGGTTTGTCCCAAAAAAGAGAAAGTGGTGATACGTAGATAAAACGCCTGCTGGTTACTTGTGTTTAATTTGGCCTTCAACTTCATCGGCTCTCATTCTTTCTCATGCGTTTCAGGATATGTCACATTGTTGACTCGAGTTATTCTGCAAGGTGAGGCTTTATCTTGTGAAGAACCTGAGTGGGGAGGGAAGAGAAGGAGCAGAGGGGAAAAGAGGTGGGATCTGGCTAAAAAGCACCAGAGCAACACTTGTGTTCACCGCGTTCAGGTGTATGGGAAAGTTTCTGCAGTGCTGGTTTATCCAAGGAGAGTAACTGCGTGCGCACCGCAAAGGTTGTGGCTGTGCTCTCCTGTGAAGAGTAGAGTGATCCTCTTCTCTGCTCCTAGATTTGTAATGGAAACTCCACAGGATCCCATCAAAGCCAGAGTTTTGAAAGAAGGCGAAGAACAAACAAAACAAAAACCAGATGGAGTTAAATAAACTATTAAGAAATGCTGGAGGAAATAAATGCTGATATCTGGCAACAAAACCTCAGCGAACAGCTTTCTATAAATTATTTCCAAAAGGCGAGCTGAGCGAAATAAAACTATTTGGTAGCAGGCAGCAATGCAGACAACCTAGAGGTAATTGGATACGCTTCCTGTTAGGAAGTGCAGATTGTTCTGCTATAAAATGGTGCCGCCAGTGATCCTTCTGGTTTTGCTTTGCTTTGCTAACAATAGAACTGGACCAGTGGGAACTCAGAGAAAGAGCAGAACAACAGAGAACAGCGTTGCCCGCAGCTTAAAATCTGTTCAAGAGAAGTAATGTCCAAATAATAAAAAAAACCAACTTTGTATTGCTTAGTTCCATTAGGGATAATGAGCAGCACTGGATGATAAAGTTTTGGAAACCCACGTTCTGCAGTAGCTAACGCTTGGCAGCTGGCAGGGTGCACAGGGAATACGACAGGAGCTGTTATTCCTGTCAGCAAGGGGTGGAAGTCAGTGAAGTTGAGGTGTGTGGTAAGCAAATATCTTCATTATTAGCTACTTACGCTTGTAAGATCTTGGGATTGTTTGATTTCTGAGAAGAGCATTGACAAATGAAGATTGTCTGGGCAGTTGCAAAACAAACACTTGGACAGCTGTGAATTTAAGGCTTGGGTTTCCTGCAGAGCGGATTTTCTAGGCAAATGTGTGCTGGAGGTCTGTGGATAGATACCTGTGGCAGGGCTTAAGGCTTGTCACCCTCCTGTGTCCATACCAAAACTACGCTGAAATAAAAGCAAGCTTTTGCCATGCTAAAACTTGTGATAATTTGACTTTATAATTTACATGTTTGGTTTTAGTGAGATCCTACTCCCAGAACATAACTTCATGTTCCTACCAAAACAATTACCTGAACTTCAGATGTTCCTCCCGAATGCAGTGTGCCAGCGTGGTTGGTAATGAAGCTTGTGAAAATCAAAGCAACCAACAATTTACAGGAAAATAATTATTTTGATCCAAAGATAGGTCAGGTGCTCTTCGTCTGTCATTGGGTGAAGTCATGTATGCTTTCAAATTCTTTCAGCCGGTGTCTGTCATGTCTGTATTTAGAGGGAAGAGCATGAAGTGGTGTTGTGGCTCTCACAAAAGAGTTGAAAAAAAGCTTTGAATGCACAGTAACTGATAGCAGTCACTGAAGTCCAGCAACTTCTCTGTGACGGTAGGCAACTGTCAGGTGTTTCAAATATATGAAAATTAAAAAAAATGATGAAAATTCAATGATGCAGAGATGTGACTTTGGATAAAGTTTTTCCTAGCCTAGATGCTTTGTTGATTTATTTCTGAATGTTCTTTGTGATTTTTTTAAATTTAGAATAACATAATAAGGAAGTATGTTAGTGTTTTAAAGTTCTGCTGTGTTTCATATTCTCTTTTATAAGTTGTGGCATAGAATTTCACAACTGAATCCTGCACTCTATGAAGAGGAGGGGTTTTTTATCAGCTGCATGTGGTGTTCCATCTTAATTTCATCGCTCACACTATACTTTTATTTGAAGGCTAAGAACAGCTAATCAATTTTGCTAACTCACTGTTTAAATTAAAAATTTCATAATGAAACAGGTGCACTCATGTGGAAGGGCTCTAAATATCTTTGGCATTTTTGTTACCCTTCTGCAGACTCTGCTGTTGTGTTGAACTCTACAGTAGTGTTCTTCCTAACTTGGTTACAGTCCCACAGCTCTTGTTTTTCTGTGAAGACAAAGGGGTAAAACTGGTCATAGCTGCTCGTATTGCTTTGCGTTACATCTATCAAGGGGCAGCTAATGATACAAGGGAAAAGATTCCCATCTTAAGAACATAGAGACTTCTCCAACAGAGGTAAAGTGGGGAAGTTACCCAGCTTTTCTGAGGGCCTGTGGTAGCTGTAGCCCTGGAAACAGGGCGTTGACGTGGAAGGAGCGCAGGAGGAGCTATGTGGACTCACACAGACTTGCCTGTGCGCTGCAGGACTGCAGCACAACGCTGCTCACGCAAATTGCCTCTCGTTTCAACAGCGGCGGCTTTTCTGTAATTATGCAGCTTATGTAATGTGAGGCTTCATTCACCAAACCTAGAAGGCACTGTGTGCCCGGTCACTGCAAATAGTTCCTAGAGGCATCTGGTCCCACAGTTTCCATTTGAATAAGGCAACGTAAATACCACTGGGCGATGCAGTTCTGTGCAAGATGGATTTGAAGTTACTAGCTACAGAGATGTCAGGAAAAGCTCTTCATTTCATATAGAAGCAGACAACACAAGATGTGGTAAATAACCATGTCTGCACCTGTTGCCTGAGGTTTTTGAGCTGTGTGGAATTTGCAACCATACTTCTTACGGACAAAAGAGGCCAATTAAAACATCCAGACTGCAATACAAATGCAGTAATTTTACACGTCTTTTCTTTCTTTTTTTTTTTTTTTCTGGATATCTGATTTTAGATGCACCTGCAGATATCTTTGAAAGCAAAAAAAAAAACACCACTACTCTCAAGGGTGGTGACAGGCCACCTGAAAAGTCTTGGAAGACCTTTGAGCAAACTTTGTTTGCTGTGCAGGTGAGCAACAATCTCAGAAGAAGAATGACTTTGTTTTTTTTTCAGTTCACCAGAGTACCCAGTTGTGTACTGAGTGTCTCCAGGTCATAGATTCCAAACTTGAATCATTGTCAGGTCACTGGGGAAAAGGAATGTTTTGATGAGGCTGTGGATGGGTCAGAACTACGGTCAGTGTGGAAGTCACCACATCTATCTCCAATTTCTCTTCTGTTCTCCTTGTGTCCTTTTACCTGCACCCCTAGTGTGTATACTGTGGAAATTATATGTGCTTTCAGCTTTCTCATATTTCCAGATTTAAAAACTTTAGGTGGCAGCGTACAAGGCCAGTGACAAAGTTTTTCCTTGCTTGCTGAGTCAGCCCCGAGGTCCCTCAGAGCAAAATCATATAGGTCTGCTAAATGAGATCTTAAAATGAGAGCAGAGTAACAACATTACAGCTTTCAAATCTTGCTGATTGAAAGCCCTGACTCTGTATATCCAGAGGGTGAATTATATTGCTTTCACACCAGCAAGCTTTCAGGCCTCATTCAAAAATCTGCTTGAAAGGGGGCCAGAAGGACATCGTCTCTACCTCTTTTCAAAAGGAAGGGGGGGAATGCTGAAGCAGTAGAAAGTCACTGAAACAAAATTAGGGCTGGCAGGCCATGTAAGTGGGGGTTCATTACGCTTCTTTCTACTCTCCACAACAGCCAGCCAGCCAGACTTGACTGGAAGTTAAAGCTTATCCTTTCCAGCAGCAGTCCTGTGAGAGTTACAGGCTTCGTTCGCCGTTGTGAGTGCTCACCTTGCGCTGAGATGCACCTGCTCCTTTCAAGAGCCGAGTCTGAAGCACCTGCTTCCTGTCTGAGTCGTTGCAAATGAATGTCATGAAGCCTGCGGTGGTTTCTGAGCAGTGGCTTTTTCCTTCTTACAAACCTCCGGTGGTACCGCTGCCAGATGGGAGCTTTAACAGCCTCAGCAGAAAACGGTGGGTCAGCACTTTGTTTAGATTCCAGCTGATGTCTGAGAGTATCAGGGAGACTAACAACACATGGTTTTGACAGAATTTAAAAGCAGAGGTTACTGGTTGTGTGTATCCTCTGCCAATCCATTGCAGTTCCGCATCGTATTACGTCAGAGAGATTTCACCCTACGCACTACCATCTTAATGAAAGAAGTCTCATGTCCAGAAGTGGTGTTTTAACCACTGAAGTATTTGTTCAAATGTAACAGGCAACAGTTATCAAAGAGCAGAAATACCAAGTTTGAACACGAGGCATCACCATATTCCGTGTCGCTTAGTGTGTCCGTGGTTTGTTTCAGTGTGTCAGCACTGGCCAGGCCACTCAGTTACAGGCTGTGTTTTGCATTCCTGTGCAAGGATAACACGTGTGTAAGTTACACAATTCACAAATGTGTGCGTTACACAATTCATAGAATTATTAAAAGAATAAGATAACACTTGTGTAAGTCACTTTTTAAAAAGATGACAGTTTAAATCAGACACTACGATTTATATAACAGCATTTTGATTACAGTGATCTTGGTGATGATAAATACTAAAAGCTAAGGTCAGGAGGATCTCGTGCACATTTTTTTTTTCATAGAATCATTTAGATTGGAGAAGACCTTTAAGATCATGGAGGCCAACCGACTCGCAGTGCTTTTCGTGGTGCTTCAGATGGCTGAGTACAAAACCAACTGCCAGCTCCTTTCTACATGATAAATGCATGGGTTCAAGTCAAGAATTGTCTCTGTGGGTACCTCAGGGAGCAGGAATGGTAGAAGATCCAATTCCTTTTCTGTGTGGCCTGTGCTCCTTCAGCTATGGGAATATCAAGGTAAGAGAGAGAGAGAGAGAGTCAAGCCTTAGAGTACCTACCAGGGAGGGCAGTGCTTCTTCAGAAGGAGGAAAAGAACTTGAACTATTGCTTGAAGGGTGAGTGGGACTCCAAAATCTGATTGGAGTTGATCCTCAAGATACCAGTGGTCTTCCTGACCCACTTGTGGCAGGAAAGGCTTGTGTCTGTCATGATATATGTTCAGATGGTACCAACACCATTCAGGTTTCTCCATCTAGTTGAAGACTTCTACATGGGTAAACATGAGGAGCTGCGCAGAAAGGAGAGGCAGTAGGGACTGTATTTTCGGTCCTTCTGAACTACTATAGGAAAGGTTATCTGTGGGAATTACTGCTCTCGCGTTCTGGAAGGGCTGGTGTTTCCAGATGAGGAGGTACTGCTTGAGGTTGCACTGTTAACGCTCTGTGTATTACACAGCAAGGAGAGGAGAACTGCTCTGTGGTGGCAGATAAAGCCGGTATTTTGAAAGATGAATAATACAGAGGAATTTCTGAAGTGAGGTCCACTGTGTACCGCACAGAAGGATCTCTTTCTTAAATGGCTGTGCTTCCTTTCAAATATTCATGCATAACTATTGCCTTTCATTATAGATTTGCTTTCTTTGTAATCTTCATTTTTTCCCAGCATGTTTTGATAGCTCAGCCTCTTAATTTAACGGACTCAAAAAGCTCCTTCCCTGAAGCAGACCTTTGGGTTACTGTTTACTGCAGTCTTTTTATGCTCTGGTTCGCATTAGCTCTTTCTGTTCTGTCCCCCGTGCTCCCCATCTTTCTCTTTCCCAGCTTGCCACGTTTTATTCCACGGGTAACAAAGTACATTTTTGTTGCAATTGGGCCTATTCAGGAGTTCTTAGGCTATCTTAAAATAATTTTTAAGTTGTGTCAAATAGAAAGTTCATGCAAAAATGTTTAGCTTGGGTGCATTTTGCCAGCACTTTTGCCTTCCTTCTTAAATGGTTTAAATCCATTAAATGTACTAGAGGTTGAGGGCTTAAATATCTTAATACAGGCTGGAATGTAAGAGCTTAGAGAAAATCCTCTCCGAGTTTATGAGCATAGAAAGAAGTTAATTAAAGCCAACTAAGAAAGTACAAATGCTAGGAAAAAAAAACCCCAAAATTATGAAAGATGACAAATTCTGAATCTGTAACTGTAAGGCTCCTCGAATGATGTTGGGAGGGATCCAAGTGAAAGCTTTTACCTTCCCCTTCACAGCGAGTGTTTTGTGATTACAGGAGTTCTGTGCCGTTGTGGCGTATCACGGCCCCTCTTTTCCTGAAGAACCCTTTCGGTTTTAGCCTCGCTTCAAAGGTCTCGGTGCCTGTCCAGTACGTGATGCTGCAAATGGCGGTTTGTATCAGTTCAGGGCAGATGGGGCGCTGTGCTGTTGTTCAGGCAGAAGTATTCTGGCAGATCTAGTTTGGTGTTTATGTATATTCTGTACATTTTCTGTCTTCTGCCTGTGCAGACAGTTTTATTTCACTCTTGATGCCTTCAGAAAAAGGGGTACTCAGAATTCTCAGAAAAAATGGGTGAGGATATGTGAAGCTTTACGTGATATATCCCCAGTGAGACATATCCAGTTCCCTCTTTATTTATTTTATGTGATGTAAATGTGATTTTTAAAATAACAAACCTGAATATTTATATTTACTGTTAGAACTTTCATTTTTAATGTATCTGTTTAATCACTTCAGTGACTTTATTAGTGCTAATTAACCATACTAGGTGAATAAGGAGTCATTTGAGGCCCATTGACATCCCAGATTGGAGCCTAAGCAATTTGCAGAGCCAAAGCCTGGATGTTCAGCTGAGGAGAGCGAGTACAAGGCTTACAGAGTTTCCATTTGCTGTATGTTGTGTGATCACAGTTGCTGAAACAGTGCTGACTCCCTACACACATCACAGAGAATCAAAATGTGAGTAAGGCGTCTGTCGTACTCTTAACTATAAATGTGTTGATGTCATCAGTTAGTACCTGTGAATTTGTGTATGGTCATCTAACTGCTAATCTTCATGATGAATCTCTAGAGAAGTCTTTTACAGCTAATGCAGAGAACCACCATACTAAAAAAACAAAAAAAACAAAAAAACAAAACTAAAATTATCTTTTATTAGTGTTAGGGTGTGATAGCATCATTATGTTGGGATGAAACTGCTTTAGGGACGAGAATGTAATGTTCAGTTCAGAAACCTCCCCCCAAAGTTCACAATACATCTCAGAGTACTGTCTCTATCTTTTTATCCTTTTTAGGAACAGTGGCATGAGGAGATGTGTGAAAAAAAGGAAGATAGTTTGAAAAGGGGAATACAAAGGGTTCAGACCAAGATTTAGCACAGCTTCAGCCAGTAGTAGTACGTACCTGCAGACACTTGAGTGCATCTTGAACTGGCCCAGCAGTTGGAGAGCGTTGGATTTCCACCCCTCATGCCATGCGGGTTTGAAAGGAGGACAGGCTGTGTTTGAAGTCTTCACAAGCAGAAGTTACCACACTTGAACTCCTTTCTGAGCAGTTACAGCCTGTAGGAATGCTCTTACACCTCTTAAATGCAAAGTCAGACTGGTGAGTTCAAAATGCTGATTCCAGGTTACATGTTTGACTCTGCGGTGGAGCTGGCTCGGAAAGTACTCAAGCAGTCAGAGTCAAGAAGCTTTTAGAAGATTATTTTATCACCTCTCACCTTGTGAATGTCTTGAACTGAAATGGGCCAAAAGCAAATAGGTGAGCTTAACATTGCTGGTTTGGTGTTTTGGTTTGGTTTGGTTTTTTTCCTTCCCTTAAGAGAGCAGCAGTTCTTAAATATTGAGGAGGTGCCGAAGGCAGTTCAAGAAGGTACAGTCCCTTTGCTGGTGCTTAGATTTCCCAGCTGGGAAGCAGCAATGCATTGTTTGAGCACCTTCCTGCAAAATCAGAGAGGAAAGTATGAGTCAGAAAGATCCACGCCGTGTTGCAGCAGGCTGATTTATATTCATTTTATGATGGATTAGATTATTTTCTACACAATTACTGTCTGCCCAGTTGTTCTTGTCCCTGTATTTGCACAGTGAGTTATTCTTGTCCCGAGAGTAGTTCTCTTCCTTTATCCTTACATTCTTTTTTTCAGGATCACTTCTTTAAAGGATTCATGGTTTAAATCATGTCAGGCATTACAGTGGCCTGCTGAGTCACTGCTGCCATTGAGTCTGATCTAATATGCAAATACATATTATAATGTACACAAATGCAGAGATGCATACATGCTTGCTTCAGAATTTCTCCTCTTGGGTGAAGTTATAGAGATTGTCCGATAAATATATTAAAATTTTTCTAAATTAACTTTTAAACTAAGCAGTGGTTTATCGAAGTCAGTTGCCCATCTTTAGTTTTCTGTTAATAGTGGAAAGTTCTTGCCTTTGATTAAGATAAGTTATAATGAATACAAGCCTGTACTTCAGACCAAGCAACCAGTTTTACTGCCTTAGATGTTGTTGTTTTGCAGACCCTTTAAAAATTCAGATTCTGCACACGTGATTTTATGAGGAAAAAAAAAAAATTAAAAAAAAAAACACCAACCCAACCAGCTTAGAATCCTGGTACATACACCATCTCACAGAAGCATAGTTTGGGATGAAGAGAGATGAAAAACTTGGCATGCTATTTCTAATCGTACAAAAGAACGCAGCCACTTTCATTGTCCTTCTTGATTAAGAAGGTGCTGAAGTCTTCCAGTGAAATCCCAATATTCTTTAATTAAGCGGAATAGAGGAATATATGACAAGGTTAGTCTCTCTCTACTTTTCCAAAAAGATGCAGATTTTGAGTATTTGAACCTATCTTTAAAAATATGCCTCCTGGAATGCTAGAAATGAATTTGCCTTCCAGTCAGTCAGTGGATATCCTGTATGTGTAAAACAGAAATTATTATGAGGGGATCAAATCACTTCCGATACAAAACATTAATCACTTGGCAGGAGGCACTGGTTCTCAGTACAATTGCAGGAAAAGCCTTGAGAGATAGTAGAGACTAAATCCTTAGCGCTTTGATAAAGTATGGCTGTAGTTTTGAATTCAATATAAGCGAAGGTTGATATTTGAAATGGTTACACTACTCCAGCCTCCACTGAAATTGTTGGGAGGAGCAAGTATTCAACACTGTTCACCCCTGAGCCTTCATTTTTTCCTGTAAAATGTAAAAGGCACATTAACAGTGCGTGTTACCGTCACGTCAGATTCCAGCCTGCATCCCAATCTCGTGGCCTTGCAACGGCAGCCTGGCAAGCCAAGCCTTGGCACACATTTCTGTGCGGTGGAAACTTATTTGATGGGCTGATCTGAGGCCATTTCATAGACCTTTGGTTTTAGATCATTGTAGACGTCTCTTGCGCTTTCTCTGATTCCTTGCTGCAGCCATAAGATCTCCCGGTCTTGCCATGCTTTGTTCCTGCTTTTCACGTTTTCAGATTGACTACGCAGGCAGTCAAAAAGCCCATATCCTCTTGAAACAGTTTTAAATTATTTATTGTTAACCTGTCACTGAAAATTAGCTTCCTTGTGACTGCATGGAAGAGAATGAAAAGTAACACTTTACTGATTGCTAACAAAGCCTTGAAATACTAATGAGGAACCGCTCTTAGTTAAGGACAGAGTAACATGCTGCAATGTAGACTTAACATTACGGTCGGTCACGAAACCGCATGAGGATGGGATGAAGCATATATGAAATGATGGATACCAGTTAAATATGTGTTGAGTGTCTTAGGCTGTGGTAACACACCACAGGTATGAACTGGTGGACATGCATGCCACAGAATGCTGAGGAAATTGAGGAAACCACATTTTGCCTCAGATGTTGTTCTATTCCTCTGCAGTAGTCATGCAGACACATGTAAAAATGAAATTTCTACCTTATCAAGTATGTAAATTTATGTACTTACCTAAATCTGATTTGCCTTAGATGGCAAGTCCTACAATTTGTAAATCATTGTGCAGAAACCAGTAAGATAACAGGCAGAAAGTAGTGAACATAAAGAATGCATAGTTAATCTCTTAAAATCTATGCATTTTGTGGGCTTAGTGCGGAGACTGAGCGTTTGCACGTAATGCTGCTTTATTCCCAAGGACAGACCCTGTGCCTGTTCCGCTTTGGAACATGACTGCTGCCTGCATACTGGTTAGGGCTTGTCAACAACTTTTATTTCTAAGAAACAAAGAATTTAAAAGTGAAAAAGTGGAAAGAAAAGACTGCAGTGGTCTGAGTACTCCAAAAGGATGTCTAAAAGCTAAGCCTGTTTTTTTTAAGTTCAGTAATATATTTTGCTCCAACAGTGGAGTGTAGGAAGATGTGATATATGACCTGAAAACGGAATGCTAGGAACTTTAACAAATCACATTAAGTTCTTCTGTCTGTTGAGATTTAACTTTCCCTGAACTGAACCTTGATCGTGCTCTAGCTTCTGTTGAGCGGAACCCTCTAAAGGCCCCCCGAAGCAGTAAGTCTGTGTGGGCAGCAGCTGCGGTGACAAAAATCTTTCTTCCAAGAGGTCACTATGTCCCAAGTGAACTATTCTGTTGAGAGAAATTATGCCAAAAGTTCCTGGGCTCGTGATGCTTCTGCCTTGCAGGCTGCCATGTAATACATCTTCCTTCAGTCTTCTGTCACTGTCATTCTCTTTTGTATGTGAGATGCAAGAACTGAAGTGCGAGTAAGGTTGTTCCCACCTACATCTGGGTGCTGAGGTCCAGAAGAACCATTTCTCTTATCCAGGGTGAATTTCTCTTTTTCTGGTTTCCATGTTTGTTCATTTGGACACGTGCACTGTCAGGCCCCCTGGTCAGAAACAGGGTTGTGTGTGTGGTAGCCACTCTCTCAGATTACTCGAGATGGCGTTTATGCTGGCTTTATTCCTTTACGCTGGCAGCAGGTGATGCTTAATCCTTCATAAAGCCTGTCGGTGCTACCTTAACCATTGATCAGTTTTTGAACAGATCTGAACTGGCATGGTGAATTCGTACCCAATCAACAGGGTGAGCTTATTCCAGATCAAAAAGAACTTTCATTCTCTCTGACTTCGCTGCTGTTCAAAGGAGTGCTTCCAGTGGACCTGGAGGATCACTCAGAATGGCTGCGTGGGGAAGACTTTGTCAGAGGGCTTTGTTACGGGACTAAGTGTTCTGTAAAGGACTGAAGATTTAATGAAGACGACGCCTGCCAGGAGGTTAGAATGACAGAAAGGAGAAGGAAAGAAAGTTGACAGGCATGCTGCTACTTTTCTTCTCAAGATGTTCCTTCTAGTGTATAGCTAGTTTGATATTTCCTCTTTGTTACAAATGAATATTTCGGCCTCTGTCAAGCTTCCTATTAGAATAAATTATATAGGCTTCCTTACACATTCCCTTATGGAATTCAAGATACTCTGAGCTTGTTATAAGATAACTTCTTGTTTTAAAAGTCTGCTTTTGTTTAATCCAGGAAGTTATACTCTCAGTCACAAGGTCAATGGAAGTCTTGAATAAGACACATGTGCGAGCATTAATATTTCTCAAAGGCATGGCTTAAAAAGAGATGTTTTCAATAAGTACAGGCAGAGGATTTAAAAAAAACAGGGAGAAAGAAGGAAATGAATTGCTAAGTACAATTTGTATTAAATAATTTTAAATTCATGTAGGTAAATACAGAAAAAAAATGCATTCATCTTATAGCTGGCATGTATGTATCTTCGTAGTGCTCAAAGGTGAAAGGTGATCTTAGCGACAGCTCTGGGTCTGGGGCTCCCTTTAAGCCACAGACTGTCATAAGCCAGATGAAATTGGGCTTTTTTTTTTTTTTAATCTAGGCTGTCCAGACGTTCAGAGTTTATTCTTGTGCAGCAGCCTCCCTGTGAAGGGATTCAAGGTAATTCTTCAGCTGCTTGTTCACTCCAACAGGGAGTGAAGCAGCCTACACGTCTCCAAGTGAAAGAGCGGCAGAAACAAAAATCCGAGAATTCTTGGGTGGATGTGGGAGGATGCTTGAAAAGTGTGTAAACAGCTTTTTGTTTTGTAAAAAAAAAAAAAAAAAAAAAAGAAGATAAATTGGGAATTAGTTCCTTTTTCTTTATTTAGTTTTTATTATCTTTGTAATAGTTTTCAGCTAAGTGAGGAGAGGGTAGCCAACTATTAAACCGTAATGTAGTCTCGATCTAAGGAGCACCGCATTCTAACTGAAACTGAAATTATTGGAGAGTTCAGTTAAAAAGATGCAAATACAGATAATGTCTGATCTAAGACTGAGCAGGCATTATTGCAATTTGTAATTGCTTGTGGAGGAGCACTTGGTAGCTAGCAATTGACGTCAACAGCAAAACCCCAGAGAGGATGGAAAGAATCACAATTAACCTTTTTTGAAGTAATTTGAATTTGTAAGGCAAAAGAAGTGATCTAGTCCAGACTGGAGCTAGAAGAACTTCAAGAGGTTTTTGCTTCAAATTACTTTTCCTACAGGTCTTCTTTTCTTTAGTCTAGAGAACTATGTTTGTTTTATCCTTTTTTTTTCTTTTTTTTTCCTGAAACAAAACCGCATGTATTCTTATGAGTCAAGAAAAGCAAAATTATACTTGAAGAGTCTTGCAAGTGTATAATGCATCAGATCATTTTGCTCACAAATATTTGCACTGGTGTGAGCAAAATACAGCAATATTATTTCTAACCTACAAAAATTCCTCAGAGATACGATATATCTGTGGTAGGTAGTGGGACACGATTTGAGGGCATGCATTTAATTCATCTGTGTTGACATGCAAGTTGAGACAAGGATGTATTCTCTGTTTTTTGACAGCAGGTGTCTAGAAGCTGCTTGATTTGTTATTTCCTCTGACACTTCATCCTGATTTCTCTCCTAGGAAAAGTTACTGTAGTCCTGCAGCCTTGGGAATGCCCGTAACCTTTAGATCCTGTAACCTAAAATCAGCTTTCCCCTGCAAACCACCTGTATTCATTCTATGTAGATTAACACCGTCCATTAATATAGTATCTGAATTTTAGAATCTTCAGCAAATTTGCCCTCACCGTTTTCCTCTGAAGTAGGGGAGTGCTGGTTTCGTGTTGGAGCTGGAACAGAGACACAGAGATACCAGTATTCCCAGGGTCACGCAGATGTCTGTGATGGGGCCTGTTGTAACAGGACTAGAGGTAATGGTTTCAAAAAAGAGGGAGGTAGATTTAGATTGGGTATAAGGAAGAAATTTTTTACGCTGAGGGTGGTAGAACCCTGGCCCAGGTTGCCCAGAGAGGCGGTGGATGCCCCATCCCTGGAAACATTCCAGGCCAGGTTGGCCGGGGCTCTGAGCAACCTGATCTGGTTGGAGATGTCCCTGCTCCTTGCAGGGGGGTTGGACTGGGTGGGCTTTAACGGCCCCTTCCCACCCAAACCATTCTATGGAGCGGGACCTTTAATGCACCAGGAAGTCCTAGGCAAAGGACTTAACCAATGGAGCCATCATGGTTTTTGGAGTCTTCCAAGTCTCCAGTGCTTCTTCTCAAACTCAGAGAATCATCTGTTGTTTAACATGAAGTATTGAAAATGAGAGAATTTTTTTTAATTTCTTGAGAAGCAAATTTTAACTTATTAAAAAAAAAAAAATCAATAGATAATCAGAGATCATGTAGGTCTCTACTGTAAATTGGTTATGGTATAAATACATTCAGTAAAGTTTTTAAACAAGGTGGCATTGTGTGGTATAATGTGTATAATTCCCTTCCTATCTGAGCAGGGTAACGCTGAAGCCAGACTTGACTAATGACATGATTATATCGCCGGCTCAGTTAACTTAAAAGAAATAGGATCTACCACTCTTCTTGCCATGCCTGGTATGGGAATAATCACGTTCTCCAGCCCTTGAACAGAGGGAGGTGTGAGCCAAAAGCAAGCTCCTGTCTTTCTGTTCTTTCCTCTACGCCAGCGCCACAAATGACAAACCAAATTAGCTCCAGTTCTCTTAATCAACGTTTGGTTTGTTTAAGTACCAAGTCATGTTATAGGTTTGTGTTTTTATTGCTGTGCCTGCTGTGTCCTTACTTACATTGATTATTTTGCTATAGAATTATTATATAAACATTTTGTACTGAATTTAACCTTTTAGAGTCATTTTAGGTGGCAGGGAATCAGATTGTGTGTTTTTATAACTGGTCTCTATTACAGCAGTGTCACTTGCTGTCAGTACTCCCATTGAAAGTTGTTCTCGGATACTCCACGTTAATAATAAATAAGAAAGTCCTTTAAGATGATAGGATCTTTTGGCAAAATCTCTGATTTGATTTTCTAATTGTTGGGCCCCATTCTCCTTTATCTAAGTCCATCTGTTTCAAATGCTTATTATTATCTCATTAAATGAGAAGGAAAACAATGACATTCTGAAGAAGGATAATCTTTTGTAATTCTGGCAGAATACACCATCCATCATTTTTCTTCTGTGATTTTTTTCCTTCATTGCCAATTTATCTTCTGTATGGTTTACTCTTCTGAAAGTAGACTACTGGCTTAGCTAAGCTACTGGCAAAAGACATCTCTTTCCAGGACTGGTCTGCTGAACAAAGTTCAGCATATAATGTATTGTTGGTGGGGTCGTGGGTTTGTTGTTTTGGGTTTGGTTTTGCCTTTTTTTAAATTTTTTTACTGCAGGTCTGAAATGCTGCTTATGTTAGCAAAATGGAAATCCTTCTGGTAAAACAGAAGCTTTACCTGTATACTTTAATATATTTAAAAGTAGTCACAAGTTAAACAGATACAGATGCTTACTCCTATTTTCTGTGGCAGTACTCTGACCGTTGATAAATAGGTTGTTTTGTGAGAGCAGTCTTCTGCTTAAACACACCATCCTGACCTGTGATTTTTTTTGGTTGAGTTTAGACTGCGTTTCACTGTAGGTGGAGCTGTATCACACACAAAACCAACCAAAAACCCCCAAAACCTATTGAAGTTGCCATCTGTGGTTAAGGTATCTAAAATGTAATAAATAAAAATTGTAGAAGTAGTGGTCATCTTCCAGGCAGGATAATGGCAAAGGCAAAGCCGAGAAACGATGTGAGAGGTGCCAGTGCTGAACGCTGGTTTCTCAGCACTGTGTCGAGATCGCGTTTTCAGATCCACAGGGCCTAAACAACAACCAGTGCACACCGCGTTTGTCACCGTCAGGGATGTCGATGCAGAACAGACTGTACATCAGCCGTGGGACTTCAGGGCCAGCTCCCTACTCCTTCCTTGGCCAGTTAGGTGGTCTTCAATGCTGACAGTGTCACCTGCTTCTCTCCCATTCATCGTAAGAATAGCAGTGATTTCTGCTGATATGGTGTAATTGAGGCACTTTTTCATTCTGTCCCCTCTGAATCTCCATGGTTTCCAGAAAAACAGATATAGAGGAAACATTCAAAAGAAGAGATTTTGGCACTTTGCTTGGACATTGAGGAGAGAGCGTGAGAAGGCAGGATACAGAGGAGAGGCAGTGGGGTGAGAAACTCAGCTAACACACTGGAAGAACCGTTGTCTTGCTGTAGGACATAAAAATTGTTGCAGTATTGAAAAGAAATCTTTAGTGGGAATAGATTAAAAACAATATTACATCCTGAGAGGTCTAACAACCTTGCTGTCATCCTTTCCACGTGATTTATCTGTATCTCTTTACCCATTTTTCAGTCAGACAAGTTCTGTCCTCAACTTGTCCCTCATTCCTCCACTTTATACTTGGGTTATGTTTTTGTAAATGCCATGTTCACGTTAGCTGAAGTTTAGTGTTATTAAAAAAACCTCATAGTTTGCATTCATTTTTTCAAAAGTCTTGTAGCTTAAATATTTTAACTTTCAGATGCTGAAAATTCCTCAGGTAGAAGAGCTGAGCTTTTGTTTGCAGTTCTATCAGAACAGACCATCTGTCTCTTTCTCACCTGTTTCCCTGTAGAAAGGAAAATATTAAAGTTCCTGTGTCTACGCTGGCACAGAAGACAAATAAGATTTTCCTTCCTGAGACTTGATGTTTTCTGAAAATACTGAAGCGACGGGATAAAAGTGGAGAGTGGAAATGGGTTGAGAAGAAACATGTTATAAACATTTAAACCGTGTGTTATTCAGAGAAGAAACATGGACTTTAATCCCCTCTTAAAGTAAAAAAACAAAACAAAACAAAAAAACCCAAAAAAAACAAAAAACAAAAAAACCTTACAAAGGTCCCTGCTTGATTAACAGACAATGAATCTTTGTTCCTGACACTCAGTTGTATAATAGTTATAAAAAGGAAAATTCTCCTGAGTATTGTCAGAACCAGGAGCGTTCACTGGCCCAAAAGTCTGAGTTTCTTTCCCTCAATTTAGATGTGCTCTTTTTGGTTAATAAAAAGAAGTACAACCCCAGGAAATGAGCTACCCCATGGGTTTTCAGGTGTTCAGTTTATATACTGGCCATTTTCTTGTTACAAAGTGTGTTCCATTCAAGGGAATTTATTGCTCGCAGGCTTGGCTCTCTTGATTACCACCCATACACCCCTTAAAAATAGTTGTAGACCCTAGGAGTCTGTAAACCAGTGGTTGAGAAGCTCTGTCCTAGATTTTTTGTGTGATTGATGATTATGTAATCTCTTTTTTTAAAAACTTACAGCAGAGGAAGTCCCACCGCCTTTCTGGATTGAGAGAGTTACCACTTGGGTTTAACGAGGTCTTCCTTGCTCATATGTCAGCATGTTGAGAGTTTTATTCTGTCCTTAGCATAGTCATTACAGAGGGCCACTGATTACTAGTGTTCTTGTAACCTTCTAACTATTTTAAGATGGCTATAGTCATCATTAGTTCTCTTTTAAAGTCCTAATTTTTTGTCGTTAATCATGCTTTCGAATCCTCTTGTTATTCTAGGTGGTCCCTGTGGACTTTATCCAGTTGGTTTATGATTTTCTGGTATTCTAAAATGGCTTCTGGAGGCCCTAGCAGAGCAAGTGAATAGGTACCCAGCCTTTCTGTTAGTGCATCACATTCTGTTCTTGCGCTCCGTAGTGTTTACAGTCTGTCCCAGCTTGGAGATATCCATAGGTTTTATGAATATTTTCTATTTCCCAGCACCTAAGCTGTTGGCAAAACTTAGAATAGAAGTAGGGCCAGTACCTAACTCTGCAGTACCCTATTTGAAAAGCTTTTTTCCTCTGTTAATGTAGCTTGAGTGGCGTTGTTTGTCCTGGAATAGACTGCCCTGTGGGAAGCAGGTGGAACTTTCAGTGGAAGATGGAGTGAAAAATCTTGACTTTGTCCCAGAATCAAGTTGGACAAATTAATCAGCTTGACTGGTGCTGTAACAGCTCTTTTACCGCATTTTGCTGATGTATCTTCTCTTGGCGTTTGAGATTTCTGTTCAGACCAGTGTAAGCGATGAGCACGTGCTGTACTGGTGAGGGTGAATGTCAGCAAAAACGCGTGAGTGACCAGCCAGCTTTGCTGTCGATACTAACCATCGAATAGTCCCTGCTCCTGGCTGGAACCGGCATTTCAGACTTGCGGTATGTTTTTTTCTGGTATCTGCATTTTATTTTTAAAACCTATCGGACTGTACCTAGGCTGTTACAAATGTTGAAGACAACGGCACTGCATTAATTTATGTCAGCCAAACCCACTGTCAAAATTTTTCCCTCTGTAGCGATTCACAGGATGGATTTTTCCCCGCCGGATCGAACTTTGAACTATTGATTTATACGCAAAGTAAGTTATGCTGCCAGTATTTTCTGTTGTTTGGCTTTATCTCTGCCATCTAATTTTGCTTTTGCTCAGTGAAGCACGACGTAGCAATCCGCAGGCACTGAAATGATTTAAATGGCAGAAATTCAGCGCTGCTGTTTGCACACCACACTTGCAAAGACGAAAGCCGTGGGAGAAGGGGCACATCTGGGGATTTTGGGTGCAGGTGCTCTTTGTTCGCACCTGCGTGTGGGGACTGAAGCATTTACTATGTCTTGTGTGCACGTCGTTCCTGTGTGGTATGCTCAGTGAGTCTGGGGCACATAATGAGACTTTTATTTTTGTAAAGTCAGAAAATTGAATTCTTGTGAAGTGATGTGTGGTGGAATGACCCAATAGGAAGTCTTTGTGGAAGAGAAAATTACTTGAGAATATTAGATTAGTTCTTGCAGCTATATATTAATGAGATTGCTGAATTAAGTTAGAGCTTACATAATTATTTTATATTATATTATTATATACTGTTCTAGTCAAAGATTTACTGTAAATACATGTATTGTTACTTCTTTTAGTCCTAATATGTTATACCATTGCTGCCTTCAATTCTCTCTTCACACAGCTGGTTTTTGTCTTTAATTAAAATACTGTCATATTTTGACAACTCTTCCAAGTAAACACCCATCATTCTGTTTTTACTTCTGTTTATAGTGAGTGGTTGCGAAATACTTAATTATATATTTTGTAAGGCTTCCCTAGTTCTGACAGAAGATTTCTTTTGTCCTGTCTCTCTCTCCAAGCAAGGGTGCAACCAAGAGTATTCGAATAGCCCTGTTGACTAGAACGAATATGATTAGCAATGTGATGAGAATCTAATTGTAAGAAATATGCTAATGTTTAATTTATTTTTGCTGAGACGTGTTGAGGGTATAAAAGGCAATTTAAATGTGTTAGTAATAATAATGATGAATTTACATTATAGACATGTCCAAAAGTCCTCTTTGGCAGTGGAGGTGGATTGTGCTTGGAGCTGTGCTTGAAGCTCACGCTGCATTTTCATAGGTTTTGGTGCCGGTTACTCAGGGAACGTAATTAAGCTTCAATTTTTCCAAAATAGCTCTGTTCCCGTTTTAGACACCTCTTTGTGAGGGCGATATCTCTAAATTGCAATCGACCAGTGGCTTCCAGTGTGAGTATTAGCGGTTACACGTTTAGGTCTTGAGGTAGAGGTGAAGGAGCGGGGAGTGGCGGGAGAGAAAGCTCTGAGGAGCTGGGGCGTGCGGATCCCAGGCTGGGCAGGCAGAGCCATCCCTTAGGAGAACAGGAGAAGAGGTAGGCTAGGAGGCTGGAGCCCAAGTTTGGGGTGCAGAGCGGGAATAAAGGTGGAGTTGTGATGCTGGGGTTCCCTCTTTGGGAAGGGAAGGAGAAAACACGAAACTGCTGCTGCGTCTGCAGCTCCATCATGGGTCATGTTTAGCAGTGGCAGTGCTGGAGGCAGCAGTGAAGCTTTGTGCTGTGTCATAAGGTGTTTTCACTGTCAGTCACTGCGGTACACTATCAACAGGAGTTTCTGTTTGCTAGAGAGGTAATGGTAGTTGAAGTCAGTCTGAATAAAATGAAAATAATTACTTGACTCATAAATTCGGAGAACTATTTCCTCCACTCTCATTTTTTTTCTGTTTTAATCTCTCTGTAATCCTACACTATTAATTCAGATGGCACCTTAAAAACTTTACTTTGCCTGAAAACACAGAAATAAATTGCTAGTATGAGTTTTGGGTTATTGTTTAATTCATTCACAAATGCCTCCTGGAATGACTGATAGAGGAGATACAGATTAAAAATGTATCCAAGTAAACAGAACAGCTACAGCATTTCAGATGCTGTGCCCTCAGTACTTGTTTGAAGGTCTGAACCTTTGCATTTAGTGTTAAAAGTCTATTTTAAGGTATGCAGGATGATGATGACACCTCTCATCCAGATCAGCAGATGTACAGAACAGCAGGAGGAGGCAAAAGATGGGCCAAGCAAGGGTGTTGTCAACAGATAATTAAGGCCTTTGAGTTGCTTCCTGGCTTAGGAGCCCAGTGAAAGTGGATTAAAAAGATTACTTAATTTTTATTTTTTTATTTTTTTTTTTGAGATCTTGAGGAATGACTTTCAAAAAGAGAACCTAGTAGATGGTGCCTGAGATATTTGCAACCAAAGCTGTATGTGAAACCCAGGAGGTGGGGGTATGTCCAAGGCTGAGGGGTTTTTGTTTTCTCTTCGCATCTCAGGGATATCACTGCATGGGTTCACTGTGGGCTGGGTGTGCTGGAGAGGAAATAACGTGATGGCCTTTCTTGCAGTGTTGAGACAAAGGAGATCCTGATGTCTCTTGAAGGTTTTCTAGGAGAATTGCCATACATCCAGTGGAACTGAGCAGTCCGCTTTTGACTTTCAGACTTGTTTTCTCCTTGCTGTGTATGAAGATAGTATGGCGTTGCTGGTCATGTGTAGGATTATTGGGGTCTTCCTTTTGGAAGTGGCCTGAACTGATAGGAATAAACTGTTTCTTGTGAAACAACAGGGAAGATAAAAGCACTGGAAAAGATAACTCTAGTTAGGAAAAATTGTATCTCACAATGCAAGATGGTCTGGGATATGTTGCTTCCTTTGGGTATAGCTTGAGGAACCACCACAGCTGCCGCTGACCAGGCAGCCCGGATTTCCTCCTGGACATGTTTCCCAATGCTTTTTCTTGCACTCGTGCTTGTCTGCCTTCCTGGACAGCTGACCAAGGAAATCTTTGTCGTGGTTACTTTTCTGTTGGGTTGGCTCCTAGAAGCTAATCTCTGGGAAACCTTGGAAGCGGCTGCTCAGAAGCATCTGCAGGAGGGTGCATATGGAGCTGCTGGGAAGGAGGCAGTAGTGGAGACACCCCTTTTACAGCAGTTAACCATTGTACAGTCATGACCTTTCTGTGCTACTTGATTTCTTTTTTTCTTCTTGATATCTTCCCCGTTGATTTGAGGGCAGAATGCCACGCCGCTGCTTGTTTTGCATCTTGCCCTCAACCTTTGTAATGTAAGTGCTTGAAAAAAAACCTAGCTTGTTTGTAAGAAGTGATGTTTTAATATCTGTTGAGGTAGAAATGCCTAGTTAGCTCTCCCAGCAGGGATTACAGAGGTGGTGCGTCTTGCACAGAAAGAACGAGACCAGTATTTCATTGCTGTGATTCTGACCGTTTACTGGCAAGACAGTTCAAGAGAAAAACAAGCATAAGCACTCATACACTCATTTAGTCAGTGATTGCTGACTAAATACAAGAAAGGAAGAGGGCAGACATAGGTATTCATCACCATTTAAGTCGTATTTCACTTGCCCCAGATGACTGTGTCTCATGAAATTCACCCTTATTTCCACCTCGGGCTTTGTCACCCATGTTTTTGACAGATGACGGGTTAGCAGGTTGTTAGCATTTTTCACATGTTTGTGTTTGCGGGCCTGAGACCTGTCTGAAAACTTTCTCCTCTTTTTTTTGGTTGGTTTTTTTTTTTTTTGATTGATAGTCAGACTCTCTTGAGAGTTTTCTGGGATTTTTAATGCTTTCAATACTCCTTGTGCTGGTTGTTGAGCCCACCTTGCCTCTCAATTGCCTGACACGAGAGAGACAGCTCAGGATTTTAATACCAGCTGTCAGCAAGAGGCCTGGAGAGCAGCGTGTCTGGAGCACCGAGAAATGTTGATTCTTCCAATGTCTTTTCATTACAAATTCTTCACATGGAGTCTCTGACCTTCAGCGACGAAAACATCCCAGGGGAAGGAAGGGTCAGCTGCCAGCACCATCATCTCACAGGTGTGGAAACCTTCTGAAGGACCAGTCTGAAATGACACTTGTGAAAACCAGGACACATAACTGGCAGTGGTAATTTTAGAGAGAACATATACATAGGAGGAGCGGGCTCAGAGTCAAGCACTTTCTGCAGTGCTTTCATATCTTTAATGCTGAGACAGAAAAACACATAACAGAAAAATACACATTTCTTAATAGGTATAGAACTGAAGTGGAAGCATGAGTTTATCCGAGTTAATTAATGGTCTTTCAGAGTTACTGAAGTGGCTGAAGTTCAGCTTTTAAACACCTCTACATGTTATGCTATCCCCAGGTGGCTGGAAGCTGCTGAAGATGCTGGTTTTATTCATTTTGTGGCTTCGTGTAGCTCCTGGTGGCTAAATTTGACTGTGGTTTGAACCATGTCTGAGATGCTCCATTTCTGGCTTCATATCTTTATTTTAAAATATGGGAGTTTTAATTGATGAGGGATTGTAAAATATTCAGTGTTCTTGAACAAATTGGTACCAAATGAATTCAATTATAACCTCTTCCAAAGTAAGTGGCAGAGTTATGTGATTTCATATAGAAACAAAGTCCTTCTGTTTGTTTATTTATGAGGGCAATCTGGAGGGGAGAGGAGAAGTTTATGAAGTTTCTAATAGGTAAAGCAGACATTTGCATGATAAAACATTTCAAAGCCAACATTCGTTCACAGCGAAATAATTCTGTTTGAATGAAAACCCATATATTTTCAAGTTCTACCCTGCAGTCATGTGGGTGGAAGGCTGTCACAAAGGTTTTTCAATGTGTTTTGCAGCTGTGAGTCCTTTCATGGCTAATGTGACTCGTGCGCAGAAATTCCTGTGAGCTGTAGTTAGACCGGAGGCGGGATGATGAGTCAATTGGCCAGGTCTACTCTGGCGTAGGCCCTCGTCAAAATGGGCAGCTGTATCTTATATTAATGATCCAACGTGATTATTAGCTGCTCTAAAGCTTCAAGGGGGATAAGAATGACTGGTGACAGTCACAGAAGTTTGCCTCAATAAAGCTTGTTTATAGAACAACAAACACAAAACCACTTCTAGTTTTTGATGCCAGTTGTTGTATGAATATTGACGTGAGCCGTGTTTCTCGAAGTTGTTCCTCCCGCTGCCGAGGCTGTGCTCTGAGCGCCGTATACCAAGCAGGAAGGTCCTTTCAGCTGGTGTTTGACACGGGTTCATCACCGGAGTGATGACACTTGGCTAATATGATACACAAACTCCGACACCAATGGAGTGCTAGTGAGTAGAGGTGCCACGTTTGTGATTTAGTAGCCCTGTATAAAATCACAGAGTGGTTTGGGTTGGAAGGGACCTTCAAAGCCCACCCAGCCCAACCCCCCTGCCAGGAGCAGGGACATCTCCAACCACATCAGGTTGCTCACAGCCCTGGCCAACCTGGCCTGGAATGTTTCCAGGGATGGGGCATCCACCACCTCTCTGGGCAACCTGGGACAGTGCTCCTCCACCCTCAGTGTAAAACTTTTTTTCCTTATGTTTAATCTGAATCTACCTCCCTCTATTTTAAAACCATTACCCCTCGTTTGTATCACCAGCTGATGCTTGCTAGCATGGCCTCTAGTCAGAAGGAATCTTTAAAGCAAGACGAAGATGAGATTAAAAGATGAAAATGAGATTAAATCTTCTCTGGGTCTCCCACTTCTGTGAGTTATTGTTTGATATTTTGCATGAACATGTGGCTTAAACTTTGTGTGCTTCAGGGTGGGAAATAAGGTGGTAACAAGTATGTTTTATTGTTACTGTGGAAGAAGGCAGAGAATATTTTTTGCCTGCCAAAGCTGAGACCTTCACCAAGGTCTCCATTCAGCCTTTAGGCTGCCTCTGTAGGGAGCCTGTGCTGTCCCTCCTCACAGAGGTTAACACATCAATAACGTGAGATTCTAAGAGCAAATCAAAGCACCAAAAAAATCAGCAATAAAAAGAAAAAATCCCTTCTCTGTGCTGCTGCCCCTGGTTTTTTCCACAGTGCCGTACGTTCTCCCTACGCCCCAGCTTTTCTTTGCAACCTCGTGTTCCTCAGAGACATGTGACATCCTCCTTCCAGCTTGGCAGACAGAGAACAGGCAGCACCCTGTGTTCATCATTCCAGTTCTCCAAGCAAAGCTTTCATTCCTCTCCCCAGCAAAGCAGTTCAGCAGTGCGTAGCGTCGGACAGGAGGTAGCTGTGTAATTGCTGAGGGGCAGCGGGGCAGTGGGAGGGTTTGTGCGAGGGTGAAGAGGAGGAGGATGCCTTTATCTGAGATGTTTAGAGCAGAAAAGTGCTACTGGTTCTGCCACTTTGTGTTGCAACTTCCAGCAGAGAATGATCTTGGACTCTTTTGTGGAGCAGGAGATTGGTGGCAGGACTGAGAGCCCATCTAAATTCAAAGAAATCGTTATGACGTGATTTTGACCCCCTTTGCGTGCCTGCACGTGCACATAGCATAAAGTCATACATATTTCACTCGAGCAGCGTGTGCAGATATAGGAGCTCGGTCTCATTCCTGCTGTTCATTTGGTTTCCAAATAAGAACTGCTCCTTGTCGCAGCCAAGCTGTGCAGTGACAGGTTCTGTCCCCGCTCTTACCTCACCCACGTAACGAACCGGGACTGGGGTCAAGTGTTGATGAAGTCAGTTATCCATATGGATTGAATGTCTGTGCGAACATTAATGTTTAATCAGACATTTGTTAGCAAGCTGAAGAGGCAACGTTATTTCTAGCGCCGTGCTGTCAGAAAATTCCTTGCCTGCTATCGCTATGGTAACAGCCAACAAATCCCTGCTTATTCCGTGTTAGCATCCGAGCTGAAGGAAAATCTGCAAGCGAGAAATTTTGAACATCTAGTGAATGGGCTGGAAGGACAGGGAACCAAAGAGGGTACTACCATCTTCTGAACCCATTTGTCTGACTGCTAAGTGTCTTCTGGAACCGTTTTTGCCAGTCAACAAGGAGCAAAGACAGATAGCGCATCATCTAACCCGCCATGTGGACTGAATTTCAATTGCAAGTGCTGGGTAAAAATAGCCAGTGTTTCTCAAGAGTTGGCCCAAATATGTTCATTAAAAGCTTAATGAAGCATATATATATTTCAAATAGCAAAATATCACGAGCTAAGTGCTTTGTCTGAGGAATATGTTGTTTCCAATATGGAAACTTGTGTTAGATATTCCTCAAGCAGAGCCCTGTACTCTCTAAGGGAGTCTTGCTCTCCATCTTACCCATCTCCCAGCTTAAAATCAAGCCGTTTGCTTCGTAGCTTGAGTGTTTTGCATCTGCTTTTCAAGTCAATGCCTGCATTCTTTGTGTCAGTGCCTTTTTCTTTTCTCTCTCATCCTCTGACTTGTGTGAAAAAGTAACTCCTCAGAAAAGGCTTAAGCAGAGTGTTTCAGAAGAGGAATTAACTAAGGAAGATCATTCCCTGTGGCCTACCTGTCCTCCTTCCTCACCAAAGATCTACGTTAGTTAAGAAGGCGAAGTGCAATGAGTGTTTCCATCTCTCCTCACCGCCCCGATCTCCACTCCTGCGTTGTCCTTGAGAAAAGCCTAGGAAAACACACAGTCTTGGGGAGCCTTCTCACTGGGAGAGACTGGAGCCAGCTGGGTCAGCCCTGCTGGGTCCAGGTGAAGTAGGGTTATCTGGCCCACAGGGCAGGCATCGATGGCGGGCAGGCATCGATGGCGGGCAGGCATCGATGGAGGGCAGGCATCGATGGGAACTGTTGTGCTTTTAGGCTGTGGGGAAAAGACGGCTGTCTCTGCAGAAGCTCGGTCTGGTTCACATTGGCTGTAGCACAGACCGTTGTAGCAATTGTCAGAGGAACCTTCTTTTCAAATGTGTCTAGTCTGTGGGTTAATGAGGCTAAGAAGGTACGTTGAGATACCTAAAGACTTTTAACACCATTGTCTTAAACAAGGTTAAGATTTTTTTTTTTTTATTCCTCTGGTCGTACCTTAGTACGTGGTATTCAGTCTCTAGAAGGAATTTAATGGATAATATTTTATTGCTAGATGGTATTGCTTTGAACAGTTCTAACCAGTCATAACCTGGCAAGGTTCTATGGCAAGATTATGAAACCGAGGGTCTAGTTTTTGGGTTATGAGTAGGAGATGTAGACACAGTTTTGATCTTGGAATACTGCAGTGTCGGAGAAAAACTGGTCCACTGGCAGGGGATGCTGCGAAGGCATTCAATAGAGACACTTCTCGAAAGTGTCACGCGTGTTTTATGTTCTCTGTCTTGGACACTTTTGTTTAATTGAACGTTAGTTAATTTCTTGGACTATACCATACTGAAACCCTCATCCTTTCAACAAAATCCCTCAGTAAATTCAGACAGTATCAGATATCATGAAATTAAACGGAAGCGGTTTCATGCAAGCAGTTTACCAAACCTATTTCAAATGCTCCCTTCATAGTTTATTGCTAAGCTCATGTGCAGCTGAGAGGGTATCATGCGTACCGTGATAATTACACGTTATGTGCACTTCTTGTGGCTTTTAAATGGTTAAGAGGCAACTGTGGTCTTTGCTGTCAGGCTGCTGCGGGAGGACTTGTGGAGGTAAATACATGGAGGAGCTGGCATGTCTGTGCTGTAATGTGATCACTGTTTGGGGGAGAGGTATGGCAAGAGCGTGAGTCGATATGGACGTCACGGAGGCAAGCGAACTGAAAAACATATATATTTTATCTGTAGAGATGAGGCAAACTGCCCTTTTAAGTAATTTAAAATAAAATGTCCGTGGTTGAGTAATACTAATTGGGTAGGTGACACAGCTGGAAATGACTACTTGATCTTTAAAATGCCTATTGAAAAAATGAGAATTTTGGAAAATAAATGTAATGGAGTTCCAAGTGGGTCTTTTCTTCCTTTTTATTTTTTTTTTAAAAAAAAAACCAACAAAACACCATAGGATAACAGTGTTCAATCACAGATGCCTAACTGCAGGTACCTAAATACCTATTCTGTTTCCATGGGAGTAAACTGACATTTTTTTCATTGATCTGACCCGCAATGGCCACATTTTTCAAAAGTAACTTTAAAATGAGCTGTTGGTACATAGCCTTTTGAAAAATCAGGCTGATTACTTGATTGCTTAAATTTTGACCCCCGTATTGAACACCTCTGCTATATTACTCTAACCATTAAAGACAATCATTCCCGAAGGGCAGTCCTTGAGACCGTACAAAGAAATTCAAAGCTGCTCCACAGGGGAAACAAATTTCTTGTTATTTTCATTAAAAACTTGATTATGATAGCAAGTGGTTTACAAAAAGTGGTCATGGGAAACAGTTCACAGTGTTCTGTCCAAAAATTTGGAAACTACTGATCTATGGAAGTGTACCAAGTTCCTACCTCCTTTTAATATACCAGTATGAATTCTGTGGCAAGCTTCCTGCGTGCCTTTTTGTGCAAAGAGAGATTCTTGTATCTGCATGTTTAGTAGAACTTATTCTGCGTATTCAAGAAAGGTGAAAAGAAAATTACTAGAATGTCATTTTTTGGAGACTTAACTGGTGATCAGTTTGTGCTTTTCAAGTGAGCAAGGCTCATGCCCTTGCATTGCATGCTAGCATTGCTCTTTCCATGGCCACCATGTCTATAGTTTTCATAAAGATGAGAGATTTAAGTGGAAAATATATTTGGCTGTTGATCTCTGGAAACACGAGAATTGTCTGTTCTACTGCACACAACTAAGATTTAAGTTGGAAGTCAGTCATAGAATCACCGGATGGTTTGGGTGGGAAGAAACCTTCAAAGCCCACCCAGTCCAACCCGCTGCCAGGAGCAGGGACATCTCCAACCACATCAGGTTGCTCAGAGCCCCGGCCAACCTGGCCTGGAATGTTTCCAGGGATGGGGCATCCACCACCTCTCTGAGCAACCTGGGACAGTTTTCCACCACCCTCTGCTCATGGCTGTGACTGCATTAAAATTGAAGGTGAGAAGACACAGTTACTAGTGAGCTGAAAACCTCTTGTAGAGAAATTCAGCATCCAAACCACAGAGGGAGGCAGCAGCCTAACCGCAAATTTCTGTAAGAATAAAACTTCCCAGATTACATCCAAGTGTTACGTCCCTCTGCTTCTGAGATGAAATGCAGTTGTAAACGGAAAACAAGTTAATCAAGTAACTTCAATAATTACTTATTCCTTACAGTTTTGGGCCCTTGCCATTTATGATGACCCCTTTTGCAGATTCCCCGTGTGAAACAACTACTGTGTAAGTTTAGTTCTACTTCATAACAGAAGTTACGCGTCAACACAGCAGGGTGTTGAAGCGGATGCTGAACACATTTTTTACACGCTGTATTTGTCATACTGTGTAATTCCAAATTATTCACCGCAATACGTAGCATGGAGTTTGCATTTTCATTAAGCTCTCGTGACTGCCAGCGTGTGGCTGTTGGTGGGTCTGGTTTACATCTGAATCCTATTTGAAGTTCAATAGGATTGATCAGTGACAATGTAAAATGAAAATGACTGGTAGTATATTTTAAAATGTGTAGTACAGTGTCTGACTGGAATAAGAGCAAAACTTTGGCCATGATTGAGCCTACTATTAACTATTTATTTTAATTATTACATCAATTATTAAGCAGTACTTTCTCACCTTATGTAATAGACACCTCAACAGTTTGCTTTGGTGGATCTTCTGTATTTTATAAAACCATTCTTCTACATCTACATGTCACTCAATAACTTAGTTTTGTCCCTGGGAAACCTAAGGAGGATGCGAGATTGCTGCTTATTTAAACAGGAGATCAGAAAGTTCCGATGGTGTCCTGTCACTCCCCTGTGGAATTAACCTGGGCTTTTACTCAAATGCAGCCTTTAACCTTCCTTGTGTACTTAAACTACCTGACACATCTGGAACTTACTTATTTAGGCCCTGAAATTACTCAATTTGTAAAAACCATGACAGAATAAAACCACCCAGTTGCCAAAAGGTCTTCGTTGTTCCCAGAATGCTCCCAGAAGAATGGACTGTCCTTTCTTGGTTAGGGACAATGTCATTTTATTTGCGTCGTCTTTAGATGCTTCAAAGTCTGTAGAAAAGATTTAAATTGTCAGAGGAGTGATATTATTTTTTTTCCTCATTTAGTGTCATACACAGTGACTCTTGGAAATGACCTGCCTCAGAAATGCTAGGGAAGCTGCTTATTTTAATAATTTTCCAATAACAAGGATGATTATTAGGTGTGACACTGTAATCAGCATTTCCAGCTAGAAACCAAATTTCCCCTGCTTGCCGCCTTCATCTCATGTAACGTACATTGTGACACATAGGCTAATTTTTTTTTTCATTTTATACACTTTCCCAGGGGTTTTATAATGCGACCGTGTCTCCAGACAAAGTGTTCAGTAGTCTGATGGGAAAGGGTGTACAACATGCAAAAAACCAAGAGAATTGCTGAGTTTCTGACCACACTGTCCATAGGCAAATCCTGGCGACCCTAAACGGAAGTTCAATATAATTGTGACTGGGACATGGAAGAGGAAAATTCCTGTATGTTTCTGGATAGAGATTCTCTGTGGGTTTATCCTGCTCGTGCTGACTGCAAATGCCAGTGAGGAAAAGTCAAGGTTCGGGATCAGATTATCTTATTCACTGGTACGTCTTAAAACGCTTCGACGGGTTGAGACCGCTCTAAGTATCAGAATACGCTGATGGATCCCTGGGGCATGAGGAGATTAAAGGTTTCTTTTCATGCCTGGTAGTCCGAATACTAATGCAACACAGAGAAAATATGTTTAGCTTTCAGAAGGATTACAGAGATTTCTGGAGATTTTAATCCATAGAGGATTCCTAATTACTATAGTACTAATTTTTCTCACAATAATTCATAAATCTTTGCTAAGCAAAAGGGGAAAGTGTCTTTTATGCCAAGAAACTAAAGATATTTTGGTTTAAGTTACTTCATAATTAATCTAGAACTGATCATATAGTTGATAAAAGGCCTGTTGCATTGCAGAGACAGTATTTCTTACTCACTGATGGTAGTGAAGGAAATTTGGGTAGCTTTCCAAAGTCACTGCTTGGGAGGTTTTGTTTTAGGGCAGCCAATCTAGCATGACAGTGAATGAGGATAAATTCTGAATGGAGCAGAAGGCGGAGTGGTGCAGCACCTGCATTATTTATATCAGTCTTTTCTACTTCGATGTTAATACTATTTAAAGGTATGGGTTATAACTGACTTTAAGTGATGGTGATCTACTCCTACCTCCTGCAGTTCTTGTAGATTCATGCAAAAATCCCAGACTGTAGAGTATAAGTCATCTTACAAGGTTGATGTGTTCAATTTTGCCTTTTTTTTTTTTTTTTAAAAAAAAAGTGCCTGTATCTACTGTCTATAAAGTTAATCCAGGAGACTGATTCAGATATAGACCCCCTGTTTTGCCACTTCCCTGGGTAGAATCTGCATTTTATCCCTTACAGCCAGTTCAGCCTCCTGCGTATCTTGTCTTATCCTGCACATCTTCCCATATGTGTTTTGATACAATTTATTATCAGATGGAATCTCTTTGTTCTGAGAAAAATAACTAAAGGAATAGAAACATGTAACGCTATTAATTTTAACCTGGCTAAGTAGTGGGTTGTAAGACGATAAATATTTCATGTTTCTGAAGATTAGCCAGCCTCTAATTATTGAAGCTTAAGAAGAAACGTCTGTAGGAAGCAAGTAATTTCAAAACTATGTGATTTCCTTTATCTTTTGATAGTAGCTGCATTTGGAGACGAGATACGTAGACTGCTTTTAAAATTTCTATGTAACTTGTTTTAAAATGTTTTTGTAACTTGGGAGTATTATTTCAAATCAAGATTTAATCTGTGTAGTTATTTGCAGGAAATATCAGGCCTAAGATAGATTTTATTTTTTTTAACTTGTTTTGGTGTGGACTTAACATATATGCTAACATTTTCATTTGTATTTCTAAGGGGGCTTCCAGGTAAAAGGTTGTTGTAGGCCTTGGAAATCAGTGATAAATTTTTACAGAAATTCCTCTTTAAAAGTCTTGAGGCGTTTTTGATTGCTTTCAGTTGATTTCCATCTTTTGCATACGTTTAGGTATAAATGCACATCGGGTTTTACAATTTGCTCTTTTGAAAGGGTATATTTGTATTGCATTTGCAGCCTGGCTTTAATTTTAGTTTCAGATCTGCACGATCTTCCTGTCCAGGCTGCTGAAGGCCAAGCTGGGACATGGCCTCCCTCAGGCCTTGTTTCCACCAGCCCCTCTGAAGTTAATGCCACAGTTCCCTGGGCTCTCTTGAGCTTTATGTGGTGTTATGGGATCCAGCAGTTGAAATTTAACCTGACCTATGAAAAGGACAAGAAGAATTAGTTGTAGCGATTGCTGAAAGACACTTTCAACCTGTAGGGGTAACGGAGTATGGTTCCCGAGCCAGCCGTTCTCTCCCAGGCGTTGGCCTGGTGCCTGGGCCTGTCCTTTCCCTCTGCACTGGTAACTTGGAAGCCACCCCAAAGCGGCTCTGCTAGAACAGACCAGAGGGCTTCCCGGCCCCTCTTGCATGTGGCAACTGTGCAGAGTCTCAGACTGTGGCCGCACCAAGGATTTCAAAGATTCTGTTGATTTGTTCCGGTTACAGTGTCTTTTGTTATTCTGGAAGGCCACTTACACCATCTCTGTTTAAATCCTCTTATCAAGACAACACAGTCTATGACTTTGGTGTCCTTACTAAGAAGGTTTCCATGTTACTTTTGTAACTTGTCTCTTTTTTTTAAACCGTTTTAGAAAGAATTTGTTCAATCATAACTTTTTCCTCCTTTTCAGTCTTACTAAGCAGTTGGCCTAACTGGTTGTTTAGGTCAGCGGTCATCTTGGGTTAATTATGTGTAGTGTAAAAATCACTCTTTTTAATTTTCAGCTTTTGTCTTTTCAGCTTTTGTCTTTAATATCATGTCTCTTCTTGTATAATATAGCTCGAAGGAGAGTTTCCTTGTTTTACTGTCTGTCTTTAGAACAAACTGACAATAAGCACATTGGGTTTATACTCTGGAAAATCCTTTGTATTTTTTTGTTACAGCCTCATAGATCTGTAGTTTTTTTCAGAAAACCCTTAACATCAAGTGAGAAAGCGAGGGAGAAGGAAAAGATGCCACTGAATTAAGTCAGCTTACCTTGTTTTGGCCCTTAAAATATCACTCAGGATTTTCTCAATAAATAGTTACCTAGCATTTTATTTCAGTGTCAGCCTTGTCCTTCTGGAAAATGTTGGGGGTTTGCCAAAGGCCTTGCTACAGGCACGGACATTCAAAGGGCTGGACTTCCACTGGAATTGCTACGGCACGTTCAACATCAGCTGCAAGTGGCCAGGGTGGAAGTGAAGCTGATGGCAGCCAACCTGGAGCAACACGTGGGTGAGAACTGGGCACCTCTTAGGTGACAACGGACCATTGGTGACTGGGAGGTGAGGTTTCTGTTTGTGTGGGAGTCGAAAAGGCCTTAGTGTAACTGAGACTGGGATCAGTTGTATTTCCAGAATCTCTCCTATCCTTTATTCACGTTTGTGTCTCATTCTTTTTTAAAATTTTTACTGCCTGCTAGAAGGTTGTCATTGATTTCACATAAAAATAATCGGTCATCTCTGCTGACTCATGTGCAGGCAGTGAAACAGCGGCAGCAGAATAGATCGTTTCCATCCCTCAGCCGTTGGTTCACTTCATTCAATGACCTTGTGCATTTTGACTGATGAACACATGTACTGGTGTTTATTGCAATAACATTTCTTTTGCAGCAGAGACAAAGAATTAGAGTAATCAATTGGAATGAGATTTCCCTCCCAGAACAGAAAAGACATGTAGGAGGGAGAAGAAGAAAAAGACAAAGGTTTATAAAGCTCTTGCTGATTCAGGAAGGAGTAGTTAGTTTGTTCTGAAGATAGGAGTTTGTTCCCTCTAATGCAACTTGCATGCAAGACAGAAAACGCTGGTTCTAGCCCTCTGTCAGTTGTGTCAAGCATCCCACTCAGGCCACAAAGTAATTCAGGATTCACGAAGTTCAGTCTCTTGCTCAAAGCAGGCTAACTTCAAATATAGGCTGGGCAGTTCTGGACTGTGTGTGAGTTTTGACTGTTTCCAGGTTGGATACTCCACTGTGCCTCTGGGCAAACTAGTCCCAGTGCCCTCACTGGGGATTTTTTTTTTTTTTTTTTTTTTTTTTTTTCCC
>WHYT01014830.1:0-30130 GCA_009806455.1 Tetrax tetrax | reverse complement strand
AAAAAAAAAAAAAAAAAAAAAAAAAAAAAAAGGGAGGGGAGCTCACTAACTAAAACAGAACGCGTGGGAACATTTGGGAAGCGTTCCTCCAGTCCTGTAGAGTCTCAGAAGCAGCACTGCCTGCAGTGAAGGAAATCAGAGGCTATAAGGATGTTCTCCATATAAAGCATCGTTAGAAGGGCCTGTCTAGAAGTGCCCTCTCTTTTTGGGATATCCCACAAATCCAGATCCATTCTGTAGGTTGCTGCCTCTATAAATTACGTTTATTTCTTATGCTGAGATTTCTGTAAGTTGAGAAATGAATTCCCATGACTCTTTCACAATCGCAGGAAATTTCTATAATTGTGAGCTTGTGCTTTATGTGGAGTCAGTGCCTGTACTCCAGCAGCGTTCTGGGATGGAAAAGCAAACCTGAAGGTTTACTATATTAAAAGCTGGTGTCTGAAGAAGGCTGTGTAAATGTTTGGTTTGAAATATCCATGTGTTAGACAAACGTTTCTGTCATAATATTAAAAAATACATTCTCTTGGTGTCTTAAGTAATTACAGCCAATCTGCATGCAGTTTATTTCTGTTCATTTTCTAGTAAATTCACTGGTTTCTTCCATCAAAATCCCACGTCGGTGTTTCGGGTCTAATGTTCTGTGGCTTTAGAATTATCACCCGCCTGTACGTTCCAAAATTGCCGTTCTCCTATCCAGTCATCCTGCATGGAGCTCGTGAGGCTCTCATGCCCTCATTTACGCAGCGATAAATTCCCAAATCTCATTCCGCCAGCCTTTCCTCTACAAGTAAATATTGCAGTCACCCACAACATGAGATCATTTTACAAAGTTGAAGTGGTATGGGGAAAAACTGTTATAATTAAAGGTATAATAAACTATTAAACGTTAACAAGTGAACTGGTGCTCTGGTGGGGAAAAAAAAAAAGATGGTAAGCTTGTCAAACCTTTTGTTCCTAATTAGAGTGATGAGTGGTTCTCCGGCGTGGCCTTCATGACTGCAGCTCATCTTGGAATGGCAGCTTCCCTCTTTCTCATTTATGGATTCTGTTAATGGCAGCTATGGTCTATAAGGAGTTTACTGATGCTTAATTTGATTGCAAAGTTTAAAAGTTTTTTTTTCACACACAACCAAAAAAACCCCACCCCTCAACCTTCATTTAAATGGGAGTTTCAGTGAAAACTCCTCTTTCTGAAATAAGAGTCCTTGTATTCTGTTTTCCTGAATGACATTGAAGATCTATCACTGCATGTCCTTTAAAATGTGCACTGCATGCCAGTGCAAGCTAATTTGCAGGCAATACTGGAGGCAGATTTTAGTTCTATTGCAATTCCAGATTTTCTAGAAAAGTTTCCTGTTTGAAGAGGAGAGGGAGATTGTACAGTCATTGCTAAGAGGAGTTACTCACTGGCCTTACTGCTGAGGCAGATCCTTCACTGGTAATTGATGACTAAATTAGAAACCACCCTTGGAAAGGTGATGACATTTTTTTCTCTTTCTGAAATGGATTAAACCAGATGTAATGGCTATAGCTTCTAAAACAAAGTGATCAAAAATCATAAAAGCACAGTTCAAAGATTTGTGGTTGCTTTAATTGCTGTACCTCTTTCAGTTTTTCATTAGAAATGCTTTTTTTTTTTTTTTTTCAAGGTAGATCACAGCTATTCCTGTCAAGCTCACGTATGATACCTTCATTCTCGATAGCATTTCAGTGTGCCATCAGACCCAAGGCTCTCTGGAATGTTCAAGAAAGGGAGAAAATTCTTGGACTGGAAAATAAAAGGGGTTAGTTTTCTTGGAAATTGAACTTTGCTTTAATTTTCATGTAAAAATAGAGGAGCTGTGTATGTTTGTGACTTGTAATACTGAAGTGTCTTGGACAAATTCAGAGTTTAAATTCAGCAGGTAAATATTTTAAAGCTATCAAAGTCGTTATTGCATTGCATATATCATTTGGTCTGTAGACTGGGTTTTTTTAATTATTAACTTATTCTCATCAGTGCTGTTCTTTCAAGTAGGCTAATACCATGACTGTGGAGAACCACTAGTGTGAACATGGGAGAGAAGGAGGAAGGAAGAATAATGATTAGTGCATTATATTGTCTTCATCCTGTATTCATTAAATTCTGTATTGCTAATTAAGCTGGGGGTTAAAATTTAGCAACTGTTCCGATTTCCACAGTTGCTGCGCTCTGCCAACACAAGGTTTGACATGGAACTATATTTATTTTTGGAGCCAAGTCAACATCTGTTGAGCATCCTTTACTCCTCATAGTACCTTAACAGTAGTTTCTTGCAAAAATTATTCAAGTGTAGATTCTGCAAAACTGAGTCCCAGAGGCTGTTTTCTTTGTGCATATGTTTGCGTGTCTGACTGACAGCCAACGTGCTTGCCAGGACATGACGGTGGTGGTGTGTGGGGGCATTCTGGTCTGGAAAGGGGCATGTATGTGGAAGGTTTTGCCCACGGAATCATTTTGCTCTTGGGAAAAGCTATCCTTAGGAGGGGAGGCAGAAACTGTAAAAATTCCTACCCATCCAGTTATTTTGAGATGTACTGCTGTGAATGTCAGCCTCCAAAAATAAGAAATGTTTTTTTTCATTCTGGGTCAGTATTTCCTCTGCTCCTTTTCAGCAGATCGTGGGAAACCCATTGGAAGCACGGGGCTTGGTAGAGTGCATTGGGTAAAAGAGAAGTGGTTTAGGTTCTCTCCACTTGGGTTTGGCTCTCCAGGATACAGTTGTGCTTGTACAACAGGTTGGGCAGCTGAGGAGGGCAAGAAGATCCTCCTCTAGTCTTAGCGTTTGACCTGGGAAATGACGTAATAACCCAGCAGGTTTTCAAGCATCCATAATTATCTAATTGTCTCTGAGGATCTCCAGTCAATTTTGGTTTCTTTTGTGTAATCAATTAAATATAAACTAAGTATTTTTTTTTTTTTTAAATCTTGGGAAGTAATATGTTTTCTTCTTCTTGAAAACAATCTTGGACTAACCGGAGTATTGATTAAGGAATTCTGGTTGTTCTGTAATGCGTTTGTAATATTCTATTCTTCAGAGAAATAACGTTGGATTTTGTAGACCGGTGGGGTGCTGTTAATACTTTTTCTTAGACCTGATCTGCAAAAGGTAAGATTTCAAAAAAAATAAACCCAGGAGAGGAGCGGAGCCATCAATATCAGATAAATGATGGTGTACTTTGCTAAAGCAGAGCAATAATGTCTGTCTTGTCTTTTTGACTAGTTAGATTAGATATGAAGGCTGGGAATGGCTGAAACCTACATCAATGGGCTTAAAAAGAGGTGTGCTGGGGTGTGTTTTTTTGTTTTTTCTTTTTATTTAAATTTATCATAATGAACCCTCCCATGGAAGCTGATGTTCTCCAATAAGGATGTCACAACTCTCCAGTGGCTGTCTCCGTTGGCACTGGGTCCTTGCATGAGTTGCTTCAATTGAAATTGGGAAGGTTATTTTCTGTACAATTTACAGAAACTGCATTTCTTATCAGCACCCAGCTTAAAAATATATTTTACTAGGACCTCGTTGCTTATAGTTCATGGAAATATTTACCCAGATGACTCTTCCATCTCTAGCATAACAATTTTGTTGGATTGGTGGTATTTGGAGATACTGGAGGCATTGCTATTGGAGGATTTGGATTGGTATTTTCCTCTTCCACCCATAGCTGAAGTGGAAGAAACTAATGCCTGGAGCAGATCACTGATCATTTACTGAACTTGGTTGAACTATCACAGATCAAAATTGGTCAGCAGTAAAGCGTCTTGCTGCCCCAAGTGTCCTCGTTCATCTTCAGCATTCATTACCTCTTCAAATCTCCTCTTCGGTAGTCCTTTGTTATTCACTTTCTCGTATATTATGAAACTATAGGAAAGAAATAAGGCTCTGAGGTAGTGTCATTTTTTCAGCCTTTCGATTTCTCTCCTCTGAAGCTCATTGCCTTGCTGGGATCCTAACATCATATTTGACAGACCAGTCAAATTACTCTGAAATACGGGTCTTGGTGGGGTTTGCTGCCTCGGTAATTCTCTTGGTTCATGTCTCTTAACTCCTTTTTAGATGATGACATTGATGTTAGATAATATTATCCGGGGCGTGTAAGTTTCTGAGGTTTTTTGTTTTGTTTTCATTTAATAATCAAAATATGCTATCTCAACTTGCACGTAGTGTCATTCCCCAGCATACAGCAGTGAGCTGAATGTCCTGACTGTCACTTGGATGCTGTCACTTTGCTTTTGACTGGCGTTTTACCAGACCCTTAATAAATTCTGTGCTTGGTTCTGTCAAAGCAGCATCGGTGAGGCACGGTTTAAATTGGTGTTAGTGTAACTGTTCATCTCTGCTTATACTTGGGCTTCTAGTGAGGGTTTAGGTTTCCCTTTTTCTGAGACGTGTTAGTCTTCAAACTCATTTCATGTAATATTTTATATTGTTTTGTGTCTTGAAATGGCTTATTTCATTAAAAAAAAAAATCGTTAGGGCAGTAGTTTCTGTGATTTAGACATGTTCAGTTGTAGGGATGCACTCATCAGTGGAAATAATATGGCCTAAATTGGGCTAAAAATATGAAACATTCTAACAGGAAATAGTAATATTGTGACTTTTCAGCAAGGGACCATTTTGTTCAGCTTTCACACTCTCCAGTACTGTCACTTTAATGGAAACAACAGAGGCAGAAGAGTCTTTGATTGTTTGTGAATGTAAGTATTTCAGGTGATCTCTGTGGTCTTGAAAGCGGATCAGTGTTGCTAATGATAAATCTCTCTCGTTAGCCACACTGTAGGATCCTTTCTAATCACACCGACTGGAGGGCTGTGTGGTGGAAGATGCCAGCTGGGTTAGGATTAGGATTCAGCGTGGCCGATGCTTCAGTTAGAAGTGGGACGGTCAGAAGGTGTTTTAGCTGGACTATGTATGCAAAGGGAATAATGAACTGTAAAATGCTGTATTTCTGTGTTTGTGCTGGGGAGAGGTGGAGCTAATGGCGCAGTGGGTCTGCGATGGATGTTGATATAAAGGAATACATGAGTGTGTCTTCCCTAATAAGAAGATAGCCTGTTAGAGATGTGCTGTCTAGCAGCTTAATGTAATTTAAATATTAATCCAGATGGCTTGCATAGTTAGGTCCATGAAAAGGAGAAAAAGAGAGGAAAAGAAGGAAAAAAAAAATGGATGTGGGGAGTACAGAGCAGACAGCCTAACTTCCATTTTCAGAAAAATACTGGAACAAACGGTCAAGCGTTGCAAAGGCTGAAAAATAATACAGTGGTAAGTAGCAGTCAGCGTGGATTTGTCAAAAAGAAATCATGTCAAACCGGCAGTGGCAGGTTCATAGACCTTGTGGCTGTGGAAGAAGCAGGAGATTTAAGAGCGTAGCTTCGCTTCAGCGAGAGCTCTGGCACTGTTTCCAGCGCCGTTCTCACAAGCAAGCCAAGGGAACGTGGCAGTCGTAAAGCCAGTGCGCTGCAGGGATAGAACCCGTGGGGTAGCTGGACAGAAACTGGAAGCAGAGCAGCAAGGTGGGTTTGGAGATGAGGTACTTTGCAGTAATAAAATTATTCACGGGAATCTGTTTGGAATAGGTTTCCTGTGGTGCTCGTGGTATTCCCATCCCCTGCGCCCTTTGAGAGGCCCGAGAAGCGCACATCACTAGTGCTTGCAGCAGAGAGCTCACAGCCCTCCTTCTGATGCTGGGAGATAAACTTGATGATCTCTTGAGCTCCTTTCAAGACCTGCTTTGTATCCTTTTATCTCAGGAGAGACTGGGTCGCTCTGCTCTCTTTTCTTGCCAGCCAGTCAGTGTGTGTGTGCGGATGTGTTTTATAGCTCTGCCTGGCAGCCAGAATCGTGGTGGCTCCAGTAGATCGGTTGTATCTCCCTGCTCTTTTCTACAGCAAACGTGACAAGAAAAAAAAAAAAAAAATCAAGATTATGAAAATCTTCATTAAATACCTTGTTTGAACTTAATTGCACAAAAGTACCCAAACCAAAATGGAGCAGAGCTTCACAAAGAGGGTAACCATGGCTGGTTGTAGATGACTTTAAAGAACTACTCTCCATTTTCTGATCAGGTGTGTGCACTTCCCTGATGTTTCAGTTGCGTGATTTGGTCTCTTATTTATACTGGTATCGTCCTCTGAGAGTTTTGTGACTAGGTACTGAACCAAATGAGTGAGTTATCTTGGATATATCCAGAATGTTTACTGAGTGATGTACCCAGTAGTTTAGTTGTGAACCCGTGCCCATGTCAAATACATTATTCACATATTGTTACAGTTCATTACTGTATATTCAGTACCTCTATGTGTCTAATTCTCTATTTTTAATTTTCACCTTCTCCTATATTTAGCTATGAAGCTTTAGTGCTTTGGAATGAATGCATGTGGGGATAGTCCCAAAATGCTAAATGTAATTAGAAAGACTTCTGCGACAAAGAATATTAATCATTTTTCCTTCTTTAAGAATTTTACAAGGGAAGTGATAATGATTTATTTTCATAAACTTTAGTTCCCTGAATGCTAATACTTGAACAAAGATCAATATATTCTATATTTCTGAATGCAGCTTGTTAATTTGTTATTTTAACATCTCAGGCTTAGTGCTCTCTTTGAGTTACCCTTGTTACTTTTCTCATAAGTAGAGAAACTCTTGGAAGAATGTGCTTTTCAATCCCCTGGAGGTTTTCTTTTGGTGCGTTAAAATACTTTCCAGATAATAATCTGAAGTGAATTAATTATTAGTTCTATCAGTACAATTGAACAAATGAGATGAGAGAGGAGCCATAAAGATTGAAAAGTTAAATCAGTATTGCCACCGGACACAAGAAACTACTATCAGGAAATGCGAACGTACTGCCTTCTTACTCTCACTGTGACTATCCCTTAAAATATTCTTGCTCCAAAGAAACATTTTTCTTCTTTTCATTAATATTCTGTAATGGTAGTTTGGTTTTCTAAACCAAGTGCTTGCTAAGTATACTTGAAATGATGGGCAGAGTTTGCAGGGGTTGGTTTTTCCCCTGCTTGGTTCCTAATTACGTGCAGATTCTTCAGGGGAAGAACTCAAGGATCCTGCTCCAAGGGAAGCAAGGGAGCCACCGCTCCGTGCTGGGAGCCTGCAGCTCAGGTGGGACCAGCAGAGTTTGAGAAGGAGATTCCTGGGGACCCAAGGGCACTGGGCAGACCTTGTCCTGTCACTCATTGGGCTTGAAACAGGGACCCGTTTTGAGGAGACAATAAGAGATCTTTAGTTTTCTGTCTTTCGTGGTGACTTTGAGTTTCTCTGTTTGAAGATGAAATGCATGAACGGTTGTTATGGTGAAGTTTGGCTTTTCCTCTGTTTGACAATCTTCCAGTCCTCTTACAGAAGCTCATCTTTGGAAATACTTGGGCAGCTCCATCTCAGAACTATGGCAAACTCAGGATGCTCTCACAGTTGGCTACGTTGTCTTGTTTGCTAGCAAACTTTGCCTTTGGGAAACAGATTTTCTTCTCTCTGAAGCTTACTAGTAGAGAGCCTGGTGCTGTTGGTGTAATGTAATGTAATCCTAAATCTGGTTTTGCTGTCATGTTATTTAGTACTTTACTTATAACGAACCAATCTTTGTGAGCTTTCAGGTCAGGTTTGGTTAACGGGGGAAGGAGTTCTGAGGAAAAAGGGAAGAATTTTGTTCAGAACCAGCTGGCCAGTACCCTCTGACTTGTTCATACTGGCTGCCCTGTGGTTTGTGTGCCCCAAATCAGCACTCGTCTGCACCACACCGAGGAAATTAGACCGACCTCTGCACTTGTGTTTTGCGGCATCACCTGGACGCGTCTGCAAGCTCACCGAAAAGCACAGCTCCTGTGCTCAAAGTGTTGGAATCCTTCACTCGCGCAGTGAACTACAAACCTGTAGAACCAGAGGACCTACAAACTAAAGATGTTTTACGTTCTTGCTGTAATTGGGACTTAACCGTGGCGTTACTGTTCTTGGGTCATGCTTCATTCTTCAGCAGAGCAAAGTATTAAATATTTTATTACCAGATTCATCATTTCCAGTTGCATCACACTGAGGATTTGCCGATGACGGCTATTGATCAGAAATCTTAGTGTCCTCTCACCCTTCCTTTTATGCGGTGGCACAGAGCTTGAAATAATAAAGAATCCATTACTCACAGTCACATGAAGTGGTATTTTGCCTTTATGTGGCAATGCCTTTCCTGAAGCCAGAGAGACAAGGATTTTTTCCCCTAGTATGTAATTCTTAAAATTGTCTTAAAGTCTACCATCGGTTCATTAGGTATTTGTGTGCTACTTCATGGACTTTTTTTTTTTTTCCTTTAAATCTTTGAAGAGCACTCGTAAAGATGATGCTGCGCACAGTTTCCCTAACAAGTTATGCAAGCCACTGTGAAAGGATTTTGCAGAATCACGCTATAAATCCCTTGGATAGGTGCTATTGATTTCTGAAGAGGTCTTGCTGGAAAAGGAATGTGCTGCGCCGGCCTCCAGAGATGTTACAAAGCTCACTAAAAGGACAATAGCACTTAAGAATGAACAGCAGGAGAAAATCAATTCCATGGCTATTTTGTGTTTGTTTGTCCTCAACTAGATTATATGGGAGAGAGCATATGGATTTAGCTATATTATTGCAACTGGAGTTGCTTTCTTTTTGTAGCGAGAGCTATTTGATGTGCCCGTAATGCAGCTGAGCAGTACGTGGCTGGGCAGCCATTGCCTACAGACTGTGGCTTCTCGCGTTCCTCGCTTGGGGTGTGTGAGCAGCGATTCCTTACACAGCAAGTAAACAACATTATCTAGGAATATGTGTTATCAGAGATGGGGTTCAGCTATTTTCCTTCACACCACGTATTTGATTTTGTGTCTGTAGCAGCAGATTTTTGAGTGTATTTTAATTTGTGGTGTTTGGGACTAGCAAGGAAACATTAGATGGCAGAATAAGAATGTTAGCTTTGACTTGGAATTTATGCTAAGCTTCATGAGCCACAAGGATCCTTAGATTCAGATCCCCTTAAATAAGGTGTTCCTCCCAGCTGACAACATACAACAAAATGTAATTATTTTAGCCGTAACTATAGAAATGTTTAATTGCTTGAAACATAAAGACTAAGAAAAGCCAGGCTCTGCAGAGGTGTCTAGACCTATCTCTGGGTGGTGGCTTTTGGACTAACAAAGTCTATCAACTTTCAATATTAGATGTGGGGAGATATATTTTTTATTTTGCTATTAAATTTGGGAAGATCTAGCTTAAAAACTTGTCATGTAAGTATGAATGGTAGTGCTAGAAGTATTACTTGTATCTGTGTTTCAGGAGCAGCTAAAATAATTCTAAAAGATCTACATGATTTTGGAGCCTATTTTGAAAGTTTTTGAGGAGTCATATATCTCAGAATGGGTCTTTAAAAATCTTCAGAAGCACTTTTCTCTACTCGTAGGCAATTGATGGTATTTCAAGGCTGCTTCTTGGGCAGACTTGATAAGGACAACAGCGTTCCAGTTCACACTGAGAATCCTATTTAAGATGTTGGCGTTTCACAGACACTTTTTTCCATCTCTTCTACCTGTTTGAAGCCGTGTAAGAGGAGGAAAAATTTTTTCTTGTGTAAAAACTAGTTCAGAAAGGCTTCCTCTTTTATTAATAACTATCATGTAACTTTTTTCTTTATGCTACCAAGCTACTCTTATCAGATTTCCACCAGATTTTTTTTCCACCAAGACATTTTCTTTCCATTTTCATCCTTTGATTTCACTTCAGTGGGAGCTGCAGTCTTGAGTAAGCAGTCTTTCTTCAGTGCTAACAATGTACAGACTTTGCCCTCTCCCTTTTTCCGCACCATCTTGACATATGAACATTTAATAAAAGTATTTGGGGTGGAAAATAGTTTTGCAAATTGACTCAAGCCTTCTCCTCAAGGGAAGCGGTCCATTTCTGTGGGCTAGTTTCAGGTGCCTACTGGGAAGAGGCAGTAAAGGAATCAATATATTAATTCTCTGTATTCCTGTTCACAACTCTGTTTAGAAGCACTGAATGAAGAATAACTGAGGTTGAATGAGACTTCTAGGAGCCCCGAGTCCATCCGCTTGCTCAAAGCAGTCCAAGTAGATCGGGTTGCCCAGGACCTTGTCCAGATGAGCTTCAAATATCTCCAAGGATGGAGATTCCTCAGCCGCTTTGGATGCCTGCCCCAATGTTTGACCGCATCCCAGTGAAAAGATAATTCCCTTGTTATACCTCGTACCTCTTGATCCCTGTCCTTTAGCTGCACACCTAGGAGATGACTCTGACTCGGTCTTCTCTGTACTCTGCTGTGAGGCAGCTTTTTGTAATGGGAAGACACAACTTGTAATAGGGCTGACACCGCTGTTTTGATTAGTTTGTCTTAATTAGAACTTTGTGCTGGTTTTCTGAAATTCTCCAGTAGTTTGGGGTTTTTTTGCAGTTGTTTCAAATATTATTATAAGCAGTGGATGTTTAATAATTAAAGGTCAGTGTTTTATAGAAGGAGTAAAAATACATATAAACCACTGTACCTACAGACAAACCAGTAAATGGGTTTTTCTCTCAAGGCACGCTGACGCTTAGACAAGTATTTAGTAATAGTTCAAGGAAAGCCTTTCTCATTAGTACTGACTGTAGAAGTCAACAGCCACAACCACACAGCATTACCTGAAAAAGCAGCTGCTGAGCGATAACCAGTTGCATTTTCAGGTGCACTACAGCTGTGCAGATTTTTGCATAAGACATTTGAGGAGGGGAACTGTGTGAAAGGATTGTAGTTCACGAATGGAGTTAAATAGCAGAAGACCCATCTTTGAGGTTCAAAAGAAAATAAAGTAGCCAAGGACTAAGAAGTTTTGCAGTTCAGACTTGAAGGCATACATAGCACTTCAGAAAATCCTGTTTCTCAGCCTTTGCCCTGGAATGTCACAGTAATCAATCACCCGCTGTCATGTGCGCGTAGGCTGATTGGTTAACTCTGTGCTGTTTCATACAAGATGCAAAGTCTAAATGGGACCGGCTAACGTAACGATTTTGTCAATATCAGTATCTTTTTACTCATCTGAAGTCATCTGTGGCCTTCTCATATCCTCACCATTTTTCTACCTGGCGTTGCTGATGCTGCTCTAAAACTGAAGTTTCCTGGCAGCGTAACGACGGTCAGAGTCAGGCCTGAGGAAAAGGTGCCTTTCGGATTGTTTTCACTTCTGAACTCGGCAGGTTTCAGCGCTACCTTTTGGAAATGCAAATGTGAAGTGCGCAGAGGTGAACCTTGGCTCCCCTCCTGAAGACCCCATGAGCGTGCCAAGTGACTGAACCGGGGATTCATCTGTGTACAGCCCCAGTTGGTATGATCAGCGCAGAAGTTTGTGCCTTTTAGCTCTGTTTCAGGGTCGGACGACAAACTGCTCTTTAGTCTTCAGCTGCGGTATGTAACGTGGCTTTGACTGGGCTTTTATCGGTTTCATGAACAAAATTTCACTAAGGATTTGTCCTCTGCCTGCTATTGCTTGCTGCGTGTGTGATTTGGAAAGCTTAGTGGAATTTGCTCGTATTACCTACTGTGATTGCGGGCTGGCGCGCCGCAGAAATGTGTCTGTCTTGCCAAATCAAATCCAGCGTCCCCCATCAGCAAGTGTCATCGCTTTAGCTACGCTGTCATTACATTTGACAGCATAAAACGCATTGATTGCATCCAAAATTGTTTGAGTCATGCTCAAGGTCAGTGACAGAGGAAACGTGATCGCTGTTTGAAGGAGGATGGAGATATTTTTTTTTTAGGTTTTGGTTTAGGTTAACATTGGCATAAAATCCTCACTCAGGAAAGCTGACTCCTCACTCCATTTAATTTTTAGCGGGCATGCATATCTGCAAAGAAATGCAAATGAAATTATTTGAAAAACAGTGTGGTGGAAGTTTGAACTGAAAGTAGTTTTAGCTTTGTGACCCACGTAGCTTCTGAGATAAACTAGTGCTGCTGGTGGATGTCATTATACTGCAACTTTTCTACAAAAACCAGACTTTAGTCCAGTCAGACCTGTTTGTTATACCGGCTTTATTACGGAGAGGAAAAGAACAGATTTAGTTTCAAAAAAGACAACTTCCATTTGTCATGGAAAGTTTACATGTAGCCCTTGAGGAAATATTTATTTAAAAAACCCAAACAAATGAAACAACCCACGCACAGAACTAAACCGAAGCAACGCTCTTTTGGTGAACTCCTTTTATGCCCTATGTAAACTTTTGAAATGATGTTTCATTTTATGGCTGTTCCTCTCCATTCACCTTCTAGCGTGTGTCACAGTCATCCAAAAGCTGCTACAGATGATCTCCGATCTGACAACATTGCCACAGGAAATATCCTCATGCTGGAGTTCTTTGACAGAATCCAAAGTGAGGATGGAGATCTCTGCTTCTTTGTTGGCCTCTGCCAGTTCATTTGTTAACTGTGTTATGCCTGAACAATAAACCGGATCAAATGTGAAAACGCCCCATTGATCCCTCATATGGCAGAATGAATCTGGAGCAAAGTCACGTGGAATCTCTGAGCTTGGAGGGAAGAGTGTTTTGGGGAATAGGATTTGGCAGCCACTCCAAGCTACAGCTCCGGATTGCACTGAACGTTGCTTTTCCAGGCTAGGAATTAATTTAACTCTGCATGGCTTTATAATATCAAACTGCTGAATTGCTTGCAGCTATGTACTGTAATAATCCGGAATTGATCTCGCTCTGAGCGGCTGCCGCGCTGCTTTCCAATGGGTTACAGAGATGCCTCCTTCTCAAGGGAAAAAGCAATAGCAGACTAAATAGATATAACTCTAAGTGTATAAAATGTATATAAAGATATTAAATTAAAAATAGAAATATAATATGTTTTTATATAGAGTTGTTGCTTATAGCTGCTACCTTTACATAAATTTTGAAAAAATGAGAAAAGGGAATAAACTGGTAGTTGTTGACCTGTTTTGATTTGTATGTCCCCTTCTGCACCTTCTCCCCAAGCATCACCTGTTTTCCTCAGCTATCTTTGGCAGGCTTTACGAATCCCTTGAGAACCATCAGGTGAATCCCAAGGATTTGCAAACAAAAGGTTGGAAAGCACATCTGTGAGTCCCAGTGGCAAAGATGACCTCTTGTCCTCCATAAACTCGGTGGATTTTTGCTTCTGTCCGGGCTGCGTTGGAACCAGAGCGTTTCTTTAGGCGCTCCAGATCCTCCATCTGGTACCTTGGGTTCAGGAGACACTGAGCAAAGACAAAGTTTGATCTTCTATATTTAATGGGCTGGATTCTGATTATACATCTCTATTGCTTCACTGACTTGAGTAAAGAGGGTTTCTCTGTATTTCTGTGACTTCAGAAATGGGCCTAAAATTGATAGTGGTATTGCAAAAAGGAAAATACCGTTATGAACTCACACTCAAGAAAAATGGCACAGCCTGGGTTTGGAAATGAAACTAATATATTCACCAGCTCCCTCAGCAGCGAAGCAGAAATGAGTGGAAAGGAGGAGACGTGATAACAGTGATGAAAGCTGCGGCATCCTTCTGTAGGCGGGCACGAAGGCTTCTGTTAAAAATGTGCAGTGAGGTTAGCGACACCGAGTCACCATCTTCTGAGAAGTGTCTGGATTTCTAAAGTTAGGCTTAAGACTCAAGAAAAAAATAATCAAAAAGGACATATCTTCTGTCTTCTTCCTCAGTCTTGTCTTTCATGTTCTGCTGCTCGGCATTGTCTGTCTGCAACAGAACGAGTTTTGATGTCTGGGGATCCCTGTTAAAATTACTCAGTTCAGCTCTCCAACTGGAAACCAGCAAAATAACAATGCTGGCTGGGTGCTCTGAAAGTACTCACAAGTGCCTGGTGTGCAGCAACCAAAGCCTGTTTCAGTCGGAGAGTCACCGTTGTGACCGCATTAGCTGGGCTCTTGTCTGGAAACTTGAGGAAAATTAACTTCACTTTCTGATGGCAAGGAGTTAATCTTCCATGCTTGCGTGCTTAAATTAGCTTGGCAAACGATTTATCCTGAAGGGCAACAGTAGGATTGCAGCATGGTGAGTGGAGCAGCGTGTGCTGCTGTGTTCCTCGTGTACAGTGCTTGTTCGGTGCTCTTCCCTCTGCTGAAACAAGTGTTGGACCAGCTGATTTCTTCCCCTTCTGTGCCAACGCTTGACCCCAGCTTGGGATTGTTCACCCTCGCGGGGTAGCAGAGTCTGATTTAAGCTGTCAGGCTTTGTCTGCTGACCTGCTTTTTTTTTTTAGTCCTGCCTTGTTGCTCCCTACCACCCGCCGCTGTAGCTAACTCTATCAGCCTTGCTAACAGCTTTTCTTAGTTTAGCTCTTAACGAGAGGGCATGTAGCGCTGAGAGCTAGCATGGTCTCCCAGCACAGTAGTGACCTGTAACGTAGCCTGGAGCGGGCGCTTAGGTAAAGCTCAGTTTTCTAGGCTTAAAAATCAAAAGCCAGTGTTTTGATTAGGGTGAGCCTTCACTCAGGCATGCTTGGGTGACTTATAATAATTTCTTTAATTATGATAACTGGCGACGTATTTCTTACTTTATGGTCATTGTCTCACTGTCTGTACGAAATATCTCTAGCTTAGTAAAATAACTCACAAAAACTCAGATTTAGGTTTGTGCACTAGGCTTATGCACACAATATAAAAATGTATTTAAATAAGCAAAGTTTTACCAGACTGGGAAGGGAGAGAGAGCATTAGATTATGTCAGATTTGGAAACCTGAACAGCCCACATCAGGAATCCTTTTAAAACCCTGGGCAGACTGGCACACGCTCCTGGCTGTATCCTCTTTGTGCAAGCTGGGTGTGATGGTAGCAGCAGCAGCAGCAGCACGCTTTCTTTGTCCTCGATTGTATGTTCTTCACAGCGTGGCAGTCGGGCTCAGAGCAGTCCAGTGTTCGGCTGGATCAATCTCCTGCTTCGAGAAGGGGTGTGGGGTTTTCTGCCAGGTTTAGAGCATTCCTGTTCTGGAAACAGGAGGATTCTCCCATCACTGAATGAAATCAGTGCCACTTTGGAAACCAGTGCAGCTACTACTGCAAGCTGTAGGAAGGCTGTGATGACACACGTGAGTTTTTAAAAAAAAATCTTTTGAGTTATCCTTCAGTTTTTGCAGTCATACGCTGAGAAATCTGTGTTTTACCCTCTCCCAGGAACATAAAGAACAAAAGAGCATCTTTCCTCAGAAGCAAAGTTGGCAAAATGATAGGGCTTGTAAACAATACTATCAGTGAGGGAGATTCACCTTCCTGCAGTTTTGCTGCTGGCATTGCTTCCAGATTAGTGGTGTAATTTTCTCTCCTCTTCCTATATCTGGGGAATCTATTTTGATGTCTTGGTGCATCTCTTTCCTGCTCTGTTGTTGGAGTTTTTCACCTTGTTGCGTGGATCCAGCCACTGCTGGGACCCTGAGAACTGTGGAACCCTTTCCGTTTCAGTAGTTGGTTTTCCCCACCTCTGCTGATAGCCGGTAGGGCTTCATTTTGCCAGGGTCATTCGTCTACTTGCGTGCCTAACGTTTATGCAGTGACTGTGTTTGCTTTTTCTGTTTGTCCTGCTGTGGCATTCAAAGATGCCCGTGAAGATGTGAGCCTTGGTGAGCCAGCACTCTACAAAGCCTAAGTAAATGAGAAAATGTGCTATGTATCCCAAAGAGCTTTCATTCTTACGTGATGATTAGATTTCTTAAAGGGCTTTATATTAAAAGTATGCTAGCAGAATGTGAGGAAGAAGTTGTCTAGTGTGACTGAAAAGAAGAAAAAAGACAATCTACCTGGCTAGTTTAGATCACGGCTAGTGTGACCGCCCTCCTGCCTCACTCCTCTCCCATTCAGCTTCACTGTCTTGGAGCAAATAATGAGAACGTTTCCTGCAACCTCAGAGCACCACCTATAAACCCAGATACTGCAATAATGTAGGCACCTCCTGCATATAATTTAGAGGATCAGTACACTGCAGAACTCTTCAGTTACACGTGCCACAGAGGGGTTTGGCTGCTGTTTCTTTTCTTTCTGTAGTAGCTCTAGCATCTTGTTGAGCGCGTAGCGCAGGAAAAGTCACCAGCACTACTCTAAACTGGCTGTCATTAGCTGAAAGAGGGCTCTTAGTAAAATATTGAAACACTCTTTGCTATATTCTGAGATTGTAGTACTCTTCATAGATGTTTGCAGATTGCTAAATTATTAGGATTCTAAGCAATTCTGAAATTACAAGGATACTAAGCAATTATGGAATGGAAGCGCTTCGTGAATTTAATTTTCTGATATGCAAAGCACAGGGGAAAAGTACTAATAGTGATACAGTAGAGTCTCCAGGATAATTTAGCAAGAGAAAGCTACTGTTAAATATTTTAAGTAAGCTCTGCAGGAGCAAAGGTTCATTTATGAGCAGCCCACTTACAATTCCAGCACCCATATCACTAAGATCTCTGTGGCCCTCAGTGAAAACTTTCATTTCTACAAGGATTTTTGAATCCTTCCTCCCCCGCTGCTGTTTTCATTATTCAACAGCTGCCGTCACAGCAAGACACCGTTTCCCTTCTTGGCCTCATCTCACTCGTTCAACGCCCACCTGTAACGAGCCAGGAAAATTGTCTGCAGACAAACAACAGCGCCATTGGAAGTGGACTTCTCTCAAAGCAGGGTCTCTTCCGTGCCGTTGTGGTGAGGCGCAGGAAGGGCACTTGCTTGGAGTGTTTGAGGGATCGTGCTGGTGCTACGATTCTAGAGTATTAATAATGGCAGCTGGAACGGTAACATTTCTCTTACCTATTTGGTTTCCTTCCCTCAAAGTTTACATTTTTATTTGCTTTCATGCAGAAAATAAATTCCATGAAAGGGAAACTCTTAATAAATAACCTGTAGTAAAGAGTGTGGCGTAACTGGCGTAACTCCTTCAATTCTAGAAGCTTGAAGATTGCATCGCTGAAGATTGTAACTGTCAGTAAATTAAATAAAATACAAACCAAGTTCAGGAAATTAAATTTGTTATAAAGATAACGGAATATTCTCTTTTTCCTTGCTGCTGTAGTCACACACATTTTAATTGTTGCCTGGAACAGTCTTGTAAAGAAAAACATCCCCTTCTGTTAAGCCGCTCCTCAGTTTTCTAGGGATACGTGGCGCTCTGTTTTCCTGCTGGACCTGGACCATTATGTAGTTTACTTTTTTGGACAGCATTTACATTATGTTCATCTTTATTTAACGTGGGTAAACGTAGTTGAAATGTTTGGAGGAGGAGGAGGCAGCTGTGCACTTCAGTACTGGAGATGCCAGACTTTGGCATAACACAACAAGTAGCTAGGAACAGATAATTTTGCCCAACTTCATTTATTAATCAGTTTGATTATTTCACTTTCTCCTATTTTGCAAATTAAGCATAATCAGATTCACTTAATAGCTTGATAGATCTGTGTGTTAAATTATACAGAGCAACGTTATTCATAGGTCCTTTTAATTTCCCCGTACAGACTAATCTTATTAATATTTATCTTCTAATCTTCTCACAAATTCAGAGTGGGTAATCTTTGTCTAAATGAAGCTACTGTTCATGCAGAGCTCTTTCTATTTTCTTGAAAGAAAACAAAGAAATCATAGCAGCACTTAATGTTATGAAAAGCTTAAAGCAGAAAAAAAAAATGTAACTAAGCGTGAAGTATAATGAATGATGCCAGTGTCCAAAATGTTTGTGGTGTGAAAACAAGCGGCAGGAGGGGTGACGGCACGCTGAAGGTTAGGCCTGAAGTTCAGAAGCACCTTACTGTGTTGGGTCTCAGCCCCTGCAGTTGTGTTGAGCTACAGAAACCGTCTTGTTAGGGTCCGTAAGAAGTAATGCACTTGGATGATGGTGGATTTCCTGCAGAGCTCCCAGATGACCCAACATTTGCCGCCTTTCGGCCGTTGGTTCTATTTAATGGTTTAATCATCAGAGGGTCGGAGGTGGGGGGGGACAAATAGGGATCTTTGAACATGCAGGATAAGGATGACTGCACCTTCTTCCAGTTCTGTGAACTGGGTTTCATTCTAAAAACACGAGGAACCGTGAAGCCAATCTGCAATACGCTCACTGATAAGCACAATGTCCAGCTTGGGTGTTTCTTAGTGGAGAGCTGGAGGACTTTATTACTTATGTAATCTTCAGTCCCTGTCAATGTAATAAATGTTTTGTGAAGCATTTAGGCCCCGTGCACAAATCTGTCCCAGCTCAGTAAAGCACTTCAGTGTGCTCTTAAGCCCTTTGATTTCAGCTCTGGGTTTCATCAGCAGGAGGTTTGTCAAAGGCAAGAGGCTCTCCTTACCTCACGCATGGGCTAAGCTGCCTCATGGCAAAATTGTCCTTAAAAACTCTTTGTTATACAAAATGTTTATTTTCTTCTCCCTCCCCTGCTGCAATGGTTGATGACCTCAGAACCATTCCCTTCTTCCCTCTGTGCGTTTGGGAAATACCGCCCTGATTGTCACGGTTTCTCTTCTGCTGTTTGTTCCCTGGAGCTCGCGCTGAGAATCCTCCGGATTTTCCGCGGCTGGAGGCGTTTGCAGGTTGGTGGGTCTGTGCCGGCCAGTGGCTCTGTAAACGTTCACCTCGATGCATCAGCTTGGTTAGGACAGTTCTCCTGGATATGCACAAATGCAGCAAGGAAGATCACACAGTTTTTAAAGCCCAAAGAAGCGTCTCATATTGCTTCCTAAGATTTTGTCTAAGAAAGACAATGCATTGAGTGAGATTGCAAGTTCTCGTAGCTAGGTGGAAACCTTTTTACTTATATCGCCTTTCTGCCCTGAATAACTAGGCCAGTTTTGGGGTGAAGACTAAGTACGCTATATCCAGGCTTCCCTGCTGACTGCTCTAGACACAGGATGATGCCACAGATTTTAGACATTCAGGCATCATTAGAGTTACCTTTTCTGATGTCCTTTGTTAGCCCTGTGTTGTATTTAGCCCTGATTGGGACCAGACCACGTGGTCTCCCTCCTGCTCCCCCCATCCTCCGGGAGAATAGGGAGAGATGATATAAGGAAGAACAGCTTGAGGTTGGAGGTAAGGACAGGGAGAAATCCTTAAAGTTACGGTTATGGGCAAAACAGACTCGACTTGGGGAAAACTATTTGCTTATTATTAAAACAAAAGCAGGATAATGAAACAGAGAACAGGATAACTTCCCCCCACCCCTCCCTCTTCCTGGGCTTAACATTATCTCTACCTCTTTCCCCCTCCAAGTGGCACAGGGCGCAGTCGGCTCAGGCAGACGCCTCTCAGGGTTTCTTCACATCTCCTCTGCTTCTCTCGGCAGGGCCGAGTTGGGCCGGAGGGTGAGGCCTGCAAGGCCCACAAGGCTTGCGCCTCCCCCTCTCTGCCCCTGCTTCTGATTTTTAGCCCCCCTTCACTAAATTAAAGCAACACACCCTGGCTGAAGTGCATCATCTGGTAATGCTGAACTAAATTATCTCTAAAAATGCTCTTTCGTTATGTAGAAACTAGAAAGCATAATACATCCCTCTGTAAGCTGTGCAAGTGTCTGCTCTCATAGTATAAAAACGTGCGCTCCCAAGTAATTTTATCTAGTTTCGGATTTCATCATGAGGTTTCCTGCCAGATTGAAGTATAATGACCGGGGAGGGCTAACAAGAAAGAGTAAGGATGTGAAGAAACTTATTTTATGAAAGAATGACAAGATTGATACTGTTTGCTATGGAGAAGCAGTAAATAAGAAAAGGTCTCTTCCATTTGTTACTGTGAAGCCAAGAGGGGCCTCTTGCATTTGCTCCTTCTCCCACGACAACATGAGGTAGAGATATTCATTTAAATGAGACATCTAACATGTTTGCAAGGAAATTAGTTATTTTTCCCCTGCACATACTTTTAGCTCTTTCAGGATTTCACTAAGACTAACAGATTAGTGATATTTGGTTTTTTTAAGCGTCTGGTTATTCATAAAGATAGGCAGAATATCCCATTATATATCTAATGTGCCAATACTGCAAATGAAAAGTAAAGCTTAAAAAGCTCAAAATATTTGGAAGAACCTTAGCATTTCAGTGCCTTGGTTTGCAAGGAAAACTCCTGTATTTTCAGATACTTGCTCCATGTAATATAAAATGTTGAGAAGTGTTAGAGGGATCAGAAATATAGAAGACTGTATGAAGATATAGTCTTTGGGTAATGTTCTGCTTGTATTACCTTCACAAATACATAAGCAGTTTATGTGAGCATCAACTGTATATAACGCATTATGCTGTATGTAATATATAAAACAGTAAAGGAAGTTTTATGTAATCTTTGGACCACATGCCTGAAAACTTCAATTTAGGAGTCTGAGAAGGGAGATTTTATTGTGTGGTTTATTGTTTGGCTGCCTGGAGAAAATGGTTTGAGGTTCTACTGCAGCTCCTGGTGCCGGCCGTTCAGGCACAGCATCCTCTTTCAGATGGGCTGATGGATTTGGTAAAGCAAGTAACATGTTCTGACATCCTTTGGCCTGTTTTCCTTAAATGTCAGATTTTTTTAGGTTGAATAATTTATCTCTTTGCGCATTGTATTGTGAATGTGAAAGGCTTTTCTTTGTGAGCTGAAAAATGAAAGTTACTTGATAGTAGGGATAAATTTTGTCTCCTGGTATGCATGTAAGTAGATATTTAGTTGAGACACCAAGAGTCTTAAAGTTTAATTTAAATTATGCTTGAGATGTAGCATATTTCTCCCACAGAACTTGTTTGATGTTTTCATTTTCTGCTGTCTTTCCCTTTTAGCAGTAGAGATGATATGATGCTGAAGGTCTTAGCATGCTTTGGTTATTTATGGCTAATGTGCAATCCAGAAACTTGTCAAAAAAGAAAAATAGTGAAACAAAAAAGAAGAGACCAACAAAAAACAACCAAGCATCTAAGTGAAATGAGATGTGTATCTGGTATGGTTAGGAAGGTGGCTCCAAAAAATGACAATCTGCTGAAGAAATAAACAAAATAAAAAAAGAAGAGCTCACTAGAAACTACTTGTAGTTGTTTTTTCATCTAATCCTGTGCTGCATCCCTGAAGGTACCGGGGGAGGAGGTGGTGGAGGGAACACGAGCTGGGGAGACTGATGGAGAAGCTGGAAAAGAGAGTAAGCACAAGAAGTTACGTGCTGTCCTTCACCCTCCCCAAAACCTGCCTCCCTTTAACGAGCTTTTCAAGTGAACCCTCTGCAGCGACGCAGCAGCCGGCCCTGCTACGCGCTTCAGGGGCTGATCCCTGTGAGGCAGCGTGCCCGTAGGCAGGTAATTTATTTCGGTAAGGAGAAATAGGAGGAGGAACCAGGCAGGACGGCGAGCAGCTAACTTGTTTGTACCCGTGTTCGCAGACCTCGGCTGTGGTGCTGGCCCTGGCCTGCAGCTTCAGGAACGTTTCTCAGTGCCTGTCCCTGACCGGTTTTGTGTGAAAGTGTGAGAGGGGTATTTCTAGAAAACGTATTCCACCCATTGGTGAACTTCTTAAAAGTTGACGAAGAGTAGAATTTTATGAGTATCTGATCCTACATTATTTTTTCTGATTAAAATAGGAAATGGCTATTTTTTGTTTGTTTGTTACTGTTATGTTTTTTAAAACTTAACATGTTTTGCATTCTCTGAGCTGAAATTCAGTTTATAGCAAAAGTTGCATCAGGTAACGGTGTTCTGGTTCTTCAATAAAATCCCGTTGCTACATTTATTGGGTTCCCCTTTTATCTATAGAGCACTGGGTTAAAATTTGTCGCTTGAGGCTTTTAATTAGAAAGTGTAATTGGAGTTTTCGTACAGAGAACACAAATCTCTGTACCTAACACAGGTGTATCTTTTAAAACGTCTCATAAAATAAAATGTAACAGTTGAGTCAAAATGGAAGTTGCAGAAGCTGCGTTTCCTTGTACCAACGAGTGTAAGCCAATATCCATTAATGTTACGGCTTCTCCTTGGCTGACAGAACATAAATTGTCTTGAAAAGACCCTAAACATTTAAATACTGAAATAAGCAATTTAAGCAAGTACATTCTCATTGTTGTGTTGTGGTGCATATGATGAAGGTCCAGCAAGAAATAGGAAGGTTGCATTAGAATGAAGTAATAATTTACTAGTAATTACTTTTACCTCTGTGGTGAGCGTTTTTCCCTACAGCCTGCTGTACTGAGTGTTTTAATTTGATCAATATCTTCATTTAGACTTTGTTTAGGTAGGAAGCAGATAAACCAGTGTCCTAGCTCAACGTCTGGCTGTAGTTACGCTGTGGGCCTTTGGTGAAGGGAGACGTAAGGGACTTTCTGAATTGTTGCCAAGAGTTTCCAGCATCGTTTAAAAAAATTTACACGTGATGTGAATCTCATGAGAGAGGTTTTTTCTCAAAAAGCTCATAGGGGAGAGCACCAGAGCCAGAATGGTTATTTCAGGTGTACAGTGGGGGATGGAGAGAGGAGAAAAAAAATTGCTTTTAGCATTCAGATGCTTGTCTCTTTGGAGGAGGAAGGCTCGCATCGACATAGAGCCTTGCTTGCGCTCGTCCCGTCCCTCCCAGCCCCTTTATTCTTACTCTCCAGAGTTCAGACAGCACAATTTTGAATCATTTGCCTGTGAATTTTGCCCATGGAATCGTAACAAAGCGTGAAGCTCCTCAGGGAGAGAACTGCATTACGATGAACGAGCCTGGGGATCTGGGAGAAGAGAACGGCACGTTTGCTGTCCTGTTAGCCCCAATTAGGAACTGGAGTGTGCCTCGCTCAGCTTTGTGGGAGACCAGGCTCCGGCTCATCTTTGAAAGCCGGGCCTTATTTAACAGAACGTGCGTGACATTTCTGCAGCTAACGTGTAATTACCCACACAATTGCTCTTCAAAGGCTGTTACATTGCTTTCCTGTCGTCTCCACACTGGGCGATGGCTGATGTCAGGCTTCCTGTCTGTCACGTTCCTCTTGGCCTCGTTTGGGGCCATTCCATAGTTTGGATCTTAAATTAGTTGGCTAATAGCTCCTAACATGTAGCAAGATTATGCGTGCCAATTCCCTTAGCGGCCTAATTGCTGCCCTTACGTGCTAATGTTGCTAAAGACGTGAGGAGCTATAACCGGTAGCGGCCTACCCACGAAACTCCAGCAATACCAGAAAGACTTGTCATTCCACTCCTTTCCTCCCACAGAAATGAGAGCAAAGCTTCTCCAATTTCTGCGTTACACATGTCTGGAATCTTTTTGCAAAAGCTTCTGGTTTATTTTTCTTGTTTCTCCCAGTCATAGCATTTGAGCAACTGAAATAGGCGTGAACTTTAGACCTCCATGCTCCACACATGAAACCCGTTCATGAAATGGTTTAGATACATTTCCAGCAAATGAATGTTTTGGTCCAGATTCTCAGCTGGCACGGTGAATGAAGTTTAAGCAGAATAGAAAAGCTGTGAATGGTATGTCCTAGGAAATAGTACTGACCACTGTGAAACAGAAACTTAGGCCAAAGAGCCGTCAGTGTAACGATTGAGAAGAGGAGAATATTAATCTGGAAATAATTATTATCTTAGAACTTTTCTAGCAAGCATGCCTGAGTTAATGGAATTAGTCTTATTTTCATTTGTTTTCTTGTACCCGTTTTGCTTTTTTACTGAACGTACTCTTGTTCTCTTTCAGTTAATGCTCTGGCTGCCACTGAGTCTTCACATGATCATTCGACTAGCAAACTGGAAGAATGATGCAGCAGCATGGGTGAGTATGTATAATGATTTTTTTTGGCGGGTTTTATGCCTTTGTCAGGTTGGAAAGGCCATTCAGATTATGTACTCAGATAACTGAATAACTGCATTTTATAGTGTGCAAAATTATAAAATTTGTAACAGAGGGGCTGGAGTGAAATCCAGGATAACAACGGTGAGTCTTAGACATTTGTAATTTGTTTAATAACTTACAGTTACTTTAAGTGTGATACCTACTACGCTACTTGATTTATTTTAATACTTACTGTAACCTTTAGGTGTATTGCGTTTAAAGATGTATTTCAACAGAGAGGGTCGGAAACAGTAATTATAAAAAAATCATTCATCAGTTAGAAGAAAACCCAATTATACTCGGTATTTTCTGCTGAAAAGGATGGGATGCTCGGTGGCAGAGCAGGCGCAGCGGGGACAGGTGCCAGGGCTGTGCTCAGCCTGGCTGGGAGAGGAGTGGGGTCATCCCAGCACGGAAAGCTTCTGACGTTCTCACGGCCTGAAAAGTTAGCTTGCATCAAGAAGGGAGCCAGCTGTTTTGCTTTCTATTTTTAAGAAAACATCGCCGACCAAGAAAATCTGAAGAGTCTGTTCCCCACGTAGGCCTGAGCTGGTTAACAAAGGAGGAAAAGATGTGGTCTGTGGATTGAGCTGTACAGTACGGCTTTGTAGGGCTGTACGGCGTCGCTTGCGCCTTGGTTCTCTTGCGGAGACTTAGCTGTGTGGGAAGGCTTTTCAGATGAGCATTGCTATGCAAACATAAACTGCTACAGGAGAGACCTTGAGTGGAGAGCTCGCCGAACTGATGGCAGAAGACTAAAAATACCGTGTTTGTAATCTCACACGTCAGTCCTCCAGTGCGGTAAAACCAGACCTAACGTTTCACTTGTTTGAGTTTGCGAAGACCCAGGCGCTTTTTTTTGCTTTCCTAATGAGAAGTCCCACCAACCCAATCTCTTACAGTGGAGACTTTGTGTACGAAGGGATGCCGGTTTCGGTAAAGGTGCTTGGATGTGTAGAACTGGAAGATGCTTTCACAGAGGCCTAATTTACAGACCTTGTTGACTGAATGGTCACTCAATGTGTGCTTCCTTTGCCAAAGGGAGCTTACGTAGAAATCCAAAAGAATGCTCGTGGCAATCTTTTTTGTGTTGTTTGTGGTGTTTGCAGTACTGGCTTTCGTCTTAGCACAGACTTAACCTTAATCTTGACAACTCTGCATGTTGTCATTGGTTTTTTACCGAGCATTTGAGCCTGAAGCTTAAGCTGCTTCAAGTAATATAATGTATGTTGAAGAACTTAAAATTGCCACCGTTAACGGTGCCAATTCACAAGCTCTCCGTCTCCTTACGTAAGGCCTGCTGCGTTTGTGGCCGTGGCTCTGCCTTACTGAGCACAGGAGCACCTGCTGGTACCCACGGCCAGGGACCGATCCAGAGGGCTGGTTCAGAGACTTGGCCAAGATAGCAAAGAGCATCTGTGAACGGGGTCCAGCTTTCCTGATTTATTCAGTGTTTGCTCAGGTTTTTGTGGAGCCTGTGGTTTTTTGGGTTTTTTGTTTGTTTGTTTGGTTTTTTTTGTAAGACTATATACCTTACAAAGAATGTTCAGTGTTTGCAATTTTTAATAATATACAGGATAAAATTCTTAAATTGATTCTAAGGAATCTGTAATATATTGTAGCTTAATAGATTGCATTAAAATAGCTAAAAAATAAAAAATATTTGAAGAAATGTCTTCCACAAATGATATTTATTAGACAGAAATTTACTATAATTTCAGGTATTGGTTTATTTTCATACATTTTGGCTTTGTGAGTCTGCTAAAGTGGAAACATCCTTTTCCTTTATTGCTTACTTACACTGAGCAGACATCCAATAAATCATAAAGCCGGAGTATGTAAAACCACACCCTGTTCATTTCCCTGTAAAATATTTCTGCACAGTGTTTTATATGTTTTAGTAGAACTGTTGACGAAGAGTTCATCTCTTGGTTTGTAGTAAAGTTTTATAGGCATTGCCGTCTTTCTGTTTCAAAGGCAGCTGATATTTAGCAGGATATTCCACTCAGGATGAGTCCAGTGTTTTAATCTGTCCAGCTGTCATTTTTACTTTTAATAATCTGCCTAGAAAACATTCAAACTCAGCCTTCCATACCTTATGTTCATAATTAATTCTTGGTTCAGGCAAGCATGTTATGCAACTAAAATATCACGTGTGTGTTAAGATGCACAAGATGTAATAAATTAATCAAGTGATAGCTACTCTGCTTTCCTGTTTGAGGAGTATGAGTAAGAATATTGCTGCGGCTTTGTTTTTACTGACTGGGTTTTTGACCTGTTTGCAGATTGAATACCGATATGGGAAATTTGCAAATCTGTCAAATGTTTGTCATTGCTTCAGTAATTTCCTCCTAGGATAACAGAGTGCAATTTCTGTATTCAAAATCTGTTTCAAAGTGTCATTTATTTTAAAAATTCCAGAACAGTGGCCATTCAGGAGAAGAGTGAACATGAATGACCAAGAAATCAATTGGAAATTGGCAGCTATTTTAAATGCTGTAAATGCCGTTCCGAAGTTTTTCCTAATTTTTGTAAATACCCCGTGGCTGTGATGTATCAAATGAGCGGTGTCTGCAGTGACGCTTATGCAGCGGGGAGTGACAAGGTGACTTCAGAGCCCAGACAGAGAGTCCAGAGTGATTAGTTGATGTTTCTTAACTGTGTAACCCTTTCTGCTAAAATAAATGAGAAAATGTGATAATTAACGTAGACTTCACAAGAAGGATTTGGGGTGGATTCCACTTCACCTATTTAGACTTAATTCCAGCTTTCTTCTGTTTCTAGAAGGGAAACTGGGGAGAGGAACACCAAAGCTTTTCTACAGTTGTGCTTTGGATCAAGTACATCAGTGTACTGAGTTCTACACTCTTGATTTCACAGACATATTTGGGTTTCTTTTACCCTTGTAGGGCTTGGAAGGCTGTGATGGCAGAGTAACGTACCATTGAATCTCAAGGACCAGTTTTCAAAGATTTTCTGAGGCTGGGAATTGTTGATAGAATCATTTTCTCATGGAAGAGGGACTCCCTGCAAAGCCGCAGGTTGTGTCAGGAAAATAGGTTTTTTCATGCTGCTCGCTGTTATCAGATAAACGTACGAGTACTTTGGCATGGGTCTTTTAAAGCACAGTTCCAATATTTCACTTCTGAGTCTGCAAAACCCACAAACGTTCCTTCCATATAATTTAGCAGCATTTATTTCCTAGTGCTTTGTAACCAGCGCTTCAGTTCCTGCCCCTTTGCTCTCCCCTTAGCCAAGCTCTCTGCAAAATCCCTCCCTCCTCATGCAGTGGGATTCTTCTTCCCTCGAGCTGAACTTCGCAGTGCAGCCCAGAAAGCGATGCCTAGTTCATGTACCTCCTAACATCTGTTAAGATGGTAATTATCCAGGTTTACCTCCTTTTTTTTTTTTCTTTCTTTGTTTTCCCCCCCGCTTCTTTTCATGCTTGCTGTAGCTGAGACTTATCGTGCGTTAGCAGCAGGTATTTGGGATCATCCTTTATTGCCAACCAGTTAAATGTCACTGTTGCATCCTTCTGCTCTGCCCACCTGTTTGTCCCCGTGAAGAAAATCCTACCTTTATAAGAGCGTTAGACTTCTCGTTGCCGAGGGGAGGATTGTGCCATCTGTTAGCACAGTAGTGCTAAAAGGCAGGACTGAAAAAAAGATAGCTAATAAAAAAAAAGAAATTCAATTCAAAATTGTGACATTTGTATCAAGATTGGTTTTGTAAGTGGCTTGGCTGACTGACAGCAAAGCTGCATGTCGGTAGTGTTCAGCTGAGCCTGGGAATGGGGAGTGGTGAACCTCTCTGTAGTGGCATGAAAAATGATTATTAGGAGGGGAATTAAAGGAAGTCCATTATTCACCAACCAAGAGGTCTGATGAAGACACTGCCTGCGTTTAAGTCAATCTTCTCCACCAGTTTAGTACAATTCTTCAGATTTCTGCAGTAGTTGCCTCCAGAGGCTATTCAGGAGCCGAAGGGAGAAGAGCGATTAAGCGCTGTGTGGACAGAAAAAGCGCCAGTGAGAGAGAAATGGCAGAAGCTGTCAAGTCACAAAAAGTTGGGAGTGTCTTAAGGTACATGGCTTAGAGCTGGTGACCTAGAGAGAAGTCCTCGTCAGTAAATTGTTACTAGCTCGTGACAAAACGGTGTGGGTTAGCCGAGATCGGAGAAGACGGGACTGCTCAGTGAGCAGGCGAAGGAGCAGGCTCTTGTCTGGAGATGGGGGCACCTAGCGAGGGCTGGAAGACAGGAAAAGCCCTGACTTTACTGAGGCCGCAGAGAAGTGTGTCTGCCTGGGAAAACACTTGGATGTTGTTCAAGCTGCCTCTGTAAGCACCTGTGTGACTATGGGTTCGCAGTAGAAGAAAGTAGAAGAAAAAAAGTCCTCAAGTATTTGATAAGGGAGATTGAAATGGCACGGCAAGCCTTTGTAAACTTTTCTTTTTTTCTTCTGGAATTGATTTCATGTGGAATTTTAGGCTAAGTGCAAATCATCCATTTAAAAAAAAAAAAAAAAACCCAAAAACCAAACTTGGAGGAGAAATGCAGGGAAATGTAGGGTTTATTACCTTCCCTGCCCCCATGCCTGGTGGGATCCAGCATCCAGCACTCTGGTGTTGCCGTTCTGCGTGATTCTGTGTGCTTGTATTCCGACAGGTGCCTGCCGGGATTTCAGGGGTTTTCCCACCCGTCTCATCCGACCCACGTTTAATGGGATTATTTGCAAAGCAAATCACATGTCACTTAAAGCCCTTAAAATCCCTGACTGTACAAAGAGCAGCGCAAATTAAAAAAAAAAAAAAAAAAAAATCAAGTGAAAAGTGTTTACCGGTCTCTGCGTTTTGTCAAGTGTGTACATGCAGAAATTGATAGCGAGAACACGGCTGTACTGCAATGCTATGGTTGTCTGCTGATGTGGTAATAAAAAAAAATATATATATAGTTCAGTTACTGAGGCATCACGCTGTTCCACATGATGAGTAACTTGGAGGAGTTTCTGCTGTGTTTTTCTAGACTGAAGTCTTGTTTGTTTGTCTCAATAGTTGCTATAAAGAAAATGTTTTACAATGAACAGAGGAAACCTCCCCAAACAATCCCAAAATAATTCCGGCACTTGACAGAAGGCAGTGCTTTCTGCTATGAAGACGCTATGAATGCCCACGTATTTTCCCCTGTCTCTGGGATCCACTTCCAGTTGGCTTTGGAGAGTGATTTTATCTTTAAATAGGAATCCAGCGATGTTGCCAAGACAACCTCTCCTCTAGCGTTTCATTTCCCCCACAGCGTGTGCTGAACCTCAACCGAGTCCTCTCCCAGAGTGACTGGTCACTTACTTTTCATCTGGGATTTGATTTGATGAAGCAAAATATTCAACGTAGTCAATTTTCTTGGCTCTTGGTGTGACTCACTCCGGCGAGTTTCACTGGCCCTGTCTCGAGGGCTGGAGGAAGCCGATCACGCCGGCAGCTGGATTCCAGCGTACGACAGAGTATTCGATTGAGGTTACGGCTCTGCGGTCGATGACTGCCTTCCCAGCCGCATCATTGTTTCCCTCTGCGAGGCTTTTTCAAAAGATATCTCTGCATGGGCTTTTCCTCATGAGGAGAGTGACAGACTTAGATAATACTTGAATAAATGTAGGCTCTGTTTGTCATTCAGTTATATTAAATTCCCTTTTGATCTCTTATAACGCCCATGTGTTTTATGCCCCTTTTGCCCCTGCTTCTCACTGCTTTCTCAGCAGCTTTATTAAATAATGGTGGTTTCATTCTGTCTTAAACTTTCAATAAAGTGGGCTCTTGCAAAGTGATGTTTTAATTAAGGATAACAGTTTAAGCTGAGCAATGGCTCAGCTTCTATTACTAAAAAATGAAAGGATCTTGTGTGAAAGGTTTCCTTGCTCTTTTACTGCCACTGCAAATTCATTTGCGCAAGAAACACGGTAAGGTTGGTGATGAGGTGATGACAGAGACCATGGATAGCCAAGGCTGTAAGCAGAGCTGCCGCGGGCAGTGCCCTGTCTTTGGTGGAGAGGTGCCGGTGGGCGCCGTGCACGGGGGCAAGGGCTCAGCCGGGGTCAGAGCCGCCCCTGGTTCCTCCTGCCTGGCCGTTCCGTGGCTGGATTTTCAGATTGTTCACCCAGGAGCAGCTGAAAGGTGACACAGAGAGGAATTTGTCTTCCTGACTGATATGAGAGTTTATCCAGCGGCTGGTGCTCTGAGCAGTTTGTGTTTTTCACTGAGAGAAAAACAATTCCCCCATGAAGGATTTTTTTTTTTTTTTTTACAGATATTTCCAACTATTCTTTTTTTTTTTTTTTAGATTTTTCAC